>CM032233.1:116825000-116855000 GCA_019009955.1 Riptortus pedestris | reverse complement strand
CAATTTCTTCAAATGTCCATCGATCCTACCCAGGAGATGACGAAAATGAGGTCCGTTCAAAATTTTATATATATGTATCTATCTATATATATATATATATATAATAAATAATATCTATATATATATATATATAATAATATATAAATTTGTCTGTTAACGCTCTGGCGGTCGCAATTTTTGTTTATGATCGTTACCAAAACTCGGAATTTAATCGCTTTATGTAAACAGGAAGATCAAGTTCGTTAATGGCTGAAATCGGACCAGTGGGGGGGGGGGTTTTAGGAGGGGGGGGATTTTCGTAAAATTCAAAATATCTCCGTTATTATGCGTCGGATAGAAAGATTGTTTAGAATCAAATCTTATTGCAAATTAAATTTACTATAAATATTGTTCTAATACATTTATTCTGTATCTTGAATATTAACCGAGATATTTGCATTTGTATTCTGGCATTGGTCGGCAGGAAGTGAGCTGTTCGGTAACTTTCCGAAGAGCTCTGGCGGCCGTTTGTCACTAACTATTCGTGCCTCGTGTGTAAGTTTAGTTAACCCTTACTACCTTACTACACACTTAATTGGGCAGATTTTCTCTATTGTAAAACTTCACGTTCAAAAGAAAGAAAAAAACAAGAAATCTGCCTTAGTTTACGCAGCCGCCTGCGTGACGGACTGTTTTAATATATGATTACAGTTTTTTGGTGAAACTGGATAATCAAATAATTGCAGTCCAGAGCCGGTAGAACTATATATTTCTTTTAGTAGATTTCCCGTAGGGATATCAATTATTGAGATCGGTCTCATGATGCGATTTCCATTGATCCTACCCAGGAGATGACGAAAATGAGGTCCCTTGTCAATAATTATATCTATATATAAGAGAGAGAGAGAGAGAGAGAGAGAGAGAGAGAGAGAGCAAGAGAGAGAGAAGAGAGAAGAGAGAGAGAGAGAGAGAGAGAACAGAGAGGAGAGAGAGAGAGAGAGAGAGAGAGAGAGAGAGAGAGAGAGAGAGAGGGACAGAAGAGAGAGAGAGAGAGAGAGAGAGAGAGAGAGAGATAGAGAGAGAGAGTGTGAGTGAGGGAGGAAGTGAGAGAGTGACAGAAGAGAGAGAGAGAGAGAGAGAGAGAGAGAGAGAGAGAGAGAGAGAGAGATAGAGAGAGAGGGAGAGAGAATGAGGGAGAGAGAGAGAGAGAGAGAGAGAGAGAGAGAGAGAGAGAGAGAGAGAGAGAGAGAGAGAGAGAGAGAGAAAGAGTTGAACGGACCTCATTTGTATATTGTCAGAATCAAAGGAATGTCCAAATTTAAGATTTCGTTGTTGTTTTAGTCTCTTTTTAAAAGTTGCGCAGAGTGTAAAGTTTTTCATAATCTAAACATTTAATTTGCTATATATTGTATTTAGATTCCTCAATTTTAAGCTCGCCCTTTACGCGACTAAAGTTATTACTTATTGGTAAATCAAATAAAAGGTTAGAAACGCCAATATAGATGATACTGTTGTCATATCTGTCGGTGAAGATCGTCGTTACTGGTTGATGGTGAGTACAGTTAGAAATGTGCTTTCCATGCTAAGGCACCATCTTCAAGATGTCAAGAGTTGTACTCCGTAAATTTTCCAAATTATTCCACTGGCGATATCTGAATTGTTTCTGAAATTTAAATATCGAAGTTTTCTCTATCTTGCCTTATAACTATTTTGTTACCATTTGTTGCTCAAGAATGTGTTTATTCATATTGACTTTGTGAATTAATTTCTATAAATTCTGACCCGAATCCAACGAGTGGCTTTTGATAAATTACTTCAGCTACTGTCAATGGGACAAAACGTACTAAGTACCCATAAAAAGGTTATTGAAGGAGACTGACTTTGATAATCACCAGCCTTTGATATAAACACACAAGTTCCTTTGCTTTATTTTGACTAACTTTTCATTCGCTTTACAAAAAATGAATGGCAATATAAATAAATGCATGAGCTTATATATTTTTCTCAGAGATGTACAGAAATATATTTGTCATTCCCTTTTACATTAAGGTTTAAAAAAAAAAATTCTCTTAAAATTCCTTTATGCCCCTACTTTTTTTCAAAAGGAAAAGTTTCCATTTCCCTTCGATTCAAGGCGAGCTTAATAATTCCTCTGGACCACTTTAAAAAAAAAACATCTTTAATTACAGAAACACCATCTCTCTTTTTTGCCTTTTGTTTTATATATTCCAGATGGCTTATTTCTGAAATTGAAGCAATTATACAGAAGACCTGTGTATCTCCCTTTATATGAGCCCTCCTTTATGAAGTGCTCTGGGCACCCAAGATAGCTTTCATTTCAACCTACCTCTTCCCTCTTCATTTTCGTCTAAACCTATCAAGGAGTTCATTTCATATACAATTTCTCTCTTACCAAAAGAATCAATCTCCCTTAATTTCCTTAATTACACCTTTTTTTCTCTCTCTCAGGCAAAGAAATTAAAAAAACATTTGATTTGATGGAATGAAGTATTTTCAATCAACCCCTAAGGGAAATCAGCTATTGAGGTTGTACACAAAATGGGATTTTCGAAAAATTTGTTCAAATATCCCCAGGAGATAGCGAAAATGAGGCCCGTTCAAAATTATATGTATATCGTTACTTAACTCGATATTTAAACGTTTTATGTAAAAATGAAGATGAAGATCGTTAATGGCTAAAATCAGACCAGTGGGAGGGGGAATTTAAAGGGGGAGAATTTAGAAAATTTTAAATATCTCTATTGTTATGAGTCTAAAAGAAAACTTATATTGAACCAATATTATTGCAAATATAATGTTCTATAAATCTTGTTATATACATGTTTTCTCTATATTGTACATTAACCGAGATATATGTACTTTTTAGTTTTCGGCAATCAGTAAACCCCACTCCTACTCATGTCACTATAAGCAATTATATCTTGAACCACTTCATTCCCTGTTTAAAATCCAAATGTGGTTTTCATTGAACGTTTACATTTTGAGATAAAATTTCGTTGTGTAATGAGATGACCAATTATGATTTTACGTTGTTGTCTCGAAAATGTTTATTTGATCTATACTATAATCGATATTTACAACAAAGATCATATTTGTTATTGGCGGAAATCGGTGGTGGAACAGTGGTGGTTTAGAGAGAGTGTAATTAGAAAATTCAAAATATCTTCGTTATTATGAGTCGGAGCATTAAACGATATGGAACCAATTTTATTAAACGATTGATTTTCTACAACTGATGATTTATACATTTTTAAAAACCATATTTCACTTAACTTAAAACACGTTTGACTGCGGAGATTTTCAACAACATTTTTTAATGGGGCGGAAAACTTTTTTTTTTTTGTTAATTAGTTTCGTTTTACTTTACTTTTACTGTATATTAAAAATTGTATCATCTTTTTAATTGTCTGCCCCGCGAAAAAAAAAAAAAAAAACCCGCTGAACGACGGTTTGCCGTCAACAACGCAACGCAAACAGCGGGAAAGCACCATACTCCCTAGCCGTAGTCTAATAATGTAAATTCATTCACGTTTTTAGGAGTTATTATATTTTTATACTAACAATTTTTACTTAGAAAACCGAAAAATTAAACAACAAAGACATTTTCGCAATCACTGATTGAAGAATTATTATTCAGTAATTTATAAATTGATTTTTTAATTATATTTCAATAAAATATAAAACAATATGGAATTATAAAATTCGGGTTCTGAAATAATATTTTTCCAATAAAATAGGCTTGTTATAATTCATTTAGCCACTTTTTAAATAGATATTTATCATTAGCAATTTATTATTAACAATAAATTTAAAACAAATAATCATTCAAACTTACCTTTTGTAAAATAGTCGAAAACAATTAAAAAACAAAAATAGGGAATCTCTTGGCGAAAAAAAAAAAAAAAACATTTATCTCTCACCTCTCAAGGACCTTCTTTTAACAGTGCTAGAGTCAAATAAATACCGGAATGGTTTGAGAAAGGCTGGAGCAATCTCCAACCCATTTAAACAATAAACTTTCTGTTATGACCTGACGACCAACGTGACGGGGGGCCTGCACCATGGGAACAACTCACAAAAGCCAAAAAAAAAAACCGACAACCTGTCGTCATCGCCCGCAGTCAAAATGTTAAGAGCATTCCCCTTATTCTGATTCATTAGAAATAGTTTTCAATAAAATTAATGTCTTATATTCAGATATATTTCATTAATGGTTTTTCTTCCCGGTCTAGAAATCAGGTTGGCTGGCCTGTTTGTTTACAATTCATACTCTTTCCGTTTTAGAGGTATTAACTTGTAACTGAAAGATTTCTCATTACCGTCTGTATTTATTCACTTAATATTTGCGGTGGTGTTACCAGTATGTATATTTATCTATTGTTATCCTTCGCTGGGGAAATCTGCTTAGTTTACGCAGCCCCTGCATGACAGATTTTTTTGTTACCTCATGTATCAAGCACGTTATTTGTACTTTCTTGTTTTCTATCTTCAGTAACCCCCCCCCCCTTCGTTATTTTACATATAAATAGAGAATATGTGGTGATATGAGATCACAAGTGTTATACCAGCAGGAGGGAAATCTGCTTACATTACGCAGCTCCTGCATGACGGACTTTTTTTAGAATGTAAAATGAACATGAGGCGTTGGCTAAAGTAAGCCGGTTGCTTGATTGTAATTCTAGGGCAGGTGTCCTTGAAATATATGCAAATACTGCAGCTCAAGTCCGAATGCTGATTCGTCAATTAACACACATGTCAAATAGGTAAACATTGTTAGTCAAATAGCTGTCTTAACCATCTGATATACCGTATTAGTAAATAATTAAAATATCTTTTTAAATCAATATGTAGCATTTAAGCTGACTAAAGGACATGTATTAACTTCTTGTGAAAATCAGATGAGCAAAAGTAATGTCATACGAAGTACTCAAAGTTCATTAAAAAAAAAAAAAAATCTGGCATGCACAGAGTAAATTGAGCTGATTTTCCACCTGCTGTGATTCACTCTGAGTCTACACTCTATGCTCTATTTCACATATGAAGAAGTGTGTAACCAGGACATGAAATGTTTATTGATACACTGAAATTCAAAGGACCAGTTGTACATCCAGCTCTCCCCCTTCCACTCTTCTTGCATCGATTTCTGCCTTGAACGAACATGATCATTAGTTTTACATTGAACGGTTATATTGAGTATGCTGTTGATCAAATAAAAGTTAAGGAATATTGAACGTGAAATGTTAACGACACTTCAAAAATATCCCGTATCTCCCAGTAAAGGTTCTATGATAACAGTATTTGGTACTTAAGCTTGGAATAAGACGCTCCATGATATATAATTAGCTTATTGTAAACGTGAGATGAATGGATGAGCAGGTGTACTGAATACAAAAAAATAATGCAAATGGATCACTTAATGTTCGGGATATGAACAAAATGTATAGAAACTCTAATGATTACAGCAAGATAGGTTTTATGGCATTTCTTGATGGACTTCTAACGGACAAATTTGTTATTTCACCCCTTCCTCCCGGTAAATCTCCCTCCAATCTCAGTCATTAACGAACTCCGTCATTAGTTTTAGTCGAAACGTTTTACACTAGTTTGATATATATACTAGCTAAGGTAAGGCTTCGCTCGAGAATTCATTTGAGGCTGAATGATGATGGTATTTATTTTGGCAATACTTCAGTGGGTACAACTCCGCTGCCCGTCTATAGTTTTCCTGTAAGGGTCCGGTAGAGGGTTTATAGATTAGAAATTATAGTTTTGAAGAATAAATTAAAATGAGTTTCATTCCCTCTCCACTATTTGACACACCGGTAATAATTCAAATCATAATCATTATTATAATTAAATATCATCTACAATGTACATATTTCCTGTCAAAACCCACTCCGAGTGCACATTTTGAGCTTAATGGAAAATAACGTCACGAGTACATCAATAGCTGATTTTCCTTTAAACTGTTGAAAAAAAAACAAAAAAATAGATGATTCACGTAAAAATTAAAATATTTCGTTGCATGAATCAGTGACGTCCAAAAAATATTATAACCAAGATGTTTTAAGTGGTACGACTTAATTTGACTTCGTGATATAAGGGAAAAAATATAAATACAATTACTTATAGATATACAATGGTGGTGGGATGAATGAAGTAAATGTGTTGGTCGCCGAAAATTGAGTCAACGATAAGGAGGATGAGAGCAATTAAGAATGTAAACAATGGGCGCGGGGTGAACGCTTTGCTTTGGGTAGACGCAAAATGTCACGGATAAGCGCTTTAATGGACGAATGAGCTTAAAAGAGAACAGGCCAGAAAAAAAAAGAAAAAAGAGAGACCGAGAGAGCGTAGAAAAAAGGGAAGAAAAAAGTGTACGATCTATCGGGAATGTTTCCGGGAAAAAAGGCTTGTTTTAAAATGACCATTGAAGTGAATTAATCCGATTCAAGCGTGTGTCGGCTGGTTGGTACTTGTGCAGACGTTCGACGGGCAAAAGTGCATCAGTTCTGGCACGTTGATTTTAGCAGGCCCTTTATTCTATTAGCATCAATATCACGAATCCCACTCCTCTCCACTTCTTTTATACTACACTTTTTTCCCACCTATCGAATGGACACAATTTTCTGTATGGGAAAAATTGGGAATTTAAATTGTATTCCTCGTCTACGAGTAATTTCTCATCACCCAAACTGTAGAGGGGGGGGGACCAACACACCACATGCCAGCGTCTTCCAGTGAAAACTGAATGTTAATGTATATCATTTAGTTCAGGTGTTAATTAAGGTCCACTTTGTGTCTCATGGCTAATTGGGACGTATTATTTACAGGCTATCGCACTTTTCTAGTCGTGGTGAGACGAAGGGTTTTATTAATGAGTTCATCATTAAATAAATTCCTTTTTCTCAAGCGAGAAACGAACCGACTACTCTAGGTTTACCAACGTCTTAACTCACATTGCTAAGCTGAGCCTCTATGTATAGGTATATACAGGCTCTATATATAGGCTTATGTTACGATAAAATTACGCATAGACTAGTCCAAATCTTAGTGAATCATTGTAAATAATAGTAAAAAACTATGTTAGTTTGTATTTTAACACACACACACACACACACACACACACACATATATATATATATATATATATATATATATATATAAGTTCGGTTTGCTATCCAACCGTTGTAAAGTTTGAGGTATACAAATCAGAATTCATATTTTAACTTTCATAATGAATGATCAAGTTTTCTGACGGAAGAAATTGGGCCATGGGGTGGATTTTTTAGGGGGGTAAGATACAAAATTCACAATATCTCTGTTATTATGATTCGGAGCAAAAAAAGTTACATAAAAATTATTTTTTAGAAAAATTCCAAATCATTTCTTCGCTCTTGACGAAGCGCGAAATATGATGTTAAAGTACATATAAAATTTAGTATATCTGTAAACTTGGTAATAAATTATAAATGATTTCAAAGGTGAAAGCTCAGGTTTTTTCTTTCATTTTATAAATGAAAATATTAATGTAACTTAATCTTAAATACTATTACAATTGTTTGTTTTTTATTGCTTTCATGTATTTTTATCAATGTTATTGGTCCGGTCCTGTTTAATTTTTTTTGGATAATAAACAACTTCTTTATGTTCTGTTAATTACAGTACTAGGAATTAGAGTAGAGTATTGTACCTGCTTTCCAGTATAGCTTTCAGCATAATTGTAGGGTAATCTGGTTTTACTGAACTTTCTGCTAGTGGTTTAACAAAGTCAATAATATCAAGGGAGACATTTTGTATGACTGTTATTCAGGGGATTGACTTGACTTGGAACTGAAATATCTTCCCTTAGAAAAGCAGCCCACCATGACGAAATGTTTTTTTTTAGATGCCAAATTTTGCTAATAATGCTACAAACTAAATGCATTTTAAGGCATGATTTATGATGTAAAATTATGTAAATTTAAAATCATTACTAAATAAAATGAAATGATGTATTTGTATTTTAGAATTTACAATCATCTACAACTCACCACTTTAGTCAATTTACTCCTGTTGTTCCTCTCCAATTAACTGTCATAGGCAACAAGTACTTTCTATATTTCTATGAACAACAAAGGTTTTGTGTAATTTGTCACGAAATATTTTTTTTTTTTTTTGATGTTGCCTCTAAGGTTCCCATTTTTTTTTTTTTTTAATTCAAACAACTCCTGTTTTTTCTGTGTTATTCATTCTCTAGCATGATTCTACCATAGAGGGAGATAGGAATCTTTCACTGATACATAACGAGCAAATGCTTCATCTGCTTTCGACCATGTCCAAATCCCAGAGCTGTAGATGCGGATTGGTATAATGAGTCTTTTAGAAGATTTCCCTTAAGGGAAATCAGCTATTGAGGTCGTACTCATGACGCGATTTTCAAAAATGTGTTCAATTGTCCATCGATCCTACCTGGTAGATGATGAAAATGTTTGTGTGTGTGTGTGTGTGTGTGTGTGTATTTTTCTGTTACCCCACTAGCGGAACAAGTATTGTTTTATCGTTAGCAAACTCGATAAATATGAGCTACATGCATAACTAAAGATCAAGTTCGTCAACGGCTAAAATCGTACGAGGGCGAGGATGAATTTAGAGGGGGAAAATTTCGAAAATTCGAAATATCTCCGTTACTATACATCGGATCGAAGATCGATTACTGTAGTAATTGGTCACGTAGAGGTTAAACTGAAAATCGCACGAGTGGGGATTTGTTTACTAAAGGCTAAAAGTGAAATCAAATAACCCCGTACATATATGTTTTACATGAGAAAAAATATTATTATCACGTGTAGAAATTTGCATTTGCAACAAACTGAGTTATATAGCAGAAAGTACATATTTACAATCTTTGGTTTCATCACAGTTAAAAACCTCTTCTTCTCCTTTAAAGGTAAGCTAAAATTTCTATCTACTTGCCTGTTATCGCTCTCCATCCCATCATTTATTCGGTCCCTACAAAATTTAACATTTAAATAATCCATATAATACTAATGGTTAAGATCGCTAACAGAAACAATCGGACAAGCATGAGTGGGGCAAAGAGAATTGTAAAATCTTAAATATACCCCAAGAAATAATTCCTATTGAAAAGACGATCTATGACCCGGCTTGGTGAAAAATTAGTATCCTATAATCCATGTTCCTTCGATTAATCTCTAACGTATATTTAGGGGGTAATTTGAATTGATTTCACTTTCACCCTTTTGTAAACAAATCCCCACTCGTGCGATTTTCAGTTTAATCTCTACGTGACCAACTACTACTGTAATTTGATTGTTCGGCTATTTAAACTTAAAAACATTTATTTTATTTTGAATGAACTTAACAATGCTTAATGCCTGGACATTTCAGACCCTAAATATTTAAATTATTTATTTCAAGGCTTATTTCTTCTGAAGTGATCTTTTTAATTAGGGGTTCTTAAAGATACATTTTAAAATAGATGTTCATTATTAGTAAGGTTTGAATCTCTCTCTCTCTCTCTCTCTCTCTCTCTCTCTCTCTCTCTCTCTCTCTCTCTCTCTCTCTCTCTCTCTCTCTCTCTTCTCTCTCTCTCTCTCTCTCTCTCTCTCTATCTCTTCTCTCTCTCTCTCTCTCTCTCTCTCTCTCTCTCTCTCTCTCTCTCTCTCTCTCTCTCTCTCTCTCTCTCTCTCTCTCTCTCTCTCTCTCTCTCTCTCTCTCTCTCTCTCTCTCTCTCACACACACACTCTCTCTCTCTCTCTCTCTCTCTCTCTCTCTCTCTCTCTCTCTCTCTCTCTCTCTCTCTCTCTCTCCCACTCTCCCTCTCTCCCCCTCTCCCCCCCCTCTCTCTCTCTCCCTTTATTCTTGGCACTTTTAGAAAGGTTCTGCCATTGCTAAGGTTGAATGCTATTTTTTTATTCTCCACTATGCGACTCTTAATCTTATTAAGATTTGATAGTAAATTGGAGAGCCTGCTAAATCTTATTTAATACAAAATACGTGTAGTAACAATAGAATAGAAACCTCATCATTCTGAATGTATTGAAATTTCAGATTGTTCCTCTGATACCAACCCTCACAATCATTTCCGGGGAGCAGTTTTTAGAGCTATTTAAAAAAAAAAATTCAATTCCGTGAAGAAGTGGACTTCTACTGCTCCATAGACGCTACCTAATTTCCAATTCTACCCTTTATTATGCCTAGAATAATATCCACTTGAATGAAGTTTATAGTCATCCTTTAAACCTCAGAACTTTTTAGCAAGCTACACTCTGTAGTTAAACATAGTTTTCTGCACTTATCTTATTTGTTTTTTGTTACACGCCGAAAATCGAAAAAGAAACAAAAACAAACGATAACTAATGTATAATGTGCTTTAATTCTCAAAACAATCTAGAAAAGGACAATGAAATAGCCTGAAACCTAAGTTGAGTTACAAGAAATTTACATTCCTCCTAATAATGAAGATCAATGGTCCAAACCCATAAAATTCAAAAAGGTAAAAAGAATTCATTAAAAATTAACGTGGCAAAAATTGTTCAGATAAAACATTGTCCACTACGGCTTGTCGTAATCGTATTGTTGTACTATAAAATTTGTATAGCTGAGAATATAACTTTCGGACAAGATAAGACATAGATTAAACCACTAAGGGGTGAGGTCGTTGGAGGGGTAACCGTGCCGTGTAAGCCGGTACCATTCATTATCCTGGGTGTCATATATTATTTTTCAATTTCATAATTTAATTAAAAATAATTGTTTTTCCGTATTTTATTACATTTGTTTTATTTAATATTTAATTTTACTTGCAGAAAGCTTAGTATAATTGAAAATTGTATAGTGTAGAAGCATCCGTGAATTATTGAAAAGCGGTTTTATCTTGAATTCTCGATAATTCCAAGGAATAAACTGGCTAAAATATTTTTAGAAGAATGCACATATGTTGCGTTATGCCAATAGAGTCTATGATAGGAGTAGGCACCATATTCAAACTTTAGTGATTATTTAACAATTCCTTTAACAATTCAAAACATAAAAATTTAAAAGGTACTGAAAGAGAGCTTTTTCATAACGCACAATTATCTGAGGGCCATCGGAAATGCTTTTCTAAGTAATTGCCCAATTACAGGATAAGACTAATTTTGAGAGATTGACTATTAATAACGGTCAAATATTACAATGTACAAACGCCTGACAACATTTGCGAGTTTAGTTTGACTCTGTATTCAGATATTAGTTGTGTAACCGACGGGCAGCCAGTGACAAAACTTTGAGTGTCTTTCACAAAGGCTGCCTATTAGTAACTGACCTTCAAAGTTAAGCATTTAGAATGCAATGAATAATACATATGTCTGAAAATGTGTTTACTTGTATAATAGATACGGGTTGATATTTATTTCATTAGCTGATGTTCCTGATTTATTTTTCTTCTTAACATGTGATCTGTTAGTCATGACTTACGAGTTATTCATGTAAAAAATCAGTAAGGTCAACAGCACCCATATTCTACTTCATGTAATCATTGTGATTTTTCAGGAAGTGAGCAGAGCTGGAATGCTAATTCATCCCTCATTGATTTTGATTGACCTTGCCCTCCGTCGTGGGACCAATCCCAATAAATGACCATCTGGAAGTTATTTATATGCTACCCATTGAAGGTCACATCAAAGTCGCTACTCTGCATCATTTGAAACACCGCATGACTCTATGCCCTCATGTTTTAGATAGTTTTGTGTCAGAAAAGCAAAACTAAGTATTGCACACCAATAATTTACATTTTAATATCTTTCTCAAAAGATCATTTATAATATATTATATTTCCCATGCCTAATAAATCACTACGTAGATTTTTAGAATTCTGAACGGTACATTATAGTTGTTATAGAACGAAAATATGTATGCTAAAATAACTTCAATACTGAAAATTAAAACAATGCAATGCATATCCGAAATTCTGGAATTTATAGTAATGACATCCCATACATTTTGACTATTTTTTTACAGCGGGTCATTTATCAAGTAGATGATGAACAACCAATATTTATATATTACTTTATTGCATTAATGGGCAATTATTGATGCTAATAACTAATTGAGAATTAATATCAATCTTCTTAAGAAAGAGCAACACACTTATTAGTCATCGGATAAAATTATATATTAGCATATTTCCCTTGAAGAAAATCAGCTATTGAGGTCGTACTCATGACGCGATTTTCGAAAAATGTCTTCAAATGTCCCTTGGTCCTACCCAGGAGATGACGGAAATGAGGTCCGTTCAAAATTATATATATATCTATATATATTTGTTTGTTAACGCTCTACCGGTCGCAATTTTTGTTTGCTCGTTACAAAACTCGGTATTTAATTGTTTTATGTAAAAAGAAAGATCAAGTTCGTTAAAGGCTGAAATCTGACCAGTAGGAGAGTTGGTTTAGAGGGGAGCATTTCGAAAATTCAAAATATCTCCGTTACAATACCTCGGACCGAAAAATTGTATTGAACCAATCTTATTGAACATTACATTTACTATAAATATTGTTCCATACATTTATTCTCTATCTTGAATATTAACCGAGATATTTCCAGTTTTATTAAATGTGTGTGCGGATAATGGACGAGTGAGTTTTCCGCCAAAAGCTAGTTCGCCGTTTCCGTAACTGCTCGGGTCTCGAATGGAGATTTCTCTATTGTATAACTTCACGTTGGAAATCTGCTTAGTTTACGCAACCCCTGCGTGACGGAATTTTTTAAAGTGCGAAATTGGAGTTCCCATTTTTAATTGCTGCTCTCTTTGACTGTGTAATGAAGATTGTGCATACACTAATGTGGACTTATATCATTTCATGCATGCATTCATATTCTATTGCACAAAAATCAGATGAAAGATTGTGAAACTTCTATAACTTCTGCATTCAAATTTGTAGCCCGTCAACAGAAGGTTCCCAAAGCACTAGGCTTATGTTTTAAGAACCAAATGACGTATTTGTTAATGACATGTAAAAGTATAGTAGTATTGGCCAGTCTTATTGCCTAAATTACTTACTACAATTGTTCTTCTTAACATTTTTATTTGGTTGTGTTTTGAACTTATGCGGTTTCCACAATAAACAAATATACTACGGTAAGTGTTAGTAGCAATTTAAATATCATGTTTTGTTTATATTATTAGTCAATATACATGAAATGAATACCGGTATGTCATGTGTGGGTTTACTAATGACGGATAAGTATTTCGTAATGTTTGGAAAAGCAACAGAATGGAATTCGAAAATATTTGTAGGATGGCTATTGTAAAATATTACAAGAAAAGTCTGATTTGTTCAAGCAGTCCTTTTTTTATTGTTATTCATAGGAGGGAGGATATTAATATAGGAAATTAATAGGCTGAATAAAGGTCCTAAATGAACTTGTTTTGACTATGGAATAGTTTGTAAGGTTACAACTAGTTTATGATTTATCTTATTCAAAGTTGCATAGAGTTAAATAAACTTTCTAATAATTACATTTTCATTCATGCTCCATATAACTGGGCAATATTATAGTACTACATTATAGATTCTAAGCTAGGCTAAGGTTAAGAGACGGGCACACAGAGTCATTTATTAGTCTTTATTTCATGAGTTTTCGTAGACATACTATTTTGTAATTCAACATCTAACAGAATTCAATAAATCTCACTAAAAGGTTTAGCTTTTACTGTTTGTAAAACAGCGATATTCCGTGCAATGAGGGCCTGTTTCGTGTTACTATACATTAATTACTTGAGCCGTTAAGTAGTTTGGAGGTTCGACTTTTTTTTTTTGTGAACACACCCTGGGAATAACCAAAGGATGTAGCATAGCTGCATTTTAAATAAGCTAGGAATTTCGGCCACAAATGCTACACTAGCTGCATAGTAGTCTTATAATAAAACATTCAAAATTTCAATTAATTATAAAGTATCAGAAAACAAAATCTTACATTAAATTACCCCCAGTGGTCATTTCCCCAAGAAAAAGAAAAGGAAGAGAAAAAAAAAACTCTATTATTTTACTTGTTGGTATCCGTGTTAAGGTTTCATCCAGTAGAGACAAGACACATGTTTAATAAAAATAATAAAAAAGAAATTTTAAAGATTCATTACATACATTTAATACCGATAACGATTTAAAATAGAATTCACTGGAGCAATCATTTCTAGGAACGGCTCTGTCATTAAAAGTAAGTAATGGCTCAGGTTTAATGGTTTCAATTCAAAATAAAATCCATACTACATTTATCACTTCGGATGTAGCTTCCATAATAAGTGTGGAATGTCTGTAAAAGGACAATAGCAATTTAAGAAGCAGGTAGTACAGAAACAAACCCTACTTTCATTAGTATAATGAGATATAGCTTTTAATATGCTTTCATACATATGGATACTGCTGAAAGAAATTTAATACAGCAAATTTTTTTATTTAATTTAGCATTTATGTTATGAGCATTTAAATTAAAAACGGAATTCCTTGTGTATCTATGTAGAGTAATTAGTTTTTCTTTACACAAAGAAATTTCTACTTGTATGTTTTATTATAATTATTTTTATTACTTTGTGAGGAAACATCCTTTTGAGGATAATATTTCAAGAGGAAAGATCTCACTGAGTCGAGATTAAATTTTTATATGACATTACAGAATTTCAGAAGGAGAGTACATAAAGAGCTGTTTTCCTTTCTGAAAAAGAAAAAAAAATAATACAATTTCTGAAAAGTAAAAAAAAAAAAATTATGAATGTAACTCAAGCTTCTCGGAGCTTTTCATTTTAAATTAATTATATATTTGAGGCTTCGTAAAGAATGAAGAAAAGCTAAAAAGCTTGGAGTAGCATATATTATATTTGGATTCGAGAGGAGTAAAGCTTATGCATACAGAGACTTTGGTAAACAGGGTAGAGTCAACTTAATGTCTCTAGCCCCCCACTCCGTGCCCTTCCACCGTCTACCCACCCTTTTTCTCTTCCCCACGGAAATGAGGTGAAATTAAAAAAAAAAAAAAATAAAAAAAAAACTGGGAACCTTGCAGGACACAATTGCAACAAGGGGTGGGTCTCCGTAGAATAATTAGTATTTTTATGTACTTTTTGTCGGGGGGAAGCCGCTGGTGGATGGGGTAGGGAGAGCGGCGGGCTGGAAGGGGTAGGGGCCCGGGGAGAAGGGGGGGGGGTATAAAATGTTTTTGAGAGGAAGGAAAAGCGAGCTGTATAAGTCAGTTGTGAATAATGATCCTCCAGTATAATTAGGATGGTGGGCGGAGCTAACAGAAGCCACGCCTCTACCCCCTCTCCTACCATTTTTTCAGCCGGCCCCCACGCCCTCTTTGTAAATGAAGCCAGCCAGCAGGGCCCAAGTGTGAAATCCTTTCATTGGCCCCCGACTAGGGAGGCAAGCATGAAATTTGCAATGGGAGGGAAAAAAAAGAGTGGGGTGGAAAAAAAAGTATAGGTGGGGGGGAGGTTGAGGGGAGCCCGCCCCGCCTACTCCTCCATGTTGTTTCGGCGAGAGGGGCAAAGTGAGGGGAGGGCTGGGGTGGAGGGGGAAGGTTAACACCATAAGTTTATGCAGTATAGATCTGACTGCTCTTCCTTGTCCACACTTCCGCTAGTCTCGACCACCTCAAGCCGCATTACTCTAATCCTACTTAACCTATCAACGTCTTTCCCTCTCATACCAAAAAAAATTAGAGATTAAAAAAAAAAAAAAAAAAAAAAAAAAAAAAAAAAAAAAAAAAAAAAAATAGAATCAAACAACGAGAATTGCTTTGGTCAAAATGGCTAACATAAATCTTATGTATATTAAGTGCAAAAAAAATGTTTGCTATACCTCTGTCATGCAGAATTTTGAGAGTAACAATTTCACGATGAAATAAGAAAATTAAATGTAAAAAAAAGAAATGGTCTAAAACAGGGCTTCTTAAACTTTTGTAATTTATGATTGCGAGTTTCTTGACGACCCCATACAAATATAAAAGAAAAATAAATTAATATTTTTTGATGATTTATTAATTAGGTAACAATATACATATACACATGAAAATATATATAAGTTTAGAATTCGTTTTGAAACATACAAAAATTAAAAATTGCACAAAAAATTATAAAATTGTATTTATTATAGTTTCAAAAATAGAAGTGGATTCTGAACGTCTTAATTCTCTCGAATATATTCAAGTAGTTGCGTCGTAAGTATTAAATTAAAGTATAAGTTAAACATTTAATGATAAGTTGTAACTGAAGATAAAGCATAAATTGTTTTTTTTATCTCTCGCTACCCCAGAATTTTGCTACGCGACCCATAGTTTAAGAAGACCTGGTCTAAAACATATGTGGACAACCACTGACTCGCGAGACTTTTTGAAAAACTCAATATAACAAAAACATTACACTACTTACTCCAAATGAGGAAGATAAGGAGAGATTTGTGAGTTTGGCAGTAGTTATGAATGCGAACAGTTCTATTCAATGATGAAAGTAAATAAATCAAAACATCGTAGAAGGCTGACTGACGATAATTTGGAAAATTCTTTTCATCTTTGTATCAGTGGAATTAATCCAAACATCGATGAATTAGTTTTCCCAAATTTAAGCTCAAGTGTCCCAACACCAATTCGAATTTCAAAGTGCCGATATTTAACTTTCGTATAATTAATAATTTTAGGATTTAATTATAATGTTGTACATATTTTTTTCATTTCATTTTGTTATTTTAATAAATTGTATTATAATTACATTGTCGTATAATTTCATGTCTGATATCTACCGTTAAAAATTATGAACACTACTTTATAATGCGCTACTTTTAAAAGCGGCCCACGAACGTATTTGCACACTAAAGTTTGGCACGCAACATGTCTAAGGTTGCTCACACTTGGTATAAAATATTCTTAGTTTTTTTAATATGGTATTCTAATATTTAGCTGCCCACCTAATTCGATATCACCAATTTACTGAGCATGCAAATAGATTGCATTGAAGAAATACGAAACACAAACAGTTCTGAGTTGGATGACTTCTTGATTCTTACTCTGATAAACATTCAAATCCAGAGAATCAATCAAGTCGGTGGAATGTAACAATCGCCCTACGAAGTACTTAGAACCAAATATTTCGAATGGCTTTTGCTCTACATCATATGTGGACAACAACCGGCCCGCTGTGAGATTTCATCCGGCCCGCGAGACATTTTGAAAAACCCAATTGTACAAAAATATTACACTACTTACTCCAAATGAGAAAGATGAGGAGAGATTTGTGAGTTTGGCAGTACTTATAAATGCGAACAGTTCTTTTCAATGATGAAAGTTAATAAATCAAAACATCGTACGAGGCTGACTGACCATAATTTGGATAATACTTTACGTCAGTGGAATTAAACAGTATTATTTCATGTCTGATATCTATCGTTAAAAATTATGAACACTACTTTAAATGCACTACTTTAATAAACGGCCCCCCAACGGACACTAAAGTTTGGCCCGCAACATGTCAAAGGTTGCCCATACCTGCTCTACATTCTCAGGGAGAAGTCTGAGGAGGTTAGAAATATATTTAACAAAACCTTGGACATGAAATTTGGTAGCACGGTGAATACGGGAAGGTCAGTTGTTTAGATCAGACCCAGTTTATGAATAGTCAACATACACCGTATGTAAAAATATAAAGGATTACCATAAACAGAAAATATATAATCGCATAAGTCAATCAGAAACCACCGTGATTATGCACAGGAAGTATAAGCCAGCTCCTTGGAAACAAAGTGCATTTCTTCCGGTGCATAGTTTCTCTTAATAAGAACTCAAATTAGGAATTATAACAGGGCATGAGATGTTAAGCGTCATTATATGTTAATGTGATAATCGCATTCGTAATAGTAGAAATTTACTGTGGGATGAAAACGGAAAAAAAATGAAATTATTCAGAATTATTTCAGGAAAATGGGTATAATAGCATTTGCTGCCAATGTATTGTCTATCAAAATTGATTATTTAATTTTTATCAATACAACAAATAGTGAAGAAATAGTGATATTTACAATATTAAGTTTTATCTATTCTTTTTAATTCACTGTTTCCTGTCCGATTTTAGCCGGATATGCTTTGGAAAATATTGCAAATAAATTTAGAGCTCATACAATATTTTAATTTAGGAGATGTTGTTTTTTTTTTCTCCTATGTACTCAAAATAAAACATTACAATTGCAATAATTTTAAGAAATTGGTACTTCTCCCTAAAGCCAAATTTTTGTATGGATGCATCTGTATAAAAGAATTCATATTTTTATAAACTTATGCTCGTATTATAGTGTCACAGCTGTTGGTCTGTTATAAACATTGCAAACGATTTAATGAACCCGCATTTGGGGATTTCCTAAAGACTATTTGTTCATTCATTCCTATTGACATCAGCCAATTAGAGGAAGGTTCATTGATAAACCATAGATAATACTTTAATCAATTTGGCAATCATTAGGCAATTTAATAAGGTTCCAAATAGTGAAATCAAACATTCTTTTTCATATTTGGGGGTAAATTTTTAATTACATCATACACTATTTTTTTATATATTATTATTTACGTAATGTTTACAATGAATTATGTGATTCACCTAGATTGATAGCCATTCAACATTTTGTAAGTTCTTTCAAACTGGATTAAAAATCTCAGTCAAATCTACATCCCAAGGAACATTCAGTACGTACCTTTTCCACATAAATCAGGTCTTGTCGTTCTTTTCTGATTGTTTAGAATTTACAAAAAAAAAAATAAAAAAAAATCAGCTTATCCCCAGATAATTTTATGAAATTGAGATGGTAACAGCCGACGGCAAATGATTGAGTCAAAAATGCAGGAACATCAATGAAAAATTAATATTATTTGTTATGTAATATTATAATTATAACAATTTTATTCATGTTCTTTTATTGTACAATATAGAACAAAATACTCTGAAATAGTAAACTACATTTGATTAAGTCTAACAGATAGAAAATATCCTAAACCGTTGACATTTGATACTCCTAATTATTAATCTAGAACCCTTTGCACCATAATTATAGCAAAATCAAATTTCAGCTTCTTTTAAATAGCATAAATCATTGTACCTCAAATATTACTCAGAATAATGAATAGTTTAGCTGTGCTTTTCCTGGTCATTGCCACAATTAGCTTGTGCAAACATATCCAGTATACAATGATTTTGAAATTATACTCTTAACGGCTTTATTAGTATTACTGGGATATTTGTAATAGAGAGCTTGTAAATGAAGAAGATAACATAAGTTTTATTTCTGTATGCATTAAATATCAAGAAATTTTAATTATAACGCAGAGCAAATAGAGGATCATCAAAACAAACAAAGAACAGGTTATCTAAAGATATATTAAATGTAATTTATTGTTTCATTTCAGTTTGTTTGCAAATATTTAAATATATGTAAAATATAAAGAATTGGCTAAATCTATTGTCTCTTTTCTGTAAAATTTACTTGTGCCGTTTTATGCACAAAATAAAAAATTAATGAGATTTGCCGACTTTGTAAGAATGCCTTTACGATAGCCAATTGGTTTCATTTGTAATTTAAAATCAGCAATTAAATCTAAAAATACCCGTAGTATTTAATTTCTTGGCTGAGACTCTTTAGTTCATAACTAAATATGAATTCCAAAGAAGTATGTAATATAAAAGGATTTAATAGTAAAAAACTTCTTATTTGTATATGAATAAAAAAGTCCTGTGTGTAAATAAACCAAGGCTTTATCTGGATAGAATGTTAAATAAGTTCATATATCATTTACAGCCGTTATTGAAACAAATAAAGAAAAACAAACTTGGAGTCAATAAGGATGTAAGTGGTCCGTTAATAGAAGAAAAAACAGTTAATTTAAACCTGAGTTAAAAATAGTTTCTTCTGATTTTTTTAAAATTAATATTCATAGTCCATGAGAGCAACAAACGTTGGTAGCACATCCTGATTCACAGCACGTTCATGAAATGAATGAATTTAGCCTTTATTATAAAGAGTAAAGGAAAAATTAATAGTTTACAAAAATTAATATATACATGATTACAAGGTATTAAAAACAATATTGTTTACACATTACGAATTGAGGTAACAACTGGTAGTTCTACTCTTTATAGGCCTTCTCCAAAGAGATTATGGTCTAACATACAGGCGAGGCCAACGCTGTTGGAAAGTGGAAACAACGGCCTTAAAAAATACTCAAGAGGAAGCGCTCTTAAATAATGAACAAATTATTCAATTACATGATTTAAAAAATCTGAAATTCGTCTTAAATGATAAATATAGACATTCAGGCTGGGAATTGTCTGAGTTGACTCGCTCCTTTGACTTTCAACTCCAGCGGGTTTTTAATAGATTAAAACAGTATGTAAAATTTTAAGTTAAACATTTTTTTTCTAAAGATAAATACCTCAAGTCTTTAAAAAAATCATTGTATTCACTAATTCCATAGGAGGAGTTCCTTGAAGCTTCAAACTCATTCAAGCATTGTTACAAATGTTTATGGAAACACAAGCCACCGGAGGTGAAAGCTAAACCACTTGTCATCTATCATAAATCCAGTTAGACTTCCATGAAATCTTTTAACGCCTAATTCCTTAAATTATAGACATTAAACACATCAATCGTTTAGACTAGAGTTATATTCAACTATTTATTCACCTATTATTTAAAAAAAAGCTTGCTGTAATAGAAAAGCTTCTTATCTATAGAAAAAGTAAAGATTGGTTTGGATACAAATTTATTATAGGTAGATATCATATATCATATATTGAATCTGGCATAATGCCTTTATTTTATTTTTGTTTGCTTTATGATTGCAGGTTGCAGTGCAACAATTATGGCTATCAAATCTGCATTCACTGGAAAATTCGTCGCCTATGTAAAAAATAAATTGAATGCCCATTTATAAATGAATAAAAATATTTATTCATTTTTATGTTTAAATACTAAATATAATTTATGACTTAATGTGGAGAGAGTGTCTCCCCAATACAAGAGAAATCGACATGAATCTGGTTATCGCTCTTATATTTCTTAAAGTACCATCAAATGCATGGGAAACAATGTGCATACGTGTCAGCTGTATACAAAACAAGTTAATCTACAGCTTAGTTTATAATCACAAGAAAGAAAAAAATGTGAGTCTTAATTATTATTTTTGAAAATATTTTTTAAGGTACTTAATTAAGCTATTCATTTTTGCAGGCTACAAAATATACCGTCATTTGAGTGTAATACCAGTCAAGCTGGCTTTAGGAGAATGTAGAGCTGAGCGGTTTACACGAATAAAGGAAAATATGAATTCATGTATTCTTTTTAATGTTTTTCTTTTTAAATCAATAAACCCCATTATTTTCAAATATCCATATGTAAAACAGTGAAATCTAGAATGAAAGTGTGGTTAGTAGAATAAAAATTAAAAATAGGAACTTGTTGAAGTCTCAATAGCTAATTGTTATGATGCCGGAACAAAGAAATCATTATTTTCGTATCCATAGACAACGCCTGGGTTTTTCATGGAAACGAACAAGGGAAAGAAAGGAACCACTAGGACATGTAGGCGGTCTATTCTACAACAACAGGAGATGGGGGTCTACTGAAGGCCGTAAATGTTAGAGAGTGTAATTTTTTAAACTCTTCATAAGCACACTAATGATGTACATTTATTTATGGACATCACATCAAAGGTGATTTGCCCTTTCAGAAGTCAAAAATAGTACAAAGTGAAATAGCAAAAGTAAAATAGATATCAAGTAAAAATAACAAATACCAAAAAACAATGACAAATGACAAAAGTGAAATAGATAAACATTTTATAAGTGAGCATAAAAAAAAAAAAATTGTTAATGGTGGATGATCAATAGGATATGAATGGCTGAAAACTGAACTTTTGCCAGGGGTCGTAATTTCCTAATTCAGGGTAAACATATACATGTGTAGAAACACATCTAAAACAAGTAATGCATATAATTTGAAATCCTTTTGCACACTACAGACTTAATTTGTATGTTAAATTTTGTCGTATATTTGAATTTTGTCTAGGTATGAGAATATGTTGTTAATGTATGGGCTGCCTTCCGTCTAAAGTTCTTGTAAGTCGTAGGGGAAGTCCTGGTGTTGTCGTTTTCGGCATTCTGTCAGTATATGTCTTATCGTCAAGGGAATGTTACAAGTTGAGCAAGTAGGTCTGTCAGTCTTTGTCATTAAGAATAAGTCATGTACAATGATGTACTTAAGAATGTATGAGCATCGAGACTGAACATCGTCTAAAAGAAAGGCCACAGTTTCAAAAGACCATTTATATTTTAGAGACCAAATGGTCCAACTTTTACGTTATTTATGTTCTTATAATCAAATCATTATTAAACGTCTTATTTCAAACGAACGTTTTTTATGCGCAGCATGGCAGTCTTAGATTCCTTACAGTTTTGTTAAATATCTCCAAAACAATTATTGTTTTCAACGGAAGGATCAAAAAGGTCAAACACCTCCACTCTTAATACTTCTTTATTACAGGCAATGTACTTTCGGGGCGAACCGTCCCATCATCAGTGCTCTGTGACACAGCATTTATACTTTCAAAAACATGTAATATATATGAATAAATAAATGTAAAAGTCAACAAAGGTAGTCGAGCACTGATGATATGTTTTTGAAAGTATAAATTTTGTGTCACAGAGCACTGATGATGGGACCGGTTCGCCCCGAAAGTACTTTGCCTGTAATAAAGAAGTATTAAGAGTGGAGGTGTTTGACCTTTTTGATCCTTCCGTTGATGATGGACCTCCACCAGCCAGCACAAATCCAGAATTATTGTTTTGTTTAATAATGTACATTGAATGCAATAAAATATAATTGTTTCAACATTTGAAAATGCCTGCAAGCTAAAGTGCAAAATTAAAATGTTAAAGAGCAATTGGCATTGAGGTAAAACATCCCTTTTTCATATATTAATACTATATTTTTTTGGCGTATTTTACATGTCATTGTTAAGTAGTATTTCCACCTCCAAGACCCTTCTTGAGATAATGGCATAGCGAATGCATAGTTTTGATTTTCAATATGACAACAGGAGAGCCGAGAGAACCTTTAACATGAAGGGAAGGATTCGTTGTTATATGCGGAAAAGAGAGACAGGGCGTGAGGGAATATGTTAGAGAGGGGAGAGAGAGAGAGAGAGAGAGAGAGAGAGAGAGAGAGAGAGAGAGAGAGAGAGAGAGAGAGAGAGGGTGAGATTGGTGGTGACAGAGAGTGGAGAGTGCAGTCCGGGATATTGAAAATTCATGAAACAGCTTTATGTGCGAAATGGGAGTCGGTCATTTCAAATTCCTTACCTTGGCCATTAAATAGCTATTTCCAATTCCAATACCATTCAATAAATATCTTGCTTTATTTTATTCCTCTTTATCCAATTAATAAATTTTAAAAATGAGTGACGGTTAAAACATTGTAAATATTCATATCATTCTGCCGAGGTAAATAAGTTTTTAAGTTGTTTAATATTAATTTTTGTTAATACTACCAAGTAATTGTCTTTTTATCGGCCGAATCTCTTGAACAATTTCAATGGCATGGCTTAATTTCGACCACCTGGTAAACAAACAACTAATTATCCTTAATCACATCGTTTGTTGATGCATCGCATGTTTCACACCTCCTCCGGCGCTTTATAATTACACACAATAAACTCAGAACTCTAAACTCTTTTTGCAATATACATCCTGAGAGAAGACATTCAAGTATTAGGCTATAGGTTTCTTATATGGTTGTAGGCCTGAAAAATAGTCTACACTTGTAACTAATTTTTAAGTGAAAGGCATTGGAGAAATGTCTAGACGCTTGAATCATCCATGAAACAATCAAGCGTTCAAGGATTATCAATTGTAAGTCTGTGAAGTGGGTGGTCTTATGTTTAAAATCACTACACCGCTACACTAGAGACGCCAGGCTAAAGTACAAAAAAATACCTCTTTATTTCTTTATTGTGGTATTACCGAGCTTCGAAGTACGACTACCATGATATGCACCTAGGTGTGCACTCATCATAGAAAAAGAACTGAGTAGCTACTTTAATAACGGATTCGCTATCTTGGTGTTTAATCCATCACAATAGGGATGGAAATGTATCAACGCTATCACTTTAAAAATGTAAAGGATATTCGGTAATTAAAACATCTGATACTTAAAAATACTAAAGCATAATGAGAAAATCAACTGAAAAAGTAAATAAGATGAAAGTGTTCTTTTACTTGTTTACCTTGCACCGAATTAATTAACATTTTGAAGAATAGAAATTATGTTTTCTTGCAGAAAATCTTTGATGATAAAAGAAAATATTGGAAAGTAACAAATTTTTACTAAGGTAAGTTAAATTAGGGCATCTGTGCCTATTAATTTCTTGTACAATATTGTTGTATGATTGATCTTTAAACTTTCCTATAACATGCCAAAAAGCCTAATGCTAGCGCGGCTACAGAGATTTGTAAATTATTTTAGTTTCTTATTAATTAATAATAAATATCATTTATATCCTTGGAATTCCCAAAAATAATTAATAATGTTATGTAGAAGGAGCCTTATGGATTAAATTGTCCCGAGTTGTGATATTTCCATACTATTAATTGAAGAAACTACAATTCGTTGCCGAGACACATCAGTGCCTAAGGCTGATATTCCATTTTCCGTAAAAGTATGATTTTCTTTAGTTTTCTTCCGTATTTATAGACAAGAAGAAATTTCATTGATTTCCAAATTTATTGTTTGGTATTGTCAGAATCTGAAAAATGATGTAAAGTAATGTTACAATTCAACTGCTTACAAGTAAATCACGGTGACTGTTATGTGCTATGAAATGCTGCACTCATCTCTAAGAATATTTTTTATTGAGTATACGAACTTTTATGCAAGTTTATTTAAAAAACAAGTTATTTTATTAAATAACGCTATAAACACGGGTTAATGCACAAACCATTTTAACTTATAACTCATAAAATACGTCAGCTACCAAATATTTCTCAAATTTGTATCAATTATGGGTTTTCATTGATTATGATCCCTTGCGAAGTGTAAAATTATTATTTTCTGTCACAAAACAAGGAAAAGCCGTAACAGAGACGGTACGAAACATAAAACGGTAAAATGTATACTTACGAGTATTTATATTATCTCAAAATACTATAAATACCAGTAGTAAATGAGATGTTGAAATTATTCATGTTGTGGGTGGTACTGGTCAGAAAGATTTAGGCAGGTTATGAGTAAACTGTTCTAAAAACTAGGGCAGCAAAGCCTTTAAACAATAAATAGAAAATTCCTTCCTTGATGATTCGATAGTATTCAACAATGTACTCAAATTAAAGAAAGAAAAATATGAAACTATGCCCAACTCCGAAGAGGGTGTTCTCAAGAGAGTTCTTTCAAAACTTAAACCAGCAAGGGCTTCATACAAATGACTCCAGAAATATTCAAACATAGATTAAAAGTTAATTTTTCCCCTACAAGATGAATTACAAAATTGTCCAAGAAATCCGTCACACGTCATTCCGTTCATTTAAATAAAAGAATATACTCCTTCTTACGCATATTGTATAAAAACTAGACAATGTTAATAAAGAGAACAAGAAATTATATTAAATATTTAAAAAAAAATGTAAGTATACAAGTTAAATGTTTACATTAAGAAAACATTATATGTTCACAAATTAATAAAACAAAATTCATAACTCCTTTGTGCATTCTTTCTCAATTACTCATTAATAAGTTTAGTATATGATCTTACTGGAACCACAAGTAAATAAGCCACAACTTAGTAAACCCTCTTCCATGGAATAAGGAAGAAATGTTTAGCATTGGTTTTTTGTGTTGGAAGGATACTATTTTAATGTGGTTAATTGGTACCACCATTGGTTTCATGACGTTGGGGCTCACCGGACCTTCCCATAAGTAAGAAGTATAAATACGTTTTCTTCTTATCCAAATGACCAGGGCGATACAAATGTTTTATATATATATATATATATATATATATATATATATATATAAAGTTGAAAATATTTTTTTTTTATATGTAGAGAGTTAAGTGATCAAATCATATAAGTCAGAAACTAAGTGTTGACGTTTCACAACCACACAGAGAGTAATTGAAATAAGAATAAATTCAAATAACCTCAATTTCGGAAATTAATCAATTCACCTCGAAATACAATTAATTCGTTTAAATTTGACACAAAGGGAAGTACATTTGTACATTTTCTTGATACGCTGCTTTTAATAGTGTGATAATTTTATTAGCCACTACTGTTAAAATATTTACGGAAATCTATTGATATGGTTCGAAATCAATTTAAACACAATAATATAACTAATTTGATTGTTCATTTTAGCCTTTATCTTTTCTCTTATTATTAAAATGTTCTGATTCCCAACGCCCTTATGCACCTAACGGATTAGAACAGAATATTTTTATTACCGAACTTAAATAAAATAAATAAATTCCTACATTCTTAGGAATCGAATTCGGCGTTCTGAAGAGTCGAAAAATATAAGCAGCGCACTACGCCCATGTATGTCTTCAACAATCATAGGCTACTCATACTAGGCATATTTCGAAATGTGTACCATAGCTAGTATGGAGCCTGGATTTCATTAGAAAAAAGTATATCGATAATAGAATTGATAGAATGCCAGGTAAATGGACGATTTGAATAGTCGATTAATCCCATTATACTTAATTAAAGATGTCTGTTCAAACATTACACTGATTACATACGCTAGAGGCAGTGAATTTTAGAAGCTGTCTATTAGTTATTGGGCTAGTTGATTTGTAATTCATGTTTTTGAGAGCACCATTTTTTAATGACTAAACCTCTATCGGGTCATTTCAAGATATTTTGGTTTTGAAGATGGTAGCCACAAGAAGGTAATTGACTTCATTCATTTTCCGATTATACAACCTTTATAATTCATAGCAAGGGCTGTGAATAAGTTCATTCCGTTATTCATCGTTATTATTATCATATTAGCACTATAATAAATTTCTGGTACAAATAAAAAAAATGATGTCATCACTCGTCAGGTTTATTTAGCTCAAGATCAATCAACATAAGATATCATTCATCTGGCAGGCAGCAGACCAGTTCATCTGCAAATTATATAGTCAACCGGAGCTTCTTCGTTAGATAGAAAATATACAAATTTAATAGCATCCTATTGTCTGTCATTTTGCGAAAAAAAATAAAGAAACGTAAAATGTTAAAAATACATTTAGTATTGACAAAGCAGTCTACATATATTTCAAAATATCAAACATTTATCATTATAAAACGTTCAAATTATTTATAGAGTACATCAACATAATAATGTTTCTTCTTCTTTTTAACTAAACGATTATTATTATTATTTATTAACGTCCACTTTTTGCAACTCAGGATAATTGGGACGGGTTATCTACAGGTTACCACCCTTTTTTAGCCTGGGTGGGATTTTAGGATGTTATTTAATGAATTTCGTCACTAAATAATTTCCTTTGCCCAGGCGAGAATCGAACTCGCAACTCTAGGTTTGCCATGTGAGATAAAGGTCAACGCTTTAACTCGCATGGCTAACCTGAGCCCTAAACTAAACCTCTACTCGAGTGATTTAATATTAAGAGTATTATTATTCGTTTTAGTTCCTCCCCCACTTTCCTATTTACTTCTTTTTTCAACATATTTTATTTTCATAGTACATGCGTTATATAACAATGAATGCAAACTGTATATAATTTATTATTAGCTATATTTCAGTTATTTCTTTAATATACGATTGCGCATACAGCATTTTTGTAATTACTAAAGGATGAAGGCTCTTATTGGAAATTATTTATCTTATGGCTTTTCCAATTCTTAAACTGTTACATTAATTAATAGTAATTATATTGTGTGTGTATATATATATATACCAAACTATATGGCGATATGATGTAAATGTTTGCAAGACTTTTCATCTATCAACTAAATAATTCAAACGCAGCTTGATACATGAAGAAAAAATGTCCGTCACGCAGGAGCTGCGTAATCTAAGCAGATTTCCCACCTGCTGGTATAACACACTTGTGATCTTAGCTCACCACATATTTTCTATTTATATGTAAACAATCGATGATTAGAAGTACGAAGAACTCACTCAATGCTTGAGTTACGAAATAATGCATAGAGGAACAATTTTAGAGCGTCAGTTGTTTAACAAGATTGGTCGTATAATACTTTCTGACTTATAATAACGGAGATACTTTGTAATTTTCGAATCCCCCCTCTGAACCCCCACTAGTCCAGGTCCAATTTCCGCCAATAGCAGTTATGATCTACAGTGTTTACTGAAACGGCTATAGATATAAGTAAAATGAACATTTTCGAGTAAAGAACGAAAAGTCTTAATTGATGACGCCATCACATAACATATTTGCATGTATCTCAGAAAATAAAAGTTCAATGAAACCAATATTTTGTATTTTGGAATGAAGTGGCTCATGATATAAGAGCTTCTTATTAATGTAACGTAAGTAGGAGTGGGGGTTTACTAACTGCCCAAAACTAAAATATGTAAATATCTCGGTTAATATTCAATATAAACATGTACATAATAACATTTATAGAATATTAAATTTGCAATAAGATTGATTCTATGCAAATTATCGATCTGGCGTTTAATATTGGAGATATTTTTAATATTTAAACCCCCCCCCCCTCTAAACTACCCCCTCTGACTTGTCCGATTTCAGCCGTTTAAGAACTTGATTTTTCTATTTACATAAAAACGATTATATATCGAGTTTGTTAACTATAAGACACAAATTGTGACCGCTAGGGAGTATCAGAGAAATACATTGATAGAGCTATGTATACACTCAACCGCAAAAAAAAACCGGACACTTCATATTTGTCGTATTAAAATATAGCTAATTTTCAGCAATGTGTTTCCTTTATGTGGGAATTCTAGTTATTACAGAGAATGTAGAGTCTAAGTCTATTGAACTAATCCCTTCAGGATTAGTAAAGAATTAGATAAAAGTCAGATTAGATTTATTTGTTGTGAAGTTGATCTATTCTAAACTGTAAGTAGCTTTTTCGCACATTTAAACATCTTTAATTATTAACCAAGTATTTTCTTTAATAATTGTTTTATTTTTATTTCGGTCCAGAATAATGGGACTTTCAAACTTAGATGGAAGGCCGGAGCTTACGTTACATTGCCGAAACGCTTGGGGTAGCGAAGTATACCATTCACTGTAATAAAAATGAAGAACAATTTTTTTTTTAAATGTGTTAATTTATCTTCTTTTTTTTTGTAAATAATCAATAAAAATTATTCACTTTTGGCAGATTTTGTTTAAATAACCTATAGATTAACCAATTATTTTAATTAAAAAGATTAATATACATATATATTAAGTATTTAACAAAATTATAAGACTAAATCTAAATGTGTCCGGTTTTTTTCTTTTGTGGTTGAGTTTATAATTTTGGAGGGACCTCATTTTAGCCATCAACTAGGTAGGATCGATGTATATTTGATGAAATTTTCCAAGCTCCTCAATAGGTGATTTCCCTAAAATAAATGTAGAGTCGGTGCAGCATAAAATTCTTAACTGGTCCACCCTCTTGCAGGACAATGGGAGCCAGTGGCTTGTGGGTAAAGCGTGGCCCGCCAGTGGCACTCCCTATAGCAAAACTAGTTTCTTCACTTCCACGCCACTTGAGACGACTCGTGTAGCACACGTGTCACCTCACGTGAATTTAATAAACTTAGGGTGGGGTGTTCAAGCACTCCAAAATAAATTTAATTTCCTTTTGTATGAATAATTAAAATACTTTTTACTTTACTTTTTTTTTTTTGTGAATTCATGGGTAATATATAGCGCAGAATAAGAAAATTGGAACAACTCAGTCAAACATGGTTACTGAATAGGAGCTGTTTCCAGCAC
>CM032233.1:116800000-116822500 GCA_019009955.1 Riptortus pedestris | reverse complement strand
GATTAGATTTATTTGTCGTCAAGTTGATCTATTCTAAACTGTAAGTAGTTTTTCGCACATTTAAACATCTTTAATTATTAACCAAGCATTTTCTTTAATTAATGTTTTATTTTTATTTCGGTCCAGAATAATGGGTCTTTCAAACTTAGATGGAAGGCCGGAGCTTACGTTACATTGCCGAAACGCTTGGGGTAGCCAAGTCTACCATTCACTCTAATAAAAATGAAGAATAATTATTTTTTTAAATGTGTTAATTAATTTTTTTCTTTTTTTTTTATTTCGTATTTTTGTGTAAATAATCAATAAAAATGATTCACTTTTGGCAGATTTTGTTTAAATAACCTATAGATTAACCAATTATTTTAATTAAAAAGATTAATATACATATATATTAAGTATTTAACAAAATTATAAGACTAAATCTAAGTGTCCGGTTTTTTTTTGCGGTTGAGTGTATATATATATATATATATATATATATATATATATATATATATATATATATATATATAGAGAGAGAGAGAGAGAGAGAGAGAAATGTATAAATATTTGCTTGTTAAATAGCTCCAACAGTTTTGTTTGATCGTTACGAAACTCAATATTGAAGATTAAAGTATGACCAACGATCGAGTTGCATTATGTCCGAAATCTAAATAGAATCAAATGTAATTAAGTGAACAAGGGAAACATCATTTATTATGTATTAGGTCGAAAAATGTTATAAAATAAATCTTGTTAATAAAGTAATGTTTCACTCATTTTTGTGTAGCTCGAAAATTTGCCAAGCTGTATGAATTCTTCGGCTTTTAGCCATAACACTCTCGTAGACATACGATTTTCGCCTAAAGTTATTTATCACTAAGGAACTTAGACCATTGAATGGGAGATGAAGATTTTGAGAAGGCGTCGTCCGGGACCTATTGGAATTCGTGAAATATCTTCTTAGATAACTTGGTCCCTGCTGCTTTCAATGTTTAGAACACGAGAGCGGGTTAGAAGTAGGCGCAAGAATCCAAGTTTGCTGTTAAACCAGTCTATGGATGTTAGGTAAAAAGCAGTAAAAAGTAGTTGAGTTGAGTCGTTTGGTGTAGGCGAAGAGGACTGTAGCCTTAAAGAGTATGGCGGGTGTGGGAGGATGAAGGGCCCCGGCATGGAGAGGGTGAGCTTGCCAACCCTCCCTAATATAAGCATCCCCCTCCTCCTACATATTTGAGATAGGCCCTAAAGACCAATTCATCCTCGCAGCTCCCCTGCCTCCCTCAGACAAAAGAGCAACCTCGCCCCAGCTAAGTCTCACTCCCTTCACGCCATTTATAAATTTAGTCGACCCTATTCCAAGGATTTCGAATAACGGCTACTGTCAAATAAGGGAATGCCTTTAAGCCTTTTCACTAAATGTTAAAGGTGGTCTCGATAAAATAGATTATTTTCGATCCTCATTGTACGAAACTTTCAGGTCATTTTCTAAAAACACCATGTTCCCGCAAATTCTAACTAAATGGGACATTGTTTGGATTAACCTTAATTGACTGAAATACACTAAACAGACGGTAAGCTATTGTGGTGAAGTGGTACCGCCGAATGTTACACAACTTCTACATCCGATGTTTGTTTGTTTCGTAAGGTTTTAGGGCGAAAAACTACAAGGTTATCATCGCCCTGTAATATCTATAACACACGTTTTGGTATCGTCGTCCTTATCGCCATTTTAACAATGTAAACGAGGACACAGAAAACTTGTAATTTAAATTTCTCACGAAATTAAACAATTTATCTAGCTCTTTGGTGTCATATCCAATGGTCACTGCTATATCATTGCATTCTTTTCGAATATCAGTATACTTATGACATTCCATTAATATGTGGTAGATAGTCAAGTCTGTGTTACACTTCCCACAAATCGGGGGTTGATGTTTTGTCATGAGATAACCATGCGTAGATCTTGTGTGCCCTACAATGTACCAGGGTGTACTCTAAACATTAAATCTGATTTACAGGGGAAAAAAAATATATAAATAAGTACGCTGATCCAAGATAGTAGCGGAATTCCTTTAGTTGGCAATATAAAATAAAAAACGAATATAAAGGATTTTTTTTATTTGGTCTCTGAGGCATGGTAGAATATTTCAGAAAAATTTTGAGAATATCTTGGAGAAAGCTGTTGACGTATCTTGAATTTTATAACAACCCAATTGAAAAACAAGAGGAAATCTCTTACAAGTGGTACAGGCGTTCCTGGTGGACAACTGGCGTTGAATTAGTGGCGGTTGTTACTCAAGACTTAATTGTTACTAATTTTCATGAATTGCTTCTTTTTTTTATTTTTTACGTTCAACCCATATTTGTCCCCACTGTAGTCCTATTCATTTTTTTATTCCCTAAAATTTCCTTTGACTACAGAAAAAAAACTGAAGAAAAACATTAATATGGGTGGTACTAGTAGTTATGAATTATTTAAATTATCGAACGAAGAAGGTCAAAGGAAGAAGCCAGTTGATGTCAGATCCGATGCGTATTGACAATACCCAGCAAGACTGAAAAATGTGGACGTCATCTGACCTCAATGTCAGCTGGCCTTACTTCTATCATGTCATTTATAAATTAAGATGACTCATCATATTCCAACGACTGCAAAAAAAAAATCGTTCCATCATATATGAAAATGCTTTTTTATACGCTTTCAATGAGCTAAAGGTGAGCATTACATAATATGAGTAAAATAATTGTAAATTTTTGTATTTGCATTGTGAAGCTCTTCAGTATCTTTTTTTTAATTTATTTTAATTACGTGAGTATATAAGACCTTTTCAATTTACATAAAACCGCCTAATAGTTTGTATCACATGAAGAATTTGTCAATAGAAATGGTCACTGACCCAATTCAAAACTACTGTGTGTATCTACTTGTGTACGTTGGGCAAACTAAATGAGCGGTTAATGGGAGAATTGAACGTCAGTCAACAATTTTATTTTTTACCTTTTTCCAAAACGGGGAGGTCAGTCTGGCACCTTGCCGTTCTTTATCAGACTCAATTTAGTTAAGGGATATTCATCAAAATTCTAAATTGGGTTCCGTAGGAATTAATAGCTATACAATGTAGAAAAAAACCTGTGAATAGGCAAAAACGGAAGGGATTTTCAACTTATTTGGGATGAACCATAGTATCATTGAGGTAATTCAAAAAGCAAGAAACGGTTAAGCCCGGTCTTCAATCAACATCCGGTCATCAATATCAACGTCTTAGACTAACAGGAGCAAAGCTCATCCTCTGTATTGACTAGGATTGGCTATTTTGCAGTTTATTGTGATCTATAAAAACCAAATGACTATTACGGAGATGATGATGAGGTATGGTACCGGCCGAAATATGAGCAGTGACCCTAAAAAAGTGATTTCCCAGTGCGGCATACTCCTCCGCCAGATGTTGCTGCGCCAGTAAAAAGAAATTGAAAACAATCAAGGGCTCCACCCGCCATAATCTCTACACACTGCTCCTCCCGATACTGTGCTGAAACCCTCAGTTGTGTGTGCGTTATGAAATAAATTCATGTTAGTCACGCGGGAATCGACGAGTTGGCTTACCTTATACAATAAGGCCTACGACGAAACACAAATTGTTACCTAGAGTCCATTTAGACTTTTGATTTTTTTTCTCTTTTAGTTATATTATTATAAATATGGTTATAAATAGTTCTTAATCCTACCTTCGACTCTGACCTTTGAAGAGTGAATAATTTTGGAAAACCTCTTTGGCAACCTAACCCATCATAAAAAGAATAATAAATATGAGTCAATTCTTTGATTGCCTTTAAAAATCCAGCCACGATGGATAATAGTATGGGCCATCATTTTTTTCATAATAAAGCCATAATTTTCATAGATTTTATATAATATCCTTTGTAAATTACATTACCCCTAATACAAGCACACACACACACATTATTGGTAGGCACTGTATTTCACTAATATCGCCTTGTAATGAATGCGGTATCTATCAATAATAAGTCCTATATATATTGTTATAACTGTTTCCCTGAAGAAGGGAAAATAAAAGTCTCGAAACATTGGTCTAGACTAAAGTTATTTTTTATCATCATTGACCACACTCCTTGAGAAACAAACACACACACACACACACACACACACACACACACACACACACACACACACACACATATATATATATATATACATATATATATATATATATATATATATATATATATATTATCAAAAAAAAACATTATCATCAACGTGCAGTCTACACTAAAATTGTCTCACGTGCTCAAACTAAAGAACTTATTAATTATAGCATATGATTTTTATTACCGAAAATGAAGAATTGTCTAATTTTGAAGCTAAGTACCAACGTGAGTTAGTAAGTAAAAAAAGTGGCATAAGAAGGATACATTAGTTTTGCAAACAAGAGTACTTATGGCAATCGATGTGCTTCGAAATATTCTCCAACCATTGATAACCACTGATATCCGACGTACCTCCGAGAAGATGTAGATGCTGCTTACTTGTCAGAGGGTGTAAAACTGACTGGGCTAAGAGGAGCGAATACCGTTTGCAACATTCACAACTCTTGGGCAAGACTTCCTGTGGATCTCTCGACCACAATGAACACTGGGACCCTCATAGCCCGGGGGGAGGCTCAATAGGTGGACTCGTCTTATTGTCACATTTCCGCTTATAAAAAGGTACTTACCGAACCACGTTATTATTGTATTGAATAGAATTATGCTAGTGACGAAATATTTCCTAAACTACAATACTCGAAACAGATTATCTACAATCCTTTTAAAAGACGACCGTGTTTCCGCGTTAATATTTTCCCGATCTGAATTCTCACTAACAGCATATAGCAAAACCTTAAGAATCCTCTGTAAAGTCATATTGGCTATAGGTTTTCATTTTCCTCATTAATAAGCGACTGGTTAGGAGAGAGGCTGCATTAACTCTAGCCCGAAGTGAACGTGGTTCTTCTCTTTTTTCGTTGGATATTCCCGTTTTCTAGGGAAGACTAAATCACTGCATGCTCTTCTTTCTGGTAGAAATCAAAATTACCGGTCGACACTAACATAACTTTCCGGTAGCATACTGATACATCATCTTCTAATTCATTACATATATCACAGAGCTCATGGAATTAAATAAGAAAGACCCCACTTATAGATAGGGTATCTACATACATAATTTTCCTCTCAGGTTACTTATGAAATATTACTTAGGAAAAGTAAAATCTGTGAATACGGTGTACAAATATAAATGAAACAGTTCCATTAAAATGTCCCAAACTAACTAACGTTACTTATTACTTATGAAAACTTTATATGAAGTACTGATAAATTTCTTGTAAGAAGATTTTTACATTTATTCCAGTATAGCATGCATTCGGTTCAATGTATAAATTGCGTAAACATAGACCCAGTATGTCGATTATATGGTTTATATTTAACAAACCCAAGGGTGCTATGGCATTAACTACTGTAACAAAAAAAATTGAAGAGGAGACCACATGACATCCTTCTTCAACTATTAAATTAAATATTTTTATTGCTCTTCATTTAACATGATTTCATTTGAATGTCATACACGATATTTCTAAATCTCCCATAGAGCATACTTTATAGATCCTTCTATACTAAACAAAAATGGTCCTATAAAAATTTGTTGTACTTTCATTAAGTAGGAAGGAATTTACACCCCAACCCCAATCTATTTTGATCGAAAATGAAGATGTTCAACTAGACGGCAAAACAGTCCTAAAAATGAATAGTCAACATTTTAAGGGTAGTCGTTTTAGGTACGTACAGTTGTCACACTGAAAATATTTAAAATTCTTTTTGGGAGGGAGAAAAAAAAATGCTGTTGAAATCTGAAAACCAAAAATGTAACCCTTGCAATACTTATTTTACTTCGTACAGGGAAGCAAAAACAATATATATGAGCACTTGTCAAAACATTAGAGAGACTTTGAGGTTTAGGTAGTTTTGAGGTTTTTGCATTGAGTGCATATGATTTATTTATTGTGGAGTGTTCGCTGCGAGACGATATTGGTAAAAAAAAACAATGAAAATAAACCAATAAGAAATGAAAATTGAAAAAAATTAAACTATGCAACTAGAACAGAGCAAAGTAAGAACGCAACCAAAGAGACAAAAAAAACACGAATCAACAAATACAAAAATTTAACGTAAACGAAATATTAAATTCAAAAACAAATATATCTTATAAAGAAACTAGATATTTAAAAACTATAAATACTAATAAAATTACGAGAACAATTATATATTTTCTATGGTTAAAATTTAAACTAAAAACAAATATTTTTTTTATATTAATAATAACAATAATATTTGAGTGTGTATTAGAAAACCAAAATTCAAAAAACAAATTCATTTATGAAAACTATAAGTCCAGGCATGATGTTAATTATATTACAGTCATCATTTTCACAATAAGCGTAATTAATAGTAATCCTTTAGTTATTATTTTGTTACCAATAACAACAATATAAATACTGAAGCCAGGATTGATTTCTCCAGCTAAAGTAATAACTTGAAAGATCCGTCGGGTGTCTAATATAAATAGATATTTACTGAAGTGAAAAGCAAACAACATTGTGACAGATAAATAAACCATGAGGAATATTAACGGTCAAAAACTAAATTAAAAAAAATTAATTAACGGATTTTTGATATTCTAGTAATGTCAGTTACTATTGCTTGTATGACAGCTGCTATCAATGAAACCAATAAAAAATAATTATATTCAGTGTAACAATGTGTAATTAAATGAACAGTAAACCCCCTTATTACAAGCTCTTAAGCGAATGAGATTTTCTTACTCCTTCCTAATCTGATTAAAAAGTATTTTTTAAATCAGGAACATTCCTCAGATCGCTCTCATATCTGGGCTTATTTCCAATTTTTCTAAAATACCATAAAAAAAAAAAAAAAAGGATCCCCAGAAATTATGAGCAGGAAGTTTTGCTGGAATGGGGAAAAAAGTGTTCTAGAACTCCAATCGGGTAATGTATCCTCTTAATAAAAATAATGAAAACCGGTCACGAAAGCTGGGAGGGGGAATTTATTTGAAGTTGATTAAAAAAAAATTCTCTGGAAACTCAGCATTAAACCAGTATGAGTTAGGTTTAGGAGAGTATTTATTAAAAATAATATATTCACTTCGTTTTAAGCCGCCTTTGATGTCGAAATTGATGTGTGCAACGAGAACGTAAATCAACAGTATATATTCTGTATGAGTGGAGGAGTAATATTTTTGAATAGTACAATTTGCGTTCTTAATTGTTAAATTAGGCTTACTAAATGCGCCGAATATGAAGCTCAACGACGCACATAAAATACTCATATAACCAGACTTAAGTTTCTATACTTTATAAATTAAAAAAATAAATAATTTTAAGAGTTTTTTTTTATATATTCAACAAACATGACTAACCAGTAGAAATAAATTCACATTATAAAGCAATGATAATGAATAATTGAAATATACATATTCAACACATTTTCGTTAATTACAGTATGTTTTTTTTTTAATGACACAATATATAGGAAAAATTCATTCATGGGACATGAGAAATGGTTTATGACATAATTGTTTATTATTTGAACTTTTTATGGGAAACGTAACAGTTTATAAAAATGCCCACAGTAATATAAAAGTATATATATATATATATATATATATATATATATATATATATATATATATATAAATATTCAATGACAATTATTTTCACTTAAAAACGATAGGATATGAAAAAATATTTGAAAATTTTAGTCATGTTTTATCATATATACTGCTCAAAAATGAATTGAATATTGGTTATTTTTTCTTATCCTATTAATTTTAATTAAATCGATCTTAATTAAATTTCTTTTTTATGGGGGGAAAAAGACAATAATTTCTAGTAAATATTAATGATATTTATAATAAAAAATAAAAAAAAATATGCTAGGCCCCATACATACCACAAAACAGCCAATATCTCTATTCATTTTTAAGCAGTTTATTAGTGTGTGAAGACACAATGTTTGTAGAACATGTTAGCAGATTTCCCTTAAGGGAAATCAGCTATTGAGGTCGTACTCATGATGCGAGTTTCGAAAAATTTCTTCAAATGTCCATCGATCCTACCCAGGAGATGACGAAAATGAGGTCCGTTCAAAATTATATATATATATCTATATATATATATATATCTATATATATATAGATATATATATATATATTTGTCTGTTAACGCTCTAGCGGTCGCAATTCTTGTTTGATCTTTACCAAACTCGGAATTTAATCGTTTTATGTAAAACGGAAGATCAAGTTCGTTAATGGCTGAAATCGGACCAGTGGGAGGGGGGGTTTAGAGGGGGGGATTTTTGAAAATTCAAAATATCTCCGTTATTATGCGTCGGATCGAAAAATTGTATAGAATAAATCTTATTGCAAATTAAATTTACTATAAATATTGTTCTATTTATGTATTCTGTATCTTGAATATTAACCGAGATATTTGCATTTGTATTCTGCGTGATACTGGTCACCAGTAGGCTATGTTCGAACTTTCCGCCGAGAGCTCTGGCGGCCGTTTCTATAACTTCGCCCCTCGTGAATAGGTTTAGAGGTTAGGTTAACTGTTTTTTGGGGCTAGATACTACTGGGTTGTTACGCCCTAAATAATGTTTTAGGTTTAGAGGTTTCTTACTACGACAGTTGTTATTAGGCAGATTTCCCTATTGTAAAACTTCACGTGGGAAATCTGCTTAGTTTACGTAGCCCCTGCGTGACGGACTTTCTTTGCTAAGATTTGTTTATGCGTCAAATTATAATGAATTTATAATTGAATTCCTTTCATATTACGTTTCATAAATTCAATATCGGAGTTATAATTCTAGAAAATATAATAATAAAAAATTTACGAACTACGCTAAAACCATCCAGCTAAAATCATGTTAAATTACAATATACTGATTGTGCCTCACTTGTACTAATTTAACATTACATACATGTTTTTTTGTAGATTACATGGACGAACAATGGTTTTTGATTTTAATGTAGGAACACATTACTCTTAGAAGGAAATCTGTATCAAACTTGTTTTACTTATTCGAGAGGGGGTGAGAATTGAATGATTGGCCTTTGTTTTATTCTAATTTTCTGATTGGGGCGGATTAGGTGATAATTGACAAAAATACACCATGTCATTGGGAAAACTGCCAATATCAATATCCATTATGCGCTCACTGGCTTCGATCCCCTGTCTTCGGCCGAAAAACTCTCTATGACTGAGAGGGGTGCATTATAACCGAACAAAATCGAATTAAAGGTACATGGAACTGCTGCTTTTGCAGGAAAACATTAGGTTTTTCCGTGTTATACAATTGCAATTTAAATTAGTTGCATAAAAACAGGAAATTTACAGCATTCTAAAAAAGGAACAGCTTTATTTAATACAGGATGCGTATTTATAAATAAATAAGAATTTTTAATGGAATTGAGTAATGGTATGGAGTGAGTCATTTAGAGTCCCACCCAGCGAAACTGTATTTACTCTATTGTCACTGTTTAGATGACAGAAATTAAAAATGGCATAAAGACGATCCGTCAAAATTGAAGTAGAACATCAAGGCCATAAACTTTTATAAATTAAATAGTGACAGTCTTCATTTTTACAGTGACTGAGTCGTCGTTTTCACGGCATTTAGTATTTAAACGTCTTGCCGGTTGATAATATCATTACTCTAAGTCTATTTGTTAAAATATTTAATGTTGTTATTAAGCTTCAATTATGTTTCAGAAGCATGTGGTGACTGATTTTAGAAGAATTCAGCTATTCTGCTTGCCCATAATTATATGTAATGATAACACAGCAGTAAAATAATAAGCTGATTTAATAGTAAAATCGGGATAATAAAGACATTTTTCATCATAACGTTTTTATTCGAGACTAGCTTCAACAGTTGCATAGTGCTATTATGCAAAAAAAGAGAGGATAAAAGAATGAATATTAAAAAATCGACTTGGCATCAACTTTTCATGTTAGGGAAACTAATACTTTTACTCGATTTTGAAATGTGAAACGTGTCAGATGCTTGTAATAAGATCTTTTTCCTGGTCACAGTGTAACAAGAATGTATATGCATAATTTAATGAACAAAATATTCATATTATTTCATTCGACTCGAATTCTATGCAGTCCCGAAAAGTATGTGATCATACTATTTTAAGTTGTTTCAGTTATATATAATTTATTTATGTTACTTATTTAGAGAAAATATTTAATGATTGTATATTTATATAAGGCGGACACGTAAATAATCAAATTATACAACTTCAATTTTTAATTTTATTTGAAGGTATACTCTTTTCAATGAAATGAAAGTTTCTGTATATTTGACGTAAACTAATGGAGATTGTCCATTACAAGATAAATAGAAAATTAATTATTAAATAAGTAATTTCTACTGTGAAGAGTAGTACATGCTCTCAAAAATAAACATGAATAAGAATGCACATAGTAATATGTAAGTGAAGAGGTAGTAAGACTTTATGAAACATGTATATTATGTGAATACATAATTTAATTGAAATAATAAACAAGGCAAAGAACAACATAAGAATTAAATTTGAACATAAAAAATTATTAATAATAATTCTCAAAAATGAATTTATTTATTTTATATTAAAAAAGGGATGACACAGGAGTTTTTCTTTTATTGTGATATTTAGTCGTAAATTTATTATTGTATTACCTTGATATAATTAAATATAATTTAATATTATTAATTAATTATAAATGAATTTACTTGGGCATAAATTAAATTTATATAACTATTATGAATTAAGAAATTACAATACGTATAAATCATAGCACATAACTGTCTTTGACAACTGTGTTTTAGATGAGCAAACTTATCAGGTATTTTAGATGAACAAAGTCCTGATGTTTCTGAAATGAATAATGTCACTCAACAATTGTAATAAAGAATTTTCTTGCAATAATAAGAAAATTATATTTAAAGGGTTTTCTAATGCAAAGAAATATTTTAAAGTAGCAATACATATTTGTGATAAGAGGATAATATGAGGAGAGCTGTTATTAAGTAATCATTCAAAAATTGTCTTTTTTAACTCCGGAATGTATGTGTAATTAGTATAGGATGTAGGACAAAATATAATTGTGAAAACGAGGAAAATAAATATGGCTATTTGTTTTTTATGATATAATATTGGACAAGGTTATCTGTTGAAATATGTTTAAATTTTTATTTTTTTAAATTCTTTTTTATTAAAGCACGCCTGAAGTAGGAAACAGGTCAAAGGAAATTTAATCGATCATAAGGTGAAGTGAACTGAACGTGTGTTAATACTTCAGCGATTTCTGTTACCCTTTGATCCAGAAATTATCTCTTTAGGAGTCCCAATAAAAGAGAGTGACCAATGGCCTGAAAATGAAATGGGTAAAAGGAGTTCGAATATCAATTTTCTTTTGATTACCTTAAATTCACTAGAGATCCAGATGTAAAAAGAAGAAAATTAAAATTCAGAGGAATTGTATTGTGACCAGCAGCATTCACAGACAACCAACTCTCTTTTGGGAATAAAATGGATCGAAAGCAACCGGTTAAAATCTTACTGTGTTGGGACCATTAAGGTTATATACATTGTTGACATATTTCTGGAGTGATATCAACGCACTGCCACATCAAATAAAAAAAACAAAAAAAAACAAGTCCTGTAGACATACATTTTCAAAATCTCTGTTATTTGAAATCATCGAACATCCTACATATTTAACTAAATAAAACATGATTTAGAAATTTACTTTTTGCTACAAAGTTAATTTAGTGCATTTAAGAAGCAGTGTTAAAACTAAATTAAATTCATAGCTCAATCATAAAATAATGCAAATTACGCAATTTAATTTTACAAAGATTTTCTTCACGAGAAAACACAGTATTTATACACTTAATGTAGGCATTATAGATTTTAGTATCGTTATCATTTTGGTTTAGGGAAAAAATATGTTTTCTGGTCTGTCAATAAGCTTGTTAAGAGAATCACTGCACTTTGACAAAATTCATTTTTTAGTTTGCTGCATATTTTCAGGAAAGTAATAAGAAGTATATTAAATTAGGAAAACGTTTTGAGAAAATGTTAATATCAACCAATAAAAAAATAAAAAGTTTTGAAATAATTTATAAACTTATAAATTAATTATTTCCGCATTTGCTTATATTGTCTTATATACGTTTGTGTTTATGAGTGTTATGAAGTCTATAAAATTCAAATTAAACTATGGGCCATAAAAAATGAGCACGGTTTTTTAAAAGTGTTAATTGGTTTAAACAATAGAATGAACATCTTAAAAATTTAAATGTAAAAAAGAAATATTCTACTATTAATGATTATTCTTAATCTGTAGGAAGTACATATAATATTTATTAGATCATTTTCGCTTCTACATGCTAAAGAAAATGTCAATGGGCCGTGGCTTAACAAGACCCGAAACGAATATATAAAATAACGACTTCTGTGATAAATTGTCAGGGAATATTTTTTACAAGTGTATCTCTTTTTTTTCTTTTTATAACGGGGCCCCGGAGAATAAACAACCATCCTTGCAGATTTTACTGATAAAACCATTTAGCAATATAAAAGGGTGTGACCGTGAATCTGATCTGTCACTTTATACCCTTGACTGTGCGTCAAGGGATAACCTGGCACCTTCCGCTAGGATTCTGACAATTAAAATTGTCAGGGAATCCTTTCTCGGTTTCACGACCCATCTAATCCCTTAGCTAACGATATCAATCCATTTGCCATTTTTGTATATCTCTTCCTTTTCGGCTCATTTAACAAATTTTCGAGTGTCCTGTAATTACAATGACGAACTTATTTTTGTATAATGTTCATTAACAAAATTTCTCATTTCTAGATAAGACGAATTATAGTTTATTTAAGACTGTACTGAGTACTATAAATCATTTAATATTCGTGAATTGTGAAAGTAATGAAGCGACGGTGATATAGGCGTCAATGCTGTTCAAAGTTTCAGGAATATCTATAAACTTTTCTTTCATTTTGTAATGTATCTAATCAAACTTTTTACACTCATTCAGAGATTATAGTTTATCTTTATTCTTCTTTATCAAGCGCTCTTTCTATAAACAGGGGCTCCTGGTAATGTAGAATGAATATCGCGAAAAATGTAGATGTAAAATAAATGAGATTGATAATGACGGAAGGTTTTTCTTCTATGCGATAACATCCTTCATAACAAAATAAATATATTGAATTGAAATTGAAATTTAACTAATATTTATAGGGCAATAACACTTCTTTTTACACGAGTAATAACTTTGAAAAAAAATCATTACGTTTTCAACATTTATATTTTATCCTCCACTAACTTAAATCACTTTCACTAAGTGGTTTATCATTTAATAATTTATTGGTCAGACTGTCTCTAACACTAAGTTGCATTAAGATTAGTATCTAATATGAAAATAGAAGAATTCTGAAAAAAATAAAAGAAAAAAATCTGCGAAAATGAAAACGAACAATGTGCATTGAAACTCATGGTAATGCAATTCATATGCTGAAATTTTATAGTTCACGAAATTATACTCTCTTATAGGTAAGCTTGAACCTAGCTATAAATGAATTTTTATAACAAGATGTGTTGAAAATATAAAAACAGTGGTTATTATTTATGCGGATATTGCCATGAGTGATAGTAAGGCAATATTCGAATTAATAAACTTCAGAAAATTGCACAATACCTGGACAGATTGTAATATTTCTTAATGCACGCATATATATATATATATTTATATATATATATATATATATATATATATATATATATATATATAAAAGAAATAGTGTTTATAAATTGCTGTACATATTTTAAAGAAAATACTAACAAATTTTGCTGTTCAAGGTTTACTGATTGGATCAAGAAAAATCACCTACATATATCTTTTAGAAGATGGAAAATGGAAGAAGTAACGGAGATGTCTACTAAGATACTGAAAGCATCTATATGGATAGTGGACTTTCATTTATATCTGTATGAAGTTTATCTCAAGGTGGTCTCTTATCAACAACCCCAACAGAAATAAAACTTATATAAAATTAATTAAAAATGGCATCATTACCTATATATTATTCGATTAATTAATTCAAATAAAACCTAATTAATGAGTCTATAAAAATTATGTTTTAGGTTGACATGATCTAGGATAATTCTTTAGGTGATTTTGATTCCAAACACCAAATTTGAGAATTTGTTTCTTACCTTCCAAATCTTATAGAGCAAATTTCTAATGCTGTGCCATGATGTAGGGTGCCAGTAAATTTCTTTCCAACGAGTTGTATACTTTCCTTCAGGAAATATGTTTAAAATGATTGTGGTTTTAGGTACCTTGGAATATATATAGCCAATATTTTATCATCGTCGGGGATTTTGAAATTTCACATTAAGTAATCTATGTGAATAGGGATAGCGGGGACCTATATACACTCCAGTTTCAAACCAGCAAAGCAGTCATAGTAAGAAAATGGTTCTAATAAAATAATCTATCATAAGCCGAAAGAGTATTCAGAGCGAAACACACTTCTCGGAATCTACTCGAAGACTGAGAGCTGAGCGTGTGAATTGAAGATGCTACATGTTCAAAAAAAAAGAAACTTGAATTTCCCCAATAAGTCCAGCCCCTTACTGAACACGGAAAAAAATCAACTCCCACGCTTCGAAGAGCCAGTCACCTGCAGCTGATTTCCAGCCCCGGTTTGCTTGCCGTCAACACGTCTGCGAATGCAATTGAATTAATTACGGCCCAAAAAAATAATAAATAAAAGTGTTTTTATAGCACATTAAATGCTACATAGGGGAGTAAGGATTTGCATTCGTTGGGGGGAGGGAGAGCTGTCTTGGCCTTTCTTTGCCGGCTCAAGGGTTTAAATGGACCGGTTCAACCTGCCCTTCTTCCTCTCTTCCGCACTTGTTAAAGTTAGACCTTAATAAAAACTCATCCTGGAACTGGTTGTTCATAAATACCCCTGTCACAGTAAAGCTACGAGCTCAGTGAATATCCTTCTGCATCTCCTAAGAAATTTCCAGAAAGCAATTGTGTAAAATTTAAACTGACTTAAGAAGAAAAGCTTTACTTATTTTCTTTATTCCTGTGATACTACCTGGAGGATGATAAAAACCACGCCCGTTCAATATGTTTGTGTGCTTGCATGTGTGTGTATGTCTATATATATATATATATATATATATATATATATATATATATATATATAGAGAGAGAGAGAGAGAGAGAGAGAGAGAGAGAGAGAAAGACATAACATAACTATTATTGTGATTTTACTACTGAACAGACATACAGGCACTTGCTCTATGACTGCTTATAAAAACCATAAACAATTAAAATACTTGCTGAAGAAATGTATTACTACATGAACAATTTAAAACTGAAATACAGTTAAATTAGTTATTCATTCATCATTGAACTTATTTTTTTTTTCTTTTTCTTTTCTATCGGTTGTAAATAATTTCATTTCACAAATAATTCATTTTATTCATTGTTAAAAAAATGTTATATATCAGACACACGTTATGTACAAATTCTTGTACGGGAGGTGTGGCTAATAAACTCCCTTCCTGTAGGGTTACTGCAGGAAGTAAATAAATAATACACACACAAATACATAACAAATTTTCAGTTAATGATTTATGTACCGGATTCCCAAAGTTGTCGATATCCACCCCTTGGAATCGAAATCAGATTCCCAAGTGTCTACATAAATGAAAACCGATTTTGGGAGTCGACGACGTCTAAAATTCGGCTATTAATAAACACAAGTTTTTATTTCACTCGCTTAATATTCTATTTTTTTTTATTTTATTAAGAATATTACAGTCTGCATTTAAATGCATTTTTAATGTGATATGTACAATTCAATCGTCCTCCATCACTCTCGGCAGAAACTAAACCCCTTAACCACAATGAGAGGAGCAGCCTTTCCCTGCTTGGCAAAGAAGTCAAGAGCTAAGGAGGAAAAGTTTTTATTTGACGCATTCATTATACTCCGTAAGTTGTACTATGTGTACAAACCAGTTATAATATTGACTAATATATTCGTAGATAGTATCATTGTTGTACTTTTAAAAAACTCGAGAAGTCTATAAGCGTGCACATGTTTGAACAAGATGAAAAAAGTCCGCAGGGGCCGCGTAAACTGAGCAGATTTCCCACGTGCGTCACAATTTTATGCATTTGTTCATTTAAGTATGTGTATGTGTAATATTTCACGATACTCTTTCGTTTCACACGGAATTGAAATGATTTAGACTATTTTTAGCTTTTGTGTTTTACATTTTCACTCTTAAACTACCGAACCAAATTTTATGAAATTTGGTACGTGTATTGTTATTAACCCAATATAGGCTGTAGGCAATACTAATATCCTCAGAGACGAACAGGAGTGGGAAGGGGGGGGGATTATAAGGAAGGCCTGAAATTATAAATTGCGGTATTTCGGCAAACGTGCACATATCAGAAGTATATTTTGTTATGCAAAGTAATGTTTGTTTTATACACTTTTGTCGTATAATGAAGTATAAAAGACACGTACACTAAAAACTAACGGGAGATCAATTTTATTGTGACTAACGATTGAACTGAGCTATACAAAACTCGCAATGAGAATTAGCATTAACTCCTCCACGATTATAAGCTATTTTAAATTTTCTAGGGATGAATAGGAGGGAGTTATAAAGGAGGCCTGAAATTAAAAACCGCGATAGTTCGTTTCCTATTGATTTTTCGGAAAACGTGCAGGCTCCAGAAGTTGTTCTTGTAGAGCAAATTGTTTATATAAGTTTTAAGTTTTGGTAAATTATGTATTATACATGAACAAGAAATGCTCGTAAATGTACAACTTGAGCGGTTAATTAAATCTTGCATTTATAATTGAATCATAATGCATGTCCTCAAATTTTTGAATTTTAGGAAAGCCGGATTGGTCTTTACTCTGAATTAATATTTCAACAAATGAAGTATATGGCAAAGGTGATTAGAATTAAAAATCACGAAAATTAGTTTCCTGATATTTTTGTGATTATGATCGATATAATTAACGATATTTTAAACAATGAAGACGGATTGATATGGAAATTATTTTTAGTTATTCTTCAAGTATAAAAAATTTTATCAGTTCGCTTTAGTTACTAGATATTAAAGAATAAGCTGAAGTTTATTCAGGTATAAACCTTAAATACGGGGAAATGTAAAATTATTGAGAATGGTAAAGCCTTGCCAAAGAAATACCATTATCATTCAGCTACGAATGATTTACCCAGCGAAGCCTGGCACGTCAGCTAGTATATATATATATATATATATATATATATATATATATATATATATATATATATATATATATGCAAATCTAACGCAAGACCAGATTAACCGTCCAAACTATAAGTGTGCACATAAAAATCGGTTACTCTGGGACTCGTTAACTAAGCAGATTTCCAACTTTCGTCGAGTATTGGCATTTATTTCAAAACTTAAAGTTCAATAAGAACAACAATCGTTACTTAGGCTTCAAATATTGTGACTCTTAATACAACAGCGTATCGCAAATATCATATGAGTAGGAGTGGTTTACTGAAGGCTGAAAACTATAAAATGCACGTATTTCGGTTAATAATCAAAATATCGAAAAAACGTACATTACAAAATTTATAGAACATCACATTTGCAATAACATTGCTTCTGCACAATTTTTCGATCCGACCTATATTAAAGGAGATATTAAGAATTTTCGAAATTTCACCACTGGTCCGATTTTAGCCGTTAACGAACTTGATCTTCATTTTTGCATAAAACTTTTAAATACCGAGTTTGGTATCAATCAGATAAAAATTTCGACTGCTAGAGCGTTAAAACACATACAAATATATATATATATATATATATATATATATATATATATATATATATATATATATGAATATATTTGAACGGACTTTATTTTTGTCATCTCCTTGGCAGGGTCGATGGACATTTTTTTGAAATTCCCATCATGAGTACAATCTCAATAGCTGATTTCCCCCAAGGGTAATCTGCTACAATGAAACCTACACAAATAACTGATTCCCACGATCATCCTATGCAGGTGGATGGCGAGCAGATAATAAGTTTCTTCTTCTCTTCAACGCCCTTCCCAAACGTTTACTAAACCATGCAAAAAAAGCAGTTCCTGAATATCTGGTACCTCTGCTTGTAAGTTAACTCCCCTCTAACCCTCTGTAGCAAGCAAGTGAATCGCTTTTTTATCATGTAACATCCCTTGAAATACGATTATACTCTTTATTAATAAATAATATATATTCGACCTTTAACGTAAGAAAAGATTTTAGTTCAAATTCGCGGCGTCATGACCCTCAATGAAATGAGCTCATGATAAGCAACCAATACATTCATTAATTCAATTAAATCATTGAATATGTCCGATTTCATCATTTAAGATTGAATATTCAAGGAAGAAACAACTCAAAACATTTTTTAAAATCGTTATGCTCTGATTATAAGTGTTTTATTCACTTAAGATTTTTTGTGCTTTTCTATTTTTTTTTAAAGCAAATTAATAATAATTCACTTATACTTATTGTCAGAATGTAAAGAATAATACTTAATAACATTTAATTTGGTAATAATTTCATTTTTGATACTAAATGTATAAACAAACATATTTCTTTCGAAAAGATATGTTTGAAAATATTGTGTATCTCTGGCAAATAGGCAAGGAAAAGTTTGCGACTTTTAGCAGATTTCCCTCAAGTGAAGTCAGCTATTGAGGTCTTACTCATGACGCGATTTTCGAAATTTTTCTTCAAATGTCCATAGCGGTCGACCAAACTCAATATTTAATCGTTTTATCTAAGAAGTAATATCAAGTTCGTTAACGGCTGAAATCGGACCATTGGGAAGGGGTGTTTAGACGGAGGAATTTCGAAAATTCGAAATATCTCTGTTACTATACGTCAGATCGAAAAATTGTATAGAGCCAATCATATTGCAAATGCAACTGCCCATAAATATTGTTGTATACATTTATTCTCTATCTTAAATATTAACCGAGATATTAGCATTTTTCAGCCTTCTGCAAACCCTCACTTCTACTCATGTTACATAAACAATATTCTATTATATAATACACCACATTAATAGAAGCTTAAATACCAAATTTTCAAGAGACCTTTATTATACGAGATTCATGCAAATATGTTCTGGTTTTTGAGTTGTTGGACTACTAAAATTTGATTGATTGAGATAAAAATTATTCTGATTCATTATAAATTACACTACTAGATTTAGTAAACAGTTTTCAATATAGTTAATGTTATAGTCTGATATATTTCAGTAATTGTTTTTCTTTCCGGTGAGAGGGTGGTCTGTTTGTTTACATCTCATTCCGTCGTTCGTGGTGGTGTTGTGTTACCACTATGTAGATTTATCTACTTCTAAACTTCACTAGGGAAATCTGCTTAGTTTACGCAGCCCCTGCTTATTTTTAATTTACTGTTGTGTTATTGCATCCCACCCCATTACTGGCGGCATCTTCTTGCACATATAAATGGGGAACATGTCACAATGAAATGACATTCTTTAATATTAAACGTCTTCTTTATTTTCATTGTAAGAAGATAATTAACTTATGTACGTAACAAATCATATATTTAAAAAAAATGTGCATTGTTTTCATGACCTTGATATTTCAATTTTCAATGTACTAAACGAAAAACCCTTAAATTTGGCGATTTCCTCCCATTTACCTTATATACATATATATTTAAGTGGCTAATGTGTCTTCCTAAAAACACTCCTAATGCTTACATTAGAATAGAATTCAACCGTACACACACCCGACTGAAAATTTTCAAGAGGATGTTGAATTGATAGAAGGTTCTACAAGAGAAGTCGGCAGATGATTTATCGAGACTGTGTTACATGCGCCTAAAGGAATTATCTGCCAATTATTCAATGCCATTTAATTGTGTGAATGAACTGGAAGGATATATTGGGCGCATAGGAGGAAACTTGGTGGAATAGGAAAGGGCGGAAAATATTAATGGAAAAATAAAGACTTATTTAGAGGCTTTCGAAAACCATTTAATCTCGTTAGATTTTGAAAGAGTTTTAAACAGCACATATAGCCAGTACTTTAGAAGAATTAGCTCTCTTGGCAGAGGCGAGGAGTACCTGTACCAAAATGTGCCATTTTTTAAGACCAAAGTCACATCTCAAATCCGCTTTTTTACATATTCAATCCAGAAAAGCCATGCCCCCTTTCCGAAGATAGCCAAGACACCGTTACGCACTTCATCCTTAAATGCCCGTTTTAGACGAGAGAAGAAACCACCTCCTGAAAGGTCTCAAGATTCCACAGCAATCTATGGATAATTTGTTTGACCTTATGGACAAGAATAAAATAAACTACATATATGTTTTCATACTTGAAAGTCTTTACATCAGAGGGGAAAAAATAAAGAAATATAATTATTAAAATAAAATTAATGTTTTATGTTTTTTTTCTATAGTAATTATTGTATATAGTTTTTGTTTTTTTGTTATTTTTAATGGATTCTCTGTTTATGTTTATATAAAGAAAAGAAAATGTAAATCATGAACATGGGCTGAACCCTTGCTATGAAATTGTTTAATTTTTAAAAGCAATAAAAATTATTCATTCATTCATATATATATATATATATATATATATATATATATATATATATATATATATACACACACACACACACACACATATACCTAAATATTCATATAACAACGTTTAATAGGTCCTGCTTTTGAAATCATTAAGGTTGGGGCTGGGTACTTCTGTTGTAAATGGCTGGGGTGAGGGCTAAGTCAGGTTGCTAGGGAAGGCTGGAGGGTGGAACGAGTTTGAGGTGTTTTGCTCCTCGCTTTATTTCCTCCAAGCCGAGACCTATTGATCGTCCCTCATTCTTAAGGGAACACTTTTTTTCTAGAGCACTCATTAACTGTAGGTGCAAGCATAATACTGAACAGCACCCCCTTAGGGATTTATTAAGGCAGACAGACTACTCCCCCTCACATTAGCAGAGCGTGGGAGTTTACAATAATATTCACTTTTTTTTTTTTATGGCGGGAATTTAAATTTGACAAATGAGTGCTCCATATGCATTACCCCTTTTACGAGTCTGTTTTCAATCAATTCTCGGCCAACAAGCTTAACAATAAAAGTCCGTCACGCAGGGGCTGCGTAAACTAAGCAGATTTCCCACGTGAAGTTTTACAATAGCGAAATTTCACGACAGCCGATCAGTTACGGCAAAAGGCCGCATTAGCTCTTGACGGAAACTCACGACTAGACCCGAAGTTAGCCGATCTCACCTCGACCGTTAAAATTAATAAAAATGCAAATATCTCGGTTAATATTCAAGATAGAAAATAAATGTACATAATAATACTTATTAAATTTAATTTGCAATAAGATTGATTCTATACAACTTTTCAAACCGACGTAATGTAACGGAGATATTTCGAATTTTCGAAAATCCTCCCCTCTACCCCCCCCCCTCCCTTGGCATGAATTCAGCCATTAACGAACTTGATCTTTTTTTTTTTACATAAAACGACTAAATATCGAGTTTGGAGTATATATATATATATATATATATATATATATATATATATATATATATATATATATTACAGTTTTGAATAGACCTCAATTTCGTCATCTCTTAGGTAGGATCGATGGACGATTGACGAAAATTTCGAAAATCGCGTGATAAGTACGACCTCAATAGCTGATTTCCCTTAAGGGAATTTCTGCTAATACTTCTATTGAGGAAGAGGAGGTAAAAACTTTATTTAGTAATAAAAGTTTGACCTTCCCAGATACATTGGATGGCTAAAAACACAACTACATCATCCACGTGGCCGATATTTATTTTTTTAAAACAATTGTAACGTAACACAATAATTGTGTAAATCCTGAAAATAATAGGTTAAAATAAAAAGTGATAATATGGATTTACTAAAATAATTAAATAAACAAATAATAATTATAATAATAATAAAAATAACATATGTCAGTCTCAGGAAGATAACTTTTATTACATTAACATTTATTACATAAGATCGAATGGTAGCCACGTCCTTAAAAAAATTGTTAAACTTGCTGAGGGGTTTACGGCCCTAACTTGAAATGTAGTAACAATCCTGAAGTTAAAGATGAATCCCATTTTCTTTTGAAATTGCAAAGTAAGGAACTTCATGGTCTTTACTACAGTCGCCTTTATGACTCGGAGGTTATGGGTTATTCTGTTGCGTGGCTGACGTCTGGAAAGCTGTTTTCAGAAACAGAAGGTTTCATTACAGCTATCCAAGACCAAGTGATTG
>CM032233.1:116770000-116795000 GCA_019009955.1 Riptortus pedestris | reverse complement strand
TCTATGGAAACTCTGCAATAAGACAGTAAACTTGAGTCCAATATTGCCGGGAAAGTATTTTTTTCTTTATACGAAAGCCAACGTATCGACTTGTCATGGGAAATACATAAAAAGTCCATCACGTCGGGGCTGCGTAAACCAAGCAGGTTTCCCGCGAGAAGTTAAACAATTGATAAATCTACATACCAGTAACATTACCACCGTGAATATTATGTGAATAAATACAAACTATTAATAAGAAGTGTTATAACTATAATGAAAACTGCCTCATGATATGTTAACCAAACAGTCGTTCATCGGCTCAGGGGAAAGAAAAAAACCAATATTACATACGGGTAACACTACCGTGGAATGCTCAATAAATTGTACAAGTTAATAATACCCTTCAACAGTAAGTGGTGAATTGAATTGAAAACACAACAGGCAAGCCAGACTCGTAGCCAATGCATGGGATGGACCGGAAAAAACAAACCCGATAATGAAATATTTCTGAATATATCATACTAATTTTATTTGAAAACCATTTTACTAAAAGCTAGTGATGTAATTTGTAATGAATCAAGAAGCAAGTTTTATCTCAATCAACTCAAATTTTAGAAAACAAAAAGAAGGGGGGGGGGTCAAACAGAAACGTCTTTTGCATGTATCTACAGAAAGTCAAATGTTCATTGAAAACATTATTTAGTTTTTAGGGCTTCAAATAATTTGTTTTATTATATAACAGAGCATTGTTTATGTAATACTTTGCAGACAGAAGTGAGGGTTTACTGATAAAATAATTGGATTCATATCTGTTAAAATTCCAAATATCTCAGTTAGATAGAGAATAATCATATGTACGAAACTATAATTTATAGTAAATTTAGTTTGCAATACAGATTGATTCTCTACACTTTTTTCGAGCCGACTTATAGTAACGTAGATTATTTTCGAAATTCTCCCCCTGTAAACCCCCCCCCCCCTCCACTGCCCTCTCCGATTTCAGTCGATAACGAAATTGATCTTTTTTTTAACAAAAAAAACGACTAATTATCGACCCGCTTAGTAAACGAATCTATAAAACATTGCGGACCGATAGAGCGGTATACAGACCAATATATATATATATATATAATATATATATATATATATATTTATATATATATATATATAAAGTTTTCATCGGACCTCATATTCGTCATCGAATTGGAAGTAGGATCAGAATGGGCATTTGAAGAAAAATTTCGAAAATTCCGTCATGAGTACGACTTCAATAGCTGATTTCCCGTAAGGGAAATTTGCTAAAAGTTCTCAAAGCAAGGGATGCGTTAACTAAGCAGATTTCCCACTTGCCTCACGTTTGGATTTATCTCAAGACGTAAAAGTTCAATGAGAAAAATATTTGTTATTAAGGCTTCAAATAAAGTGCTTCATAATATAAAAGTATATCGTTTATATGACTGAGTAAGAGTGGGGGTTTACTGAAGGCCGAAAACTAAAAAATGCAAATATCTTGGTCAATATTAAAGATAGTGAAAAAATGTACGTAATAACATTTATGGAACCTTGCATTTTCGATAAGATTAATTCATACAATTTTTCGATCCGACTCATAATAACGGAGATATAATGAATTTTCGAAATTACATCCCTCTAAACCACCCCCTCCCCCAGTACGATTTCAGCCTTTAACGAACTTGATCTTTCTATTTACATTAAAATCTTATATATATTCAGTTTGGTAACGATTAAAGAATTTTATCTACAAGAATCCGTCTTAAAAAGTAGGGCATTCCATTGAAAAATCCAAAGTTATGGTCGCTGGAGAAGTAAGTGCTGGAGAATGTTAGGAGGTTGAATATGGACTGAATGATATACATTCTAGGGATCACCAATTAAGGACACACCAGTTTCAAGCCTTGGCCCCCTCTAATTAAAGATAATTGGAGATTTTAACGTGGGATGAACGGGGAAGTTGGGACCCCCATTTATATATATATATAATATTATATATATATATATATATATATATTATATATATTTAACTAAATATTTATTTATATATATATATATATATATATAATTCTACAGTACGTGTGTATGTCACTTGAACTCACTCCTAAACTGGAAGTCTTAAGTTAGCTGGATAGCTGGACCGATTTGAATGAATTTTTTTGCATGCATTTGGGTGTCACCCTGGATGGTATTAGCAAATTCGCAAAAATCAGCCCGGCAAATGAAGCAGGAGTAGGGGTTGTAAGGGAGGCCTAAAATTAAAAATCACCGTATATTTCGTTTCCTATTGATTTTTCGGCAAAGATGAAACAAAGATAAAAGTTGTTTATTTTGTTATTTGGAAGTATACTTTTGTTTATATTCACTTTTGTCGTATAACAAAGTATAAAACGAGACCTAGTAATGTAGTCTTTTGTTTTAAACATAATTATTTCTTAAAATTTAATATCCTAAAATATATATACGAGTTATAATATATATATATAAATATGTATATATTATATATATATATATATTTAATATATATATATATATATATTTTATTATATAGGGTGATTACAAGAAATGTTGACTTGCAAAGTATACAAGGAATTTCGATCGGCGACCGGTCAGAAGTTGTTGCAAGCTGTTATGAATCACTTTATTTCAATCACCATTTGTTATTTAAGCTCCAAATAAAAGTGTTTCATAATAGGTGCACTAACTTCCGGACCGTTGCTCGAAAGGACATTTTCCTTGCTATACTACGCAACTTATCTCGCTGTGTGTCTTCTGTTATAATCACCCTGTATGTATGTATATATATATATAGATTTATATTTATATATATATATATATATATATAGTATATATCATAAACAGTTTTGAACGGACCACGTTTTCGCCATGTTTCATGTGGCGGCGGGGTGTAGAGGAGTAGGAGCTATTCTGCATTACAACCCTCCGTCCGTACGTGGGTTGTCAATCAATTCTTTTTTCCCAATTACATGTCAAACAAGCTCTCTACATCTACATGCCCCCTATAACACCATGAAACAACTTTCGTGAACTACAGGTAAAGAATTTCCGACTCGCATTCAATAATTGTCATCCTCCATACATATATATTAACAATTCCAAGTGTCTCACTACATTGGGGCCCATAGAAAGCAAGCCACACAAAGATGCTAAGAAGGTTGTGCATTTTGTATTATTAACAATATTAGGTTTCCTCCTCCTGCAATGCAATAGAGACTGGGGAAACACATGAACTGTTTTCCAAACCAATCAGGAAGCCAAAAAAATTAGCCGTCACTGAAAGAACTTTTAATTCATAGGACTAAACATCACTAAACTAAGGTACAGCAATACCCTATTAAACTATTCATACAGGACAGCAGCCAGAGCAGCTTATTTCCAATAAAAGTCCGTTACCTCGACCTGTGCCAGCGGAACCTAAGTTGATTTCCCTCCGTCGGAAGTTTAACAATAGAGAAATCTACATACTGGTAAATCAACAGCACCTTCAATATTCAATACGTGAATAATAAATTACAAAAATATAATAAGAAGCGATCTGAAATGTAAACAAACAACTCAACGGAAAGAAAAAACCAATTACTGAAATATAATAGAATATAACATTTTCACATTTCATATTAAAAAAAACTTTTTTCTATATCTAGCGCTGAAATTTATAATGAAACAGAATAATTTTTTTATCTCAATCAATCAAATTTTAATAGTTCAAGAACTTGAAGGGGGGGTCACCAGAAAATATTTACATCGAATCACTTATAATAACGGTCTCTTTTGAAAACATTACCTGATATTTATGCTTCGAATGTAATTCGTGACTTTATAGAACATAACAGAGTATTGTCTATGAAGCATGAGTTGGAAGTGGGGGTTTGCTACGTTACTTTTCTAAAAACGATGTTTTTTGTCATTTATATAAGGAATTGCGACCGCTTGAGCGTTAACAGGAAAGCTATATATATATATATTATATATATATATATTTTATATACACATATGTAATTTTGAACGGTCACTCCCTCATTTTCGTCGTCCTCCTAGGTAGGATCGATGAAAATTTTTCAGGGAAATCTGCTAAAAAGATGCAGCACGTAATATGTAAAAAAACTAACAATTTTGCGTTACATTGTGGAAAACAACTATATATATATATATATATATATATATATATATATATATATATATGAATATATTTCTTAAGGTGTAGGTATTGTTGACGAGTATTTTATTATCCAAGACGTTGTATAGATTGTATTGATTGAATTTTCCTTCAATTTCACTCGACTAAAAGAATAAGGAATGATCAATATTTAATTGCTTAAATGAATCGTGAACAGATCATATAAATTCAAAGACATTAGTTTTGGTCCAATGAAAACTTGACAGAATCCATACTTTCGGGGCTGCAAACGTTTTGAATGGCTGGATAATGGGCCATCTGTATTTATAATATCTTGCCTTCAACTATTACTCTCAGATATTGCTGTGGAAAAAAATATTACTTTTAACACTATTACTTAATGGAGTTCTGATTTCGAGGAAGTATAAAACCAGATGTTATTTTTAAAATACATATCCTACATATTTTGTTGGTTATTTGAAACTGTAACAGTTAACAGTTATATAAACTTGCGTCTAACTGTCACCGGGGGGGGGGCTGATTTAAAATGTAATAGTGATTCGGGAGCGAGTGCGGGCTACTGGCAATACTGCGAGCATAACCTGTGCATCGAGGTTGGAAGAAGGACAAAAGAACGAGTCATTGCCTCGTGCGAAACTGCCACAAAACATTGTAAATTCTTGATACACTTATTAAATTGTTTTGTTCACTGCTCTCTTATTACTCTACACATTACCCACGCTAAGAAACATATCAGAGGTGCCATTACAAGTCCGCAGGTAGATTTTTCTTCCTTTGTTACTCTTGGTTTTAAGATATTTTCAGGTATTTCTAGATGTAATAAATTTACTATGATTGACAGGATTACTGTTTTATAACTTTATTACTGTCATCAGTAAATATATGATATTTATATTTTATTGGGAATTAATTGAAAGTTGAAGTGAATAATGTTTTTAATACAAGAGCGTTCGGACTCAACCCGATATTTAATAGCGTCAAAATATTAGGCTAAGTCCCAGGACTGGTGTGTAATTGAGGCAGTATTTTGACTGAAGTTCGGCATGGAGAAGAGAGAGAGTAGAGTGAGTGGGGGTAGGAGAATTAACTGTCCCCCTCCGCTAAATTGATTAGGTTAAGGTTAGAGATGAGGTGGCTGGGGGGGGGGGCTCTAACTGCCAACTATTTTATTTCCCCAGGGCTGGCGGGACTCCCCCTATCCACCCCCGCCATTATTTCCTGGGCCAGAGGCAGCCATCCTAGCAAGTTCATACAGCTCAGCTCTCCGGAGGCCTTTCCCTAAGAAGTCCAAGCTTCCCACTACAACTTGAAGAGATAATTAATTGCTGAGCGTCTGTCAGGCCTACTGTTGAGTGACAGTGGAATTTCAATGTCTGTCCGTTTGTCTCTGCATCAGCCCTCCAAGTTCCATCCAATTTCAATTGGAATTTAGTATTCACCATTTATTCGTACCCGATTCAAAAACAGGAAATAAAATAGCATGTCATAGGCTGGACTGTTTTTGTGGGAAACGCTTCATATTAATGTCTAACAACAAAGGACATATCTATAATACAGTCGTAAGATCAACTCTACGAATCGAAATTTGGGGATATCTAAACCAACCTAAATACAATATTATAAATTACAGCCAAAAATCCTTCAAGTACTAATGCGACTTACAAATTTCCAAACTTCTTTCCCCATAGTGACTGTATTTGCAATCCCTTCGGCCTTATTAACGGCTTGCAATATTTTAAGAGAGGTGCTGGTTCATGTATGTTTTATATGATTTGATCCCGGAGGACCATGTTGAATTATGAGACGGTTATTACTATTATAATATTATATTGGATAATTTACATGATATTGGGGAATGTACTATTGCAGGGCAATGTTAGTATGTTAGTAGATTAATAATTACTTCAAGGGATGCTGATGAAATTGTGATGCTGTTCTCGATGCTGTTCCTGGATGCTCCCTCCTTTTCTCACTCATGTTGGATGTTCAAAAGGGTTTGTAAAGAAACTAAAACTGCTGCCACTCATGGGAGGCTCTACTCACTCTGTTTCAGCCTGTTCCTTATCTTCCGCCCTTTGGACGCCAGTATGCCCTCTCAGGTAGTGTTTACCCAAGTAGGCAATAGAGCTCAGCACTCTTCAGGGGGCATCCTTGGTTGGCAGGTGGGGCTGGTGTAGTTTTTCATTGGCGCTTCAATTTTTAAAGTGAACAGTGACCCTAGAACTATATTAAGAGAGTTCAATCGTTCAGCTCATCTATCAATTAATAAAAAACTAGCTCCATGTTGCCATAAATGTTTATTTTCCCAACTATCAATTCACCCCAATCTTTTTTTTAAGTCATTCTACTCACGACATTAGCTTTCAGAATTTAAGATAAAATGGACATATCGATAGATACATATTCGATGGTTCTTTTATAGCACCAATTATACAAATATTATCTAGTTCAAAGTAAAAATTCTTTATACGATTCTTAGCACCTTAACGAGTTTAATTATTGACTGAGCTAAAAAAAACAGATATTTAAACGCTGCATTAAAAACTAAAGGTCAAGTTCGTTAATGGCCGAAATTGGGCATGGAGTATCTCATGATTGGATAATGGCTAACATATGAAATCATAATTCACTCATTAATTAATATCAAATTAATTCATCTGACAGACCTTCATGAGCTGCCAATAATTTCCATTTGAACCTCTTAACTGAGCGACTTGTAACGTTGTTCGTTCTATATTTTAATTTTTTTTTCTCGTTATCACTGACTGAATAATCCGCCACAAACATTGAAAGAACTCGGCATGCCTTGGCAAAGAGTTAGTCTGTATATAAACCATCTGCTCATTTCCACCTGATGGGTTCGTTATTTATACATAACTTTAAAGACCTCTGCATAGGAAAGGATGAAAACCTGGTAAATTAAAACGACGAGATTAGAGGGAAAATGAAAAGAGAAGTTGGAATCGTAAGGCCACAAAGAAAGAGCGACAGAAAGAAGGATCACAAACGAGATCCAGATAAAAGATTCTAACAGAAAAAAAGAAGCTTTTTTCAAAGGACCTCATGGTCTCAGTTAGTGAGTGTAACATTGATTAAAGGAATTCAGGACATGAAGGCTCTGCATATCAATGTGTGACTCACTCTGAAAAAGAGTATATTGTAATACAGTCCTATATCAATAGAGGTTTTCAAATTTATGACAGAGATGAATCCTATTCGATAGAACTGCGTCATCTTAACATTATATACATTTACAAATGTTAAAAACTCGTGTATTTTATAAATATTCAAAACGGTCCTTAGTGTGATTCAGCCTCTTTTAAAAACTATGAATGATACTCTTGAAGTCTGAATTACTACTGTTTTCATACTTCTTTAAGTATTCGAAATAATATAGGTCAAGGCAGGGAGAATGAGCAGAGCTTTTCAAATCTCTAGTTTAAAAAAAGTCTGAAAAAAAAAACCAATTCGGATTTAGAAAGTACCAATACGGGAACCTGAAGACGGGGAATTCACATTTTCGTTGCATTGTTAACTGCATAGGTTACAGCGAGCAATATTCTAGGAGCTGATACGAGAGTCAGATTTGTCAAACGGGACGAAAGCTACTCTTACATGATAAAGCCTATAAGAATATATTAGGTACTTCAAATATACAATTCGGTCATCGAACTAACATTTATACATATTCAGTGAAATGTGAGCTCGCGTTAAGGGAAAACCAGAAAGCCCTTGTGGTCAGGGATAGAATGAATAAAGTAAATGTTTTTTTTTTTTCGTTTTACAAATTTTGACAATTTTTACAAGATAAAGACATTTACAGAATTGGGTAAACCCACCAGATTGAGAGACAAGTTGTTTCTTCTTTGAGATAAAATAAATTTAAATATGCACTTTTAGATTTTCAAAGAAATAATAAATACTTAAAGTAACATAAAAACTAGAAAATGAAATAGACATTTATAGAACGGCAAACTATTATAATATAATGTGAAGGGGCGATGCGAGATGTAAAGAAGTCAAGGCCAATTTAACTAAATCAAATATGTTAACAACAATAATAAATAATGATAAAGTTATTAACAAGGTCTATCCACGGCCACACTTCAGACTCCCGTTTTCACAGTCAATAATTACGTACTGTAACCTAAAACGTGTTTCACTATTCGAATGCTGATAGGAGACTCACTAAGCCTAACCTCACTAAGTTATAGGGACTCTCTACATCAACGTATAGCAGCGAGATACTCGCGAACACATGGAAATTATGACTAGCTGTCAAGGTTATTCATTCGCGAGTACCTCGCCGCTACATCACCTCCCCTCAATGACTGCGTCGAGGAAGCGAACAGGAGGCTTAACCAAACGCCCTCGCTGAGTCACCTGGAATGGTGGAGGCTGCTCATCTTCCTTAGCGGAGTCATTGGAAGGTCTAGCTGACGATGGTGTTGCTGCTGAGGGTAGAGGCTGGCTGGAACTGGAATCCTCTTCCTGGAGCAGGTAAGCTGGTTTTAGCCTGTCAATCGTCACGGTCCTGGGTCCTGAAGGCAACTGGATGTCATAGGTTCTGGAACATCTCTTTAAAACCTTGTAAGGCCCAGTATAAGGCGGGGTGAGCGGGCGCTGTACTGTATCGTCCCTCAGGAAAACATGAGAGGATGTCTGTCGTTGTGGACAAACGTTTTGCAGTGGATTTGCGATGAGGTGCTAGTCCGACTTGTTCCACCAGCTCTCCAAGACGTTGGGATTCCAGCGATGTAGGACAACTGCATACCACCCGCAAGCTTCTGAATTCCCTGAGGATAGGGCAGTAAAGAAGTGAAAAACATCTTCTGGTTCCAGGAGCTTGCACAGCGAGCGAATAGTGGCTTCAGTCAATCCCCAGGGTTTCCTGTTGAGATTCAGTGTTTGCTGTCCTGCTCCCCATCTCAGTACTAATGTATCATCATACGTATACTCATGTCAAACTTGAGGTAGGAAAGTTGTTTTGGTTGAAATTTTAAATATTTATACAAAGAATGAATTTGGGCCTTTGTAAATGTCGAAAGCAATATTTTTAATTGATTTCCCTTACGGTAAACCAGCTAAAAATATATATCACAAAGCATAAGTTAAATGAAAACAATATTTTGTTTTAAACCTTTGGATAAAGTAGTCCATGATATAAAAGCTTATTGTTAATAGAATATGAAGAAATGGGGGTTTACTTACGGCTCAATAATAAAAAATAAAAATATCCCTGTTAATATTCAAAAAATGAGAAAAAATACATATAACTACATTTATAGAACATTAAATTCGCAATAAGATTGGTTTTATACAATTTTTCGATACGAAGTGTAATAACGAAGAGATTTTGAATTTTCAAAATTTCCTCTCTCTAAACATCCTTCTCCTATTACTCCGATTTCAGCCATTAACGCCCTTGATTTTTAATTGGATATGAAATGATAAAATATCGAATGTGGAAGTGATCAAACAAATAATTCGACCGCTAGAGCGCTGTCAGGCAATATATATATATATATATATATTTATATATATTTATATATATATATACAGGCTGGCCATGTGAGTTAAAGCGTTGCCCTTAATCACACATGGTAGACCTAAAGTGGTGAGTTCGATTCCCACCATGGCAATAGGAATTTGTTTAGTGTCGAAATCATAAATAAAACCCTTAGCCCCACCCTATCTAGAAAAGGGTGGTAACCTATAAATTACCCTTCTCATTCAGCCATCATAGCAAGCAGTGGACGTTCATTAATAATTAAAATATCAGCCATAGTTACAGGGTCCGGCATAAAAACATGACGATTTTGTAGTAATTGTTATGTTGGCACCACTGTCATTGAGACGGCGGGAATGTTGTACATCAACAGGTCTATTCTTGCCATTTCAGTAGCCAGTATGTTGCACTAACATCATCTTATACGGATGGAATTTCAGGTTGGAATGAAGAATTCGTCGTACACTTCGATCAGAAATGGCTAGCACTACAGCATGTTTCGCTGCTGAACGTCGTGGAGACCGTGTAACAGCTACTCTTACCGCGTTAATGTTTTCAGGCGTTCTCACAGTCTGTTTTCGTCCTGGTGGTTTCGTTTTTAAAGCAGACGACGTGTTCCTAAAATTCTTTACCCACAACAAGATCGAATTTCTGCTGGGAACAGGCGCGTGTCGATTTAAATTGAAATGTCTGCGAAATAAACGCTGTGTTAAAATAACTGAGTCATTATTTTTAAAATAGGCTTCAATCACAAACGCTCGATGTTCACCCGACCACGACATACTGGCTACTGAAATGGCAAGAATAGACCTGACGATGTACAACATTCCCGCCGTCTCAATGACAGTGGTGCCAACATAACACTTACTACAAAATCGTCATGTTTTTATGCCGGACCCTGTATTTCCATTGTTATTTCAATAAACGGACGTATGTCTAAAAATATGTTCAAAAGTACTAAATATTTAGGTTTATGTGAAGATATAATTAGACAGTCACAAAATCGATATTGTTAGATACTACTAGGGTAGTAAGGAAATTCCTCCTGGATACCTAATAAAGTATTAAGAAACAGAGAATAAACCCCCCATAATATATACAAACACATACACACACACACACATACACATACACACACACACACACACACACACACACTTAGATTTAGTCTTATAATTTTGTTAAATTCTTAATATATATGTATAATAATCTTTTTAATTAAAATAATTGGTTAATCTATAGATTATTTAAACAAAATCTGCCAAAAGTGAATAATTTTTATTGATTATTTACAAAAAAGTACAAAATAAAAAAAAGAAAAAGATAAATTAGCACATTTAAAAAAAAAAAATTATTCTTCATTTTTATTACAGTGAATGGTAGACTTCGCTACCCCAAGCGTTTCGGCAATGTAACGTAAGCTCCGGCCTTCCATCTAAGTTTGAAAGACCCATTATTCTGGACCGAAATAAAAATAAAACATTAATTAAAGAAAATGCTTCGTTAATAATTAAAGATGTTTAAATGTGCGAAAAACTACTTACAGTTTAGAATAGATCAACTTCACGACAAATAAATCTAATCTGAGTTTTATCTAATTGTTTACTAATCCTGAAGGAATTAGTTCAATGGACTTAGACTCTAAATTCTCTGTAATAACTAGAATACCCACATAATGAAAATTGCTGAAAATTAGCTTTTAATACGACAAAAATGAAGTGTCCGGTTTTTTTTTGCGGTTGAGTACATATATATATATATATATATATATATATATATATATATATATATATATAAAATTTTGATATTACATTTTGTCGGCCCCTGAGTAGAATTGATGGACATTTGAAGATATTTTTCGAAAATCACGTCATGAGTACAACCTCAATTGCTGATTTCCCTTAGGGGAAATGTTGTATAACAGAGGTAGGCCTCTGGAAACATGGCTTGATGAATTGAGAGACGAATTTGTATTGAATAATCAAGGTAATGAACAGGTAGACGTGTATAAGACCCCTCGTCGAGTGTAGAGTTTTAGTTAAGCCAGTATATAAGTAACACTCAGACACTCAAAATATTTTTCGTGAAAGGCGCGGACGGCTAGGGAGCTACTCTAAATTCAGAATGACTGATGACTACCGTCTCACGTTCAATATTCTTCAATATAAAGAGCATCATCAATATTTTCTGGCCAATTTAATAAACTTTTTATCACTAGCTCCTTTTCAGGAGAAGAATTTTATCATGCATGAAGTAATATGTGAGCGAGTCATTAATCTTAAAAGTTTATATTACGTTTTTATGGGCTTCAAAATTCATTTCAGGAGGACTTTTTTTTTTCTTTATGGATTGGAATTATTAAACAAAACAATGACCTAATGACGATTAGATTTCACTTGGTATTTTATTATGGTGAGCTTTGAACAAAGTGGATGTTGTGTGATCGTGCACTGAGCCAAGTATAAATACTTTCAGATAATTAATCAATTGTTCTTTCTTTCTTATTCTTTCTTCTTCCCTCAGCCGTGTTACACACACACATACACACACCCAAGCACGCACACACACACACACACACACACACACACACACACACACACACACACACACACACACATACACACCACGCGCGAGTCCTAACGAATCTTAACTATTATGAGCGTTAAGCGCTTTAAGTGTCCTTTCGCTTAGCGTTTTAAAATAGGTTCACACAGTAAACAAAATAAAATCAATACAATAACCGAATGACCAATCGTGTTTTAGATTAATAATCCACCCGTCGAAAGAAGTTATTACAAGAATATACAATTCTGTCTATTACTGTTGTTTTTTTACACGGCTGTCAGAAGAGAAGCGACATAGCATAGAGACAAATATTTCGATAAATAAACTTTGTCATGATCCAAATCTTTTTATTACATAGATATTCTCTTTAAAACATTATTAAATTATTACGAATTAACTCTGGTACATGCTATTTTATTAGTGGACCTCACGACCTCTGTTCCCTGTTACTATTCAGATGCTAAATTGGATAGTTCACCTCAGTTACCTCAAATAAAATAATACTGTAAACAAATGCTCTACCAATTGTTCAGAAAGTTGACTAATGGCATTCTGGACTACTAATAGGTAATTCACGTGCTATTGAACACGCGTCATTATAAGGTAGATTCTGAGTTGGTATTCTGGAAGGTGGAAGTGACTTCTATTGTAGGTAAATGAAGGGAAATCTGCTAAAATGACAGAGCGCTTTCGAGGCAGTGCATCATCATCGGTGTCCTTTTGACACACAAAAACAATAATTACTTATCTCTATTAAAATATTTTAGGGGTAAAATCTCTATTATTACATAAAGGGTAAAATATTTTGTAGAAAGATAACATAAAATAATTTAATAGATAAAAAAAATATTTTAATAGATAACATAAAATATTTCAATAGAGAAAAGTAATTATTGTGTTTTAGCAGATTTCCCGTAAGGGAAATCAGCTATTGAGGTCGTACTCATGACGCGAGTTTCGAAAAATTTCTTCAAATGTCCATCGATCCTACCCAGGAGATGACGAAAATGAGGTCCGTTCAAAATTATATATATATATATATATAAATATATATATATATATATATATATATATATATATATATATGTCTGTTAACGCTCTAGCGGTCGCAATTTTTGTTTGATCGTTACCAAACTGGGAATTTAATCGTTTTATGTAAAAAGGAAGATCAAGTTCGTTAATGGCTGAAATCGGACCAGTGGGAGGGGGGGGGGTTAAAGAGGGGGGATTTTTGAAAATTCGAAATATATCCGTTATTATGCGTCGGATCAAAAAATTGTATAGAGTCAATCTTATTGCAAATTAAATGTACTGTAGATATTGTTCAATACATTTATTCTGTCAAGACATTTATTCATTAAAATCTTGTAATAAATATTAACCGTAATATTAGCATTTGTATTCTGTGTCTGTTCAGTAGGAGTCGGCTATGTTCGGTACTTTCCGCCGAGAGCTCTGGCGGCCGTTTCCGTAACCGTTCATCCCTCGTGAATAGGTTTAGAAGTCCCTTACTCATACTGTTGTTATTGGGCAGATTTCTCTACTGTAAAACTTCACGTGGGAAATCTGCTTAGTTTACGCAGCCCCTGCGTGACGGACTTTTTTTGTTTGTCAACATGGCACTGATGATGATGCACTGCATCGAAAGCGCTCTGTAATAAATTGTTATAGTGGAAGCGTAGCCATTTCTTTCGTCTATCTACATTATAAGGTAAATTATAATGTAGATAGACGCTCGGACTTGGGCAAATAGTGTAAATTTGGCAAGTTTACGTAAACTTACATTATATTCTCTTTTCCTCCCTTAGTAAGAACCTTAGTGAAGAAGGCTGAAAATATAAGCTATAATTGAGATATGTTATAATATAGTAATCCCCTTGTGTGGGATGTGACCTCTTTACTGGGCGTGTGGATTTACTGGAGGTTGACTAGGGAGACAAGTAATCCACAACTATTTGAGCTAGAGATAAATTTCATTAAAAAAGTGAGGTTTTACTGGAGGCTGAAAACAAGAAAGTAAGAGCTACTCTCTTAATATTTGAGCAATGAAACAACGCTTAGACCAACAATTGTAGAGCATCATAGTTCAACTAGACTGGATTAATAACGATTTCCGATAGGACTCAAATTACATAGATATTTTGAATTTTCGAATCCCCCCTCTAAACCCCCCATTCCGGGTCCGTTTTTATCAATAACCGAATATGATCTTCAATGTTGAGTTAAACCGTCATATGTCGATTAGAGTCTAGATCAACTTAACATTTTCGAGTAAAGAACGTTAAATCATAATTGATACATCATGAATAATGTGTTTCCATGGATCCCCCAAATAAAAGTTCAAAGTAAACAATAAATAAGCTTCGAATTAAGTCTTTCATGAAATAAAAGTTTAGTACATGAGTAGAAGTGGGGTTTACTGAGAGCTGAAAACTGAAATATGCTAATATCTCGGCTTTTCATCAATATAGAGAAAAATGGGAGGAAATTGCGTTTGCAAGGAGATAGGCTTTGCACAATTTTTTTAGACTAAGAGATCTTTTGTTATGAGAATGCTGCCAGGAATTTATATCTGACGGATTAAAACATTTATTATTGCAATGCTTACAATACAGCTATCATAGGGAGCAATACTTGAAGAAGTTTATAGCCACAAGTGATGACTTAATGTCCCTGGAAAATATTCTTCACATTGAGGGCATTCATAAACTGAACATGATTTACTTATTCCTTTCAGCAGTATGCAACTAGGCAACGACATAGTATATACAATTATCTTGATAATTAAACACTATAATATAGAAACGCCCAACGAAATCAATTTACACGTCACAGTAAACAAATAAATAAATGTAAATACATATGATGTTTAAATAGTACTAATCGGATTAAGTTTATAAAGAATTTTAGAAGTTTAAGTACTACTTGGAAACATTTATAAAAAAAAATGTATTATTTTATGAATATAGTAATATTACGTCATTAGTTCTTATATATATATATATATATATATATATATATATATATATATTGTATAATATTAGTAAGATTACTAACACTAAATAGGCCAGACTCAGGCTAAAATATCTATATATTAGCCAATAAAATCACTCTATCTATCTATCTAGTTATGTATAAAACGTTTAAATGTCGAATTTGGTAACGATCAATCAAAAATTGCAAACGCTAGTGCGTTAGCAGGCCAATATATATTATATTCTTGAACGAACCTCGTTGACGTCATCTCCTGGATAGGATCGTTGGACATTTGTTGTCGTTTTCGAACATTACGTCAGGAGTACAACCTAAAGTTAATGTGAAATAAAATTGGTTCTATAAAATTGTTTTCAGTTCGAAGTATAATAACGCTGATATTTCGGAATTCACTTCTTTTTACCCACCCACTCCTTGCACGATTTCAGCCATTAAGGAGATTGATCTTTAGTTTTACAGGGAACGTTTAAATATCGAGTTTGGGAATGATGATACAAAAGGATATTTACTCCAGGTGCAGCCAGAAATGCACTTAGTTTAGTTTTCTAAAGCATACGATTTCCCAATTAAAACCACGCGGTCTCTTGAATTTTTATTCCTACCAGACTTGTAAGATGATATAATGAAATTGTCTCGAGTCGTATCAGAAGAAGGTCGCACAAGAAAATTAGGTGGAACATGGGAATTATATATGTAGAAAGAGGTAGAGTGAGAAGAGGGAAACGGTGAGTTTTAAAATGAATGTACACCAAGTTGTATTGATTTTCTCGAGCACAGGTGAAGCCGTGAAGAGGCTCTCAGGCCCCAGGCCCGCAGGCCAACTTCTAGTTCTCTGACGACTCTATCAACTACCGAATTTTTTCTATCTTCGCCAATTGGAGAGACTTCCCTCTCTTTAATACTGGCGTTAAATATTTATCTATTTGTATGATCAGTGATTTGCATGAGATAAGTGGCGATGAATCTCTATTTAGAATACAAAATTGGATACTTTATTTAAACATAATGAAAAAAAAAATCCCTCAACAACCTGAGGCTTTCTCATACCCCTACTTTGCGTATTAGAATGTAATAAAAGTTATACCTTTGCGAATCTTCGTAAGTACGTTGTACACCGATTGTATTTTAATTTTGTAAATATTTGTTTGTTTTAGATGTATTAGTATTAGCGAATTTCCCTTAAGTATAATCAGCTGTTGAGGTTGTACTCATGACGCGATTTTCAAAAATGTTTTTCAAATGTCATCTATCCTATCTAGGAGATGATGAAAATGAGGTCCGTTGAAAATTGTGTGTATATATATATATATATATATATATATATATATATATATATATATATATATATGTGTGTGTGTGTGTGTGTGTGTGTGTGTGTGTGTGTGTGTGTGTGTCTTTTACCGCTCTAGCGGTCGCAATTATTGATTTATCGTTACCAAACTCGAAATTTAATCGTTTTATGTAAAATGAAAGATCAAGTTCGTTAATGGTAAAAATCGGATCAGTAGAAGGGAGGGTTTAAAGGTTGGATTTTCGAAAGTTCGTAATATCTCCGTTACTATACGTCCGATCGAAAAATTGTATGAAACCAATATTATTGTAAATTATTATTTTTTTTATAAATATTGTTGTATACATTTATTCACTATTTTGAAAATTCAAATACCAAGATTTTGGTATTTTTTCAGTTTTCAGCCCTTAGCTAACCCCCCACTTCTACTCATGTTGCATAAACGACATTCTATTATATAATAAACCACATTATTCGAAGCTTAAATACCAAATATTGTTTTCAATAGACCTTTATTATACGAGATACCTACAAATATGTTGTGTTGACCCCTCCCCGACTTAGGTTTTGGGACTACTAAAATTTGATTTATTGAGATAAACAATATTTTGATTCATTATAGTTTACAGTAATACATATTGTAAATAGTTTTCAATGAAATTAATGTGCTATATTCATATATATTTCATTAATTGTTCTTCTTTCCGGACTAGATGCCATCTATTCAGTGCTGCAATGTTGGCTGCCCTGTTTGTTTACAATTCAGCCGCTTCACGTTGTAAACATTATTAACTTGTAAATTGACTGAAATAGTTCCGATTACCGTTTCTATTTATGCGCTTAACATTCACGGTGGCGTTACCAGTATGTAGATTTATCTGTTGTAAACCTTACCCTAGGAAATCTGCTTAGTTTGCCAGGACTTTTGTGTAATATACTAGTTGCTGACAGTTAGTAGTTTAGTCATATCGAGGGGTATTCAAGTTTTTTTCGTTGAATGGACGCTGTTAGTCTGTGTTTATTTGCTAGTTACTTGTTTCAGTACTTGCTATAAAGGCCTATCAATCATTGTAATCAAATGTCTATGTTTGAAGTGCGTGAGGCCGATCCTGAGTCATTCAAGGACAACTTCCTCCTACGGCTCGATGGCCACTCCTAGATTGCACTTTTGATTCTGAGGATGTTATTGTTTACTTTCATCCATTCTGATTGCCATTCGCCTTGGATTTGGTGTAGCATATGTCGCACTATGTCTTCGTATAGTAAGTTTTTGCTTTAAAATCCAAAGTAAACTTAAAAAACAATTAGATACATACATGCCTGATATAGAAGACATAAATACGTCTGGTTCATAATATTTGAAATATGACGCGTCTGGCATACTACAGACGTATATACTAAAAAATAATTGAAAAAATAAAAATTAAACTAAAAACGTTGAAGATAAAAAATTGGGTATCATACAAAAGTTATTGAGCAGTGGCCTGAAAAATGACGAGTATTATTTTTAACAGTTATTAACATGATATTCAAAATATGTCTTCAATTACCAATTGATCCTACCTAGTAGTCCGTTTTATACACACACACACACACACACACACAAATATATATATATACTAGCTAAGGTACCCGGCTTCGCCCGGGAATTCATTTGAGACTGAATGATGATGGTATTTTTTTGGTAAGCCTTTAGTTTGCACAGTATTCTGACATTTCCCCGTCCCAGTGTTTAGGGTCCATACCCGTCGTTGCTGTGTGCATAGTATTTTTTTGGGCAAGGCTTCAATGTTCACTACACTTCCCGTCTGAGCGTATTCTTTTCCCGTGAGGGTCAGTCAGGCGACTTATAAATGAGAAATTTTACTGTTGAAGAATAAATACAAAATGTGTTCCTAATCTATCCCTTTCCACTTTTTAAGTCCCCTTTTTGAATACTTAAAATCATAGTCATGGATTGCATTTATTACAATTAAATATATAATGAAACTTATTTCCCGTCAAATACCAATCCGAGCACATGTAGTTTAAGCATAGTTTTGTACATTATATTATATTCGTAATAGCATAATAGCAGAGCTCAGTGGAAATCACTTCCAGGAATGGCAGCGTTTCACTGGAAATAGGATAACTCAATTAACTGTTTAGGCTCCTGTCATCTTCCGGTCCAGCATGAGTGCTAAACACCATATTTTTCTTAAATTATTTATTCAGAGAATTATTTTAATAATTTATCTACCTGACAGAATTAAATAATAGTATTACCCTAAAAATAATTTCATTCATATTCAAAGAGATAGGTGAGGGAAAGAGATTGTAGCCCTCCCAGCAAAATAAGTAATACTTTAAGTCATATTAAGTTTAATCGGATATTGTCTTTTTTCATAATGGCATTTCCATTAACGTCAAATTGTTATGATGGTACATATTTGTTTCAATAACATCAAAATATCGCAAATAAGATATATATTAGCAGAACCAAAGAGTTTGCTTCCCTACAACTTCCGCTATCGCTCCTTGTGCCAATTCAGCATGACTTTGTTTAAATAATACATTATACAAATTAAATAACGGAAATGCTCTTATGGTTTACCTTTCTATTGGAAATAAATAACATTGTTATTTTCTAGGAAAAATAAATAAATGAGAAGGAGGCGACGGAGATATATAACCTCACTAATCCGAATCATATTTAGAGTTATCATATGTGACTAAAACAAAATCATTTTTCGTAGTATGCATTCATTAAAAACGCTTAAATAAGCACTAATAAAATGAATGACTCCGACTATTGTTTTAGCGTATATCCCGTGTTTACACCATTTTACAAAAAAAGTGAATACAACAAATGTTACTCAAAATAAACAACTATTGTTATGTGCATATTTATCGAAAAATCAATGCGAAACGAAATATCGCTATTTTTCATTTCAGGCCTCCCCTACAACACCCCCCCACTCCAGTTTGAACCTAAAAATTTTAATATAGCTTATAATCTTGGAAGAATTAATGATAATTCACATACCGAGTTTTTTTTTTAAGTTCGGTTAAATCGTTAGTGCCCAACAAAATTATAGGCTCCCGCTCTAGTTTTAAGAGTATATCTCGTTTATACTTCATTATACGACGATAGTGTATATAATAATTGTTTCTCTAAATAACAAAATAAACAACTTTTGTTAAGTGCATATTTCCGGAAACCCCAATAGGAAACGAAATATCACTATTTTTAATTTCAGACCACCCTTATACTTCACTTTCCCTATAGGTTTTAGCGTATATCTCGTTTATAATTCGGTATACGAAAAAAGTGTATATAACAAACGTTACTCTAAATAACAAAATAAACAACTTTTGTTATGTTCATATTTGCCGAAAACCCAATAGGAAACGAAATATCACTATTTTTAATTTCTGGCTTCCCTTATAACTCCCACTCCTGCCTGTCCCTAGAAATGTTGGTATGGCTTGTTATAATGAAAGCGTTAGTGCTAATACATATACCGAGTTTTATTTATTTCGGTTGGGTCTATTGTCCCAAATAAATTTGTTCATTTCCGCTATAGGTTTTAGTTTATATCTCGTTTATAATTCAGTATACGAAAAAAGTGTATATAACAAAAGTTACTCTAAATAATAAAATAAATAACTTTTGTTATGTACATATTTGCCGAAAACCCAATAGGAAACGAAATATCGCTATTTTGAATTTCAGGCCTCCTTATAACCCCCACTCCTGCCCGTCCCTAGAAATTTTGGTACGGCATATTATAATGGAGGCATTAGTGCTAATACGCATACCGAGTTTAATTTAGTTTGGTTGAGTCTTTTGTGTCAAATTAAACTGTTCACTTCCGCTATAGGTTTTAGCGTATATCTCGTTTATAAATCAGTATTCGAAAAAAATGTATATAACAAAAGTTACTCTAAATAACAAAATAAACAACTTTTGTTATATTCACATTTGCCGAAAAACCAATAGGAAACGAAATACCGCTATATTTATTTTCTGGCCTCCCTTACAACCCCCACTCCTGCCCGTCCCTAGAAATGTTGGTATGGCTTGTTATAATAAAGGCCTTAGTCCTAATACACGTACCGAGTTTTATTTAGTTCGGTTGAGTTTTTTTTGGCAAATAATATTGTTGACTCCCGCTATAATTTTTAGCGTATAACTCATTTATATTTAGGTATACGACGAAAGTATACATAACAAAAGTTACTCTAAATAATAAGATAAATAACTTTTGTTATGTGCATATTTGCCGAAAAAACAATAGGAAACGAAATATCGCTATTTTTAATTTCAGGCCTCCCTTATAACCCCCACTCCTGTTCGTCTTAGAGAATATTAGTATAGCCTAAAGTCTAAGTTGGGCTAGTAGTAATATACATACCAAGTTTCATAAAATTCGGTTCAGCCGTTTATGCGTGAAAAGGTAACAAACAAACAAACAAACAAACAAACATACACGAAAGAAACAAAATGCAGTTATGGTGTCTATGACATGTGAAACGAAAAGTTATCGTGAAATTTCGCGAATAAAATCAATGTACAGACAGAGGTTACAATTTTATATATATATATATATTCCTCTCCCTGTCTAACTTATCACTTACAACAAGTGAGTGGGGCAAGACTGGAGGGCAGATTAAAGTTGCACTGGCTAATTTCTAGCACAAGTCAGCTTATGCAGGCTACAGCCTACCGAAGGATGGCTATCTACCAATTCTGGCTTTGAATCGAATTTTCTCCACTCAAGCCTTTTCTGGTGTGAGTGGAATTGTCCTCATGATGCCTTTAATGCTGGATGGTCTGATGCAGAAGGCAATGGGAAACCGCGGCATGCCCTTGTGACCCTCAAATTCCCTTGTTGTAGCCTGTAAATACTATATATATATATATATATATATATATATATATATGTGTGTGTGTGTGTGTGTGTGTGTGTGTGTGTGTGCGTGGGTGTCTGTTACGCTGTAGCGTAAATTGTAGTTTGATCATTACCGAACTCGACATGTAAACGTTTTATGTAAAACTAAAGTTCATGTTCGTTAATGGGTGCGGTTAATGGGATATGTATCATTCTTAGAGGACCTCATTCTAATAAACTCCTACATTTATCGAAAATCACGTCATGAGGACAAACTCATAGATTATTTTTCTAGAGGGAAATCCTCCTAGAGCTTTAACATTGTCATTTCCAGCAGATTTGGCTGAGGGGAAATCAGTTATTTCCCTGGCCTGTACTCACGACTCGATTTTCGTACAATTTCTTCAAATGTCCATCTGTACGTGGGAAATGACGAAAATGAGGTTGGTTCAAAACTATATATATTTAAAATTTTATCTTTTTAGGTGTTAACATTCTCCATCCTTTTTTGGCACTCAATGCTATATATAGGATAGTACACTGCATTGTAATATGCAACAGGGAGGACGAAATGTGAAAAATGTTCATTGCACATGTTTTGAAGAAATGAGTCTTTCAAACAAGAGCCGACGTGTCGATGATAATGGAAAGGCGAATGGTGGCTTGGAGTAAATTCCATAAAGAGAAATATTGATGTAAACAATGGGCCACCGCTATCTCCTGTTAGGCCTTTCACCGTCAGTTCACTATTGTCCTCCCACGCAGCCTTCTACAATTTATATCCTTCTGAGTTTATCGGATGAAGGCAAGTGCCCCTTTTTTAATAAGGTTCACTAACTATTTTCCTGTCAAGTATACAAAATAGTGTTATTAAAAAAGTCAATGTTAAAAAAGTCCGTCACCCAGGGGCTGCGTAATCTAAGCAGTTTTCCAACGGGAAGGTTTACAATGGATAAATCTATATACTGGTAACACCACCGTGAATATTAAGTGAATAAATACAAATATCTACAACGGAAACCGTCTGAATTTTAATCATACAGTTCAGCCAACTTTGTACAGCTGAATAGATGGAGAGAAACATTGAAGACCGGAAAGAAAAACAATAAATTAAATATGTCTGAATATAACATATAAATTTTATTGAAAACTTTTAACAATAGCTAGTGCTGTAATTTACAATGGAACAGCCCCCATATATATTATTATAATCCAATTACTCAAATTTTAGTAATACAAGATCAAATGAAGGGCGATCAAAAGAATTGGCATATCTCAGAAAGTAAAAGCTCAATGAAAACCATATTTGGCAGTCTCTTTAAAATGCGATGACTAAAGGAGGGGTGTTTACTGAAAGCTAAAAACTAAAAATCCAAATATCTCGGTCACACACACAAACACACACACACACACACACACACACACACACACACACACATATATATATATATATATTGGTCGCGCCCTTACTAGTCCCTTCTAGTCCTTCTTGGAAAAGCCTCGGTCTCACCCTGCTCTCCATTTAAGCCTGTACAGCTAAATCTAATTATAGCCGTCTCCCTGGAACTTCTAGACCTTTCTCGAACTGGAAACTTCTATGTCTAGACACTTCTAAAAGCATTTAAAAGGAAGTCTCATAGTACCCCACAGTCAGTTTACGGTCAGACGTCTTGATGGTCACATCAGTGCTACAGTGCGACTTAGTGCAGTGAGGTAAAGTGTTTTTATAAGAAGAACAGTGTTGTGCCGTGACTGTAAGTAACAGTTTAGTGCCGTGTTTAAGACAGTGCAGTGCCGCGAAGTAAAGGACAGTGCAGTGCCGTCTTTTGTGAATTTCAGTCACCATGAGTGAATTATTGGACTGTGAAATTTGAAGAACAGTGACAATATCAGTGTAATACTGTGAGTAGTTATAATCAAGAGTATTGTGCATTGTGAAATAAATTGTGCAGTGATAAACTGTGAGACTTGTGTGTGTTTAATTTTGCAATCCAAAAGAACTCTTATTAACAACGTTTATTACTGGTTTTGTAATAAAACGTAACAATATATATATATATATATATATATATATATATATATATATATGTCTGTTAACGCTCTCGCGGTCGCAGTTTTTGTCTAATCGTTAATAAACTCAATATTTAAAAGTAATATGTAAAAATATAGATCAAGTTCATTTAAATCGGACCAGTGGGAGGGGGGGGGTTAGAGGTATTTTCAAAATTCAAATTATATCTGTTATCAAACGTCGGATCGAAAAAGTGTATAAGACCAAGCTTATAGCAAATTTAAAATTGTATAAATGTTGGTATTTACGTTTTTCACAATCAATCACTCAAATTTTAATAATACAAGGGCAAATGAAGGGGGGGGGGTGGTCAACAGAATTTGCATATATCTCTGAAAGTAAAGGTCAATGAGAAGAATATTTGGTATTTAACCTTGTAATGGAGTGGTTCTTGATGTTGCTCAGCATGTAGGGGGGTTTACAAAAAGCGTCAAACAATAAAATCCAAATTTCTCGGTTAATATTCGTGATACGGAAAAATTTATAGAACAACATTTATAGATCATTCAATTTGCAATAAGATTGGGTCTATGCAAGTTCTCGTTTCAGTGTATAGTAACGGAGACATTAAATACAGTGACTTAAATTGAAAATCTCACAGCAGTATGAGCGAAGAATACTACACAAATTAAATAACTCGGTTGGATAATAACTGGTTGCAGCAAAAGAGATAACTCATAAAATTACATATAAGATTAATTCTAATTCTTCTGGACCCACTCCAGCAAAGGTAGGATGACCTACAAATTTTTCCCAGATGTCAGGACCAGAACTAAGATGACATGGTACGTCCCAGATTTATTCTCCAGCCAACTTATCAGTGGTCACGGGGACTTGAATAACAAACTACATTTCTTCAAACGAAAGGAATCCCCATTGTGCTCCTGTGGCGAGTTGGATACGGCTGACCATGTGATCCTCCAATGTCCGCATTTCAACGCCAAGCGTATTCGGCTAATGAGTGCTTTTTCATATGTGAACTGGCCTCAAAATTTTATATCTCTTATTAAATGGAGACCGCTGGTATGGGGAAACCCAAAGGTACAGCGGGGGCAGAGGTGGGAAAGGAAAAAAAATATATAAGATTAATTTTATTTTTTTTATTACCATTTTAATTTTATAAATAAATTTGAACTGAACTAATTCCTGTTATGCATTAGACGGTATGGGTAGAATTCTATTAGTTAACTTTCCTTCCAGAAAATTGGCAAATCCGAACTCTCTACACTGCTGCTTTTTCGAAAAGATAAAAAAAACTGTATAGAAATACGACCCTTTCTTTACACACCACCACTTTTTCCAGAGAAAAGTACAAAAAGAAAAAGGAGATATAGTATTCAATTCATCTTCAATAATTTACTTTTAAATATTCAACTAAAAAAAAAAAAGGAAAGAGAGAGAGAGAGCCTTGGAAAAAATTACGTTCCTCATGACACAGACTGACTAGGCAGAGGACTTCTCATTTTCCAAGCTTAATTCTCCGTCCCTTCTACCGTAGACAGCAACGTTAAAGTTTCCACTGGCTTAACTTAAAAGCTGTTAT
>CM032233.1:116752500-116767500 GCA_019009955.1 Riptortus pedestris | reverse complement strand
AATGTCCATTGATTCTACCCAGTAGATGACAAAAATGAGGTCCGTTCAATATTGTATATATATATATATATATATATATATATAAATATATATCTGTATATATATATTTGGCAGTTACCACAAAATTTTTGTCTTATCGTTACCAAGCTCGATATATATATATATATATATATATATATATATATATATATATATATATATATATATATATATATGCGTTTTATGTAAAAATAAACATCAAGTTCGTTAATGGATGAAATCCGACTAGTGGTAGGGGAGGGGGGGGGGTTAGAGTGGCAGAATTTCGAAAATTCTTTGAAAATCTCTGTGATCCTATAAAATTTTTCGATCCAACGCATAATTGTCGGATCGAAAAATTGTATAGGATCAATCTTATTACAAATGATATTTTCTATAAATAATATGATTCAAATTTTTTCACTATATTGATTATTAACCAAGATACTTCCGTTTTATAGTTTTCCGGCTTCAGTAACCCCCTCCCCCCTCCTACTCATTTCATTTCATCAATAAGCTTTTATATTATGAAATACATTATTTGAAGCATAAATACCAAATATTGTTCTTATAGAACTTTTAATTTTTGAGATAAATGGAAATAAGTGGCTCACGTGGGAAACCTACTTAGCTTACGCAGCCCCCGCGTGACTGACTTTTATGTTTGAACCTGCAATTAAGATGAACATTTCTAGTGTATTTACATAGTACGAAAAGTTGATGTTTGTTAAATGGATTGACTTTCGACTTCCTGATATTCGGGAATACAGTTTTAATATTGTCGTCGATAGGTATAGAATGGGAAGTTCACCCCATGACTGATGTTGATTCACACGGAAAATAAATTCGTTTTATTACATTCTATTATGCAATAGCTAAGAGTAAAAGAATTTTTTTGACAATATTTTGTTGATTAGGGACACTGATGATGGGCTGAGTGCTCTGAAAGTGCTGTGCTGTAAATAAATTGAAAGAGGAAATAGAGTCTTCTAATTTTATCCATTGTATTTAATAAAAAAAAACAATAAATGAGTAAATATTCTGTTCGCTACTAATTAAGTTATAAATATATATCCAAGACGTTCTTACAGCTGCGATTATCACTATTTTTTAGTTGATAATGAGGATTCTTCAAAATATTACACAAGTATTCATGGAGTAACTTGTCAATTTTCCAGTCATAAACTACTCCTCATCTGTCATACTTAAGTCCAAAAGATACGCTATTTCTCCGGTTCAAGTTGTTGGTTTTAGGTCGTTCCATATGGCTGCCCCTGATAGCCCCGTCCGATACATCACTGTCCTGAGCTTTTTATGGCCACTGAGTCAATATGCAGTAAACTTTCTGATCCATCATTTGAAAACAATTCCTGTATGCAAATGAAAGTTATACACTAAAACCTTGATATAACGACTTGATGGGACCTTCGTCGGTCAAAATAAAAGATCAATAGAAACGTATGCATCCAGTGAATTTACAATGGCTGTAGAAAATTAAGTATTCAACTTGATTTCTCTCAATATAAGGTTATTAATTAATGCGAAATGGTTTAAAGAATCGTTTAAAATTGGCTCTAGTAAGTACTTGAAAGCCAAAATAATCTTGATAAGGATTCTAAAAGCCCCTAAATTCACCTTACTGTAGGATTTATGACAACTGGACTGTTGTTCTAAATCTAGTTAAAAAACAAATGTTAGTTTTTGGATCATTCCTGCAATTTTTCGATACGGTTAAGTATCATATTAAGGAGATTGTTTAGCTTTTTTTTTTTGCTCATAGTAACCCTATGAGGAGTTATTTATTTGAATACATGTTCCAATGCCACATGGCATATTACATGTATGATTATGTTTAAATACATTATTATTTTACAATATACTATACATACAAATTAATCAACCTTCTAGTTAAATATAATATAAAAAAAATAATAATAATAAAATAAAATATTAAAATAAGTAAGGTAACTACAAATAAAGTTAATAAATGAAATGAAAAAATAAATAAATAAATAAAAAAAATTCTATTAAAGTTAAACTCAATCGATTTTTATTTCTTGAAAAAAAAAAAAATCGGTTGAGTTTAACTTGAATTGTTTTTTTTATTTATTTATTTATTTATTTTTTCATTTCATTTATTAATTTTATTTGTAATTATTAATAAATGAAATTAATTAATTTTTTTATGAATTAATTATTTTAATGAATTAATGAATTTAATTTTTTTTTAATTTTTATTTCTCGGTTTTAGCAGATTTCCATTAAGGGAAATCAGCTATTGAGTTCGTACTCATGACGCGATTTTCGAAAAAAAATTTCAAATGTCCATCGATCCTACCCAGGAGATGACGAAAATGAGGTCCGTTCAAAATTATATATATATATATATATATATATATATATATATATATATATATCCCCACTCCAACTCATGTTATATTAATAATATCATGAACCACTTCATTACAAGCTCAAATAAGGAATATTGTTTTCATTGAACTTTTACTTTCTGAGATATACGCAAATACTTACTGTTGACCCCCCCCCCCTCTGCTTTTGTTCTTGGATTACTAAAATTTAATTAATTGACATTAAAATTATTCTGATTCAATAGAAATTATACCATTGACTACAGTAAAAGTTTTAAATGGAATTAGTTTGTTATATTAAGATATATTTCATTAATGTTTATTCTTTCCGGTGTAGAATTCAGGTTGGGTGGCCTGTTTGTTTGCAATTCAGACGCTTTCCGTTGAAGAGTTATTAACTTGTGAAGGATTTCTCATTACTGTTTGTATTTATTTCCTTATTCGCGGTGGTGTTGCCAGTATCTGAGTGATGGGCTTTATTTTTTTTTCCATAAGAGTGGTAATTTTAAGTTTGTTGAAATTCTACTCTGTACAGTATTTTGGAAATTCGTCCATTGCCCTGCTCCGGGATGAGGGGCTTTTTACATTTTGGAGAGTAAGAGGGTGCTTGGAACATTACGAACAGTTCTATTTGAGGAAGGTTGATTCTGTGAGTAGAAAAGGCTAGCATGTGCAGGGCTGGGAATTGGGAGCCCGGTGCTGAGGGTGGGGGGGGGGGTTGGATTCGTTGGAAGCAGGGGATGGGAGGGTTCCCCTAATTTGTAGGTACGGGAAATTTCGAGGAGAGAAAACGAGCTCTCGCTCTGATCCTCCCTAATTACTCGTGGGTGTAAAACGCGTTAGTTCAAAGCTCTCACTAGCCCTTTCAGCCCTACCTGTCGCCCGTCCTCGGCCCGGCCGCTGGCTTAAAACATGGCAGAGCCCTCCAACAGCCTCTCGTTATCCGCTGTTGATACAGGCTCAGTTTTGTCTTTAGAAGCCGATACGTTCCCCATCACCTATAGCAGAATTTCATTGTCGGCCAACAAATAGAAATGGCATTGAGCTCGAGTACGATGAGCCCTGGAATTGAATACGGTCCTAATCAAGCCGCGTCTTTTGCTTGTATTACGTGTTGGGAATATGCCCGCGTGTCACGTTTCTAGTGAATTTTAGACGGGAGAAAACGAATAAACCACGGATGGAATATGGATTCATCCTCAGTTTCACTGCCTCAGCCAACAATGGCCTATTTGATTTATGTGTTAAATGCATATTTCATACCCTTGTGACAAAATAACTATACAAACTAACAGACATCACTGCTCTTAATTAAATAACACTATAAATAAGACAAGTTCTTTGGTTGATAATAAAGCATTGACCTCTAGACAAACAAATACAACAAATAGATGTACTACATGAAGACATTTCAAGACAAACAAAACACCTCATCTTAGACACGTGACAAACCGACTGGACTAACACAAGTACTGACAATAAACTACGAACAATTAAGAACACTATTGGCATGTGGCCATCGTGTTTCAGAAACTCTAGGAAAAAAGAAGTAGTTCTCTCGAGACTTAGAATAGGCCACTCTAAATTAACACACTCATACTTAATGGCAAACATTGACTGATCTACTTCCTCAACGTGTAACATCCCCTTGACGATAAGACATACCGACAGAATGCCGAAAGCGACAACACCAGGACTTTCCCTATGACTTACACGAACTTCTGACGGAAGGCAGCGCATACATTAACAACATATTCTCATACCTACACTAAATTTAAATAAATGGCAAAATTTAACATACAAATTAAGTCTGTGGTGTGCAAAAAATTTCAAATTAGTTTCATTAATTGTAAGACTATCCCCCCCCCCCAACCGTATCATTTAACCATCTCCAGAAGAAGGTTTCCTTATTAATTTCTTCAGATGTACTTGTGATTATAAGGAAATACTCTAATAATGAAATTCAACAGTAGAGGACTGATAGCAAATCTCGGCAGTCGTACACAATGACTTAGGTACGAAGAACTGAGGGCAGTTTGTGTGTCCCTTGAGAATGGCAGTTGAACTAAAGGATAATTATCTAATCGCAGGAGGTATGGGGCATTAACAGAAGGCGAGAAAAATATCAAGCGGTGATGTCTCAGGCTTACTTCTTAGACTGCAGCATCTTACTAAAGACACCTTATGAGATCTTATGTTTTTACTGACTCCTTCAGTTGTATACTGTCAATAATTGATCTTCACTTAACTCCAGGAATTACAAACTAGAAAACAGAAATGAATAAAGCAATAACTATCCATTGGATACCAGGAAATTCAGAAATCGAGGAAAATATTTTGGCTGACAAGCATGCAAAATTAGCGACTGATCTTTACCTATACACACTAGTCGCAGTACGCCATACGATGCCATTAAACATATTAAAAATGAGGTAAAATGTGAAGTGGAATAGCGTCAGACACTCACAGAACTACGTGGAATAAAAGACACTATTTTTGAATAGCTGTCTAGTAATCAGTACACTTGAAGAGAAGAAGTAGTTCTTGCTCGTTTGAGGAATGACCGTTCACGGCATAACACATGAACACCTCATGACTATGACTGAACCACCGTTATCTACACTGTATGACACACAATTCACCATCAAACACTTACTTAAAGACTGCAAGCTAATAACTAACAAGAACTTACCTACAAAGCTTTCAGAACTACTACACGACACCATCGCCATGCATCCCATACATTGCCTCAATTGTGAAACATCTCCAGGAGGCACATATTTTCAACTAAATTTAACTGCACACCAAAAAATTGAACTGTAGTTTTAAAAAAATGTTTCTCTGCCTCAATTACTATTCTTTGGAGAAAACAAAATAGTTCTTTTCGTTTACTACTACTGTAGATAATTTATTATTTGTTTTATCATAAGGTGACTTTACCAACTATTTTATTTTTATAACGACAAGAAACACTGTGGGTCGCTCGACTTGCGGTAGTCCTAAATAAATAAAAACTCTTGCGGGACATTGAATTCTCAAACGATTTTGCTCTTCATGTCCACATTCGTTTTTCCAAGGCAAAACTGTAAACAGTAAAACGTCTATCTTTTTCAAAATTGTCGGAATGTACTAACAGGAGAAATGTTTGGAAAAACCGTCTTGTCTGGACAACACCAAAGGTCAGTTTCTCCTAAAGCTAACCTGCTAATATTTGGAAGGATTTCTATGACAACATTTCTAGGTCAATAAAGGAAAATCACAGGGCTGAAATTCCTAGACGGGAAGTGCTTTTTTTAGAATTGGTACTTAAAGTAAAGCACACATGGAGAGGTATTTTTATTACCCATAACGGAGCTTTATGAGAAATATTTATGCCTTCTCTATAACTTTGACGGTTAATGGCCCAATATAAAGTTGGCTATATTTCATGAGCATTTAACAGTGCCCTGAACATAAATTTCAATTAGGATTTTGATGTTTAGAGCAAGATCAAATATTTAGTTTCCTAAACTTAGGATGACTATGCTACATGAAAATATATCTTTTTTTTTTTTTGTTGTCTAATTTTATTACAGGAGTTAGAATTGGATGCATACGTTTTGATAATTTGCCTTTGAAATATTGAACCTCATGAGTGGAACTTGAATACTTGAAGTAAATAATCATGATTGTAGTTCTTGGCATTCAAGGAAGGAATGGTTAGGTAATTCATAGAAATTTCAATAAAAATACTTTTTTTAAGTTTAGTTCATCATAAAAAAACCACTCTCATAAATTACAATTCAAAATAAAATTAAACCTGCATTTTTTTTTAAAATTGGATATTTCAAGGCATGTTTTATTCTGTTGCTATAATCCATGAACCATATGTGTCACTGACCCCTTCTACGTCAGCCAGGTTCTGTTGATCCACCATTCGCGAGCGTTTCCTTCTGACACTTAACGATCTTCTTTCTCATCCCACTTCCCTTTGCGGTACCATTACAGCATCTTCAGTTACGTCTAGGGAACATCCGCTCTTCTGGCATGCCTGTTACTCTGCTTATTTTAAGTTTGTAATTGTTATTATCAATAAAAATGGTTTTTAAAAAAGCATTCACGCTTACTTTATACTTAACTGGCGCCCGAACAGGGACTACTTCTTGGGAACATCCGCTCTGCTGACATCACAAACATCAACATTTATTTCCTTTATAATCCCTTCCATTTTTCCTCTCCTAGTCATTTTCACAGTAGCTGTAGCCTGTTACTCTGCTCATTTTAAGTTTGTGATTGTTATTATCAATAAAAGTGCTTTTTAAAAAGGCTTTAAAGCATACTTTATACTTAACTTTTGACATTAAAAAGGGTACCATTTTTCCATTTTCCGAACTACTGTAATATTCTTGAAAGGAGAAATGATTACCAGGATCCATATAAATTATTACTAATATGGAAGTGCTTCAGATAAGAAAGTTGTGCAGCTACCTGAAAACCTCAAAATTTGTTTTAAGTCTTTTCTTTACCACAGTACAAATCTCTCCAGTTTTCTTGTGTGTGACTATAATTTAGTATATGGACCCAAAAAGGATCTTACAAAATCTATATACTAAAGAATAAATTTAAATAATAATACCTTGTAATCCGTCTTAATTAGAACTACAAATACACACTTAGTAGTTTCTATGTCTATAAATATACCGAAAATGTCCTGAATGCCTTTAAATCATCAAAAAGTTCCAATGTTTCATTCATTAATTAGGATCATGATGTGTTATGGAGCACAGGTTTGAGGAGGAATAAAGTACAAACAAATCGAAAAATTGCTAAGATATTTTATTAAGAGATTACTTAGCCTAACCACAAAATACGCCTAATTATGCTCTATATCTGGAGACAGAAGAAACACCATTATTCATATTTACCGTTTCAATACACTTGAAGTACATAGTTAATGTCTTGAAATTAAGTGATGTCAGGCTAACAAAGAAACTGACATTAAAATATATAAAAAAATATATTTTCGTACGACAAAGTAGCTGAAATTTGTCAAGCAGTAAACCTTCCCACATGCATTTTTCAGAACTCCTATCAGTGAGAAGAAAGAAATCGTAAAGAAATTATTAATGCAATTACAGTCAATATAAATTGACTAATTTAAACAAAGCCTTGCCGATGCACAATTACATGATTTATACAAAGAACTCTCATTTCATGATCCTTAAATCCTATCCATAGAAACCAAGAATTTTCGGATTCGGAAGGAAGGATCAACCTTCCTCGTAATCCAAATTTGGGTATGGTTCATAAAATGCATGTATTTCAATACTCGGGCAAAACTTATCGCTTTCAATTTTTTAGTATTTCAGTAATGCTAAAAGTGTTGAGGTAATATTTTCCAAGGCGTTTTAGTTTTTATTACTTTATTAGTTTTTAAATCAAAACAAATCAAAGGAAATCCCTCCGGTTTTATTCACTGACAAAGAAAAAAACACTATATATCCAGCAATTTTATACCCAATTGATTGAACGACGTGGGAAAAAAATAAATGCTAATCCTGCAGATGATAGAATTATTTGAGCTATAGCAGATGAACATAATGGGTAAAGGAACGCTTTAGGACGACAAAAGTGAAGTTAACCTTAAAGGATGTAAAACAGTATTTATTTCTCATGTTTTCTAAACATGCAGGGTGAGAATAGTTATTTATTATACAAGTGACGAAAGTAGATCATCTTACAACTCGAGTGAAACGTTTACCCACACGAGCGAAGCGAGTGTGGTAATTTCACGAGAGTTGTAAATTCTACTTTCGTCACGAGTGTACTATTAAATTTTTTCTGTAATCGTGTAAGTAATACATGATCAGATCTAACCAGAATATGAACAAAATTAGGATGTTGTGAAGATTATGGCATGTTGTTGGTAGGTTATAAGCATGGTTGTGAAAGGTTATAAGCATAGTTATAAAAAAACTAGTGATGATTGTGAAGTAGTGCAGTTATAAACAAGTGCAGGTTATAAACAAGGAAGGTAATTATTATTATATTTAAATTTTAAAATATATTGATTATTTCCACCAATAGTTCATTCACATTTCAATTTATTTTGTTAAAATAAATTCTTACAATGTTAAGAAACATTTAAAAGCATTTAATTTCCAACTTCAAATTATTTTTTAATTTATACTTATTACTAATTAAGAAGGCAATTCACTTTCTTTACTTGTGAAGAAAGTGATTACTTTCTTCACTCTATTGCAAAATGTTTCACTTTTTTCTCTCATTTCAGTTTAGTAATGTAACCATTATTCAACGATTACAGAAAAAGAATTTTATAAAAGACTAATGCATGAATACATTTTTTTTAACACAACTTGCCACCAAGATTTGATAAGAATGATATTGATGATTATTTGGCGCATGGTTAGTACTTCAGCGGCCCTAAATAATGGATGTCCTTCCTAATATACAGCTTCATAACCAACATTTCAGACAAATATTTTACCCGCCTCACGGCGAGATAGCCATTTGGAGAAATGAAGAGGAGGCAGGGAACGACTAAAAATAAACAAACAGGTGTATATTAGTCATATAGATGATAGAAAGGGCTAATGATTGGTTTGAGTGACGCGGTGTACTCGCTAGTGCCATTACGGTATGGAAATATTCTATGTTTGTATAAGGTGGGCTCTGGAAGGGACTACGAGAGGTATAGATGAGCAACGGGAAAGATTGACATTCGTAATAGACTAAAACATAACAACTTGTCATAGTGGTTTAATGAATGCCCGTGGAAACAGATTGATTAGAGAACCATTCGTCCTCTCTAGTTCGGCAAATTATTCATTTACGCCGACAGAATATAATGTAATGAATATAAGAGTTCAGTCAAAAGCATCAGTGCCACCTTATTGCCTTGTCTATATATATGTATATATCTGGCCAATTACAGTTAGTATGGTTATTAATATAATATAACGTATTAAAAAAATGTGTAAATAAAAATAATAATATTTTCTAAATTACAAATTAACAGCATACACATTGGTATGTAATATAAAATAAACATTAATCTAAATAATTGTAATACCTTATTCAATAAATTATAATTTAATGTGAGTGTAGATTAAATATTTTTTTATTGCCTAAATAAAGATCAGCTTTCTGATATATCAAATTAACATAATTCTTCTCTAAGATTTATTACAAACAGAATACTAATAATAAGTATTATTGTATATAATAAATAATGTGCCGTTTATATATATATATATATATATATATATATATATATATATAATTGTAACCTCTGTCTGTAAATTGTTTTTTTTTTTTGCGAAATTTCACGATAGCTTTTCGTTTCACATGTCATAGACACCATAACTGCATTTTGTTTCTTTCGGGTCTGTGTGTTTGTTACCTTTTCACACAAGCGTCTGAAATGTAAACAAACAGGTCTGCCAACCTCTCAGAGAGAAAGAGAGAGAGAGAGAGAGAGAGAGAGAGAGAGAGAGAGAGAGAGAGAGAGAGTGAGAGAGAGAGAGAGAGAGAGAGAGAGAGAGAGAGAGAGAGAGGAGAGAGAGACGAGAGAGAGAGAGAGAGAGAGAGAGAGAGAGAGAGAGAGAGAGAGAGAGAGGGAGAGAGAGAGAGGGAGAGAGAGAGGAGAGAGAGAGCGAGAGAGAGTGAGAGAGAGAGAGAGAGAGAGAGAGAGAGAGAGAGAGAGAGTGAGTGAGTGGGGGAGAGAGATGGGTAAATATGCTTGTTTGGATGAGTGGCGTGAGTATGTCTATTAACGCTCTAGTAGCCGCAATTTTTTCTTTATATTTAAAGACCTCTATAACCTTTTTTGTAAAAAATAAAATAAAAAAATATGACAATTTCAATAAGGTCCAAAATCTGGCCAGGGGGAGAGTGGGTTTAAAGGGGTGTTTAAAAGCATAAACACAAATATTTCCCATTTTATGAGTTGGATGGAAAAAAATGTTTTATAACCTATCGCGTTAATAAAAATAAATAAAATCGTTATGTAACTCAAACATTAACCTACTTATTTAGAATTTTCATAATTCCAGAGACCATTTTGATTTCAGAATGAAAATAATTCTTTCATTAATGTAGTCTAGTGACAATGATGTGGGTTCCAGGACATGAAAACATCGGACGTACAAACGACGTGGACAAACTCGCCAAATATGCAACCCAGAGATAATCTTCTGACTTAAACTTACTGACCTTGCCAGACTTGCATTTACAAGTACTACATAAAACATTAAATGAATGGCAAAAATGATGGCATAGACCATCGGAAAATCATCTTCGAGAAATAAAGCTTTGCATAAGGGAGTGGCCATCCAGCAGACGTGACACTAGACGAGACGAAGTTGTACTAGCTAGACTTAGGATACGACACTCATATTTAACGCACTCATACCTCATGACAAGGACACACATACATCCATGCAAAACATGCCATGAACCATTAACCATTAAACACATACTGACTAACTGCAGGAACATTGAATACTTAGAAACTCTACATAATATGAGTGAACGTCTTACAGACAGGAGCCAACATATCGACAATACATTAAAGTATCTTAAAAAATAGAATTTGTTTTACATAATTCAAACCTCTCTCCTTTTTGATTTTGACATAGTGAGCAATTTAATATAATTTTGAACAGTTTTAGATAATATAAATGTACTAGTACTAGTATGTTTCTTTTTATTATAACCACTTTATATTGTCTAGTACTATTCTAAAGTTTATTTGTGGTCATATTACTTGTATTTAATGCTTATTTATCGTGTTTAATTTTCTATTTGTTAGTAGAGTTTTCATTATTTTTCTATAATTATGTTTTTATTTTACATTGTTAACCCGTTAACCGGGGTTGATAAGCCTCTTATCAATTACTCAGCACATAACAGGTGCGAACATTTTCACTGTCGTGTCAGGACGTCACACCCAGAGGAAGGAATTTCATATTATTTATGGTTAAAATAAATGAAAAGACGTATTCATATGTCCTACCCGTACCCGATATTGTTTACGTTTGACGTATTCATTACGTCACGCTCGGTTACAGGTTAAATTTTGAGCCAAATCGCCTACTTGCGGGTGCTCCTGTATAAATAAATATAAAATAATATAGTCTAGTTATACTCGATGTTATTAGATGGAAACGAATCTGAGACGGGAAGATGATTATTTAAACTGTCGGAGAAATCGTTTGAAATTCAATAATGTCAGAGCTATTCTATCGAACGATCTATTATTTAGCGTTCCAGTAAATTCCTAATTGGTTTAACAAGGTAAGACGAATCTTTGAACAAACTGCTTGGAGCCATGTTAGATGATGTTGGCACGGGGATGGGGTTCCAAGGAGTTTCCAGTCATGCTTTTACTACACGAATGTTGGAACTTTGTCTTTAAACGGGAAGCCAGCTATAAAATAATTATATAAATTAAAAATAATTACGCCTTTATAATCAGTTTCCACATAAGGAACTCTTCCGTACAAATTAGATTATATTACATTTTAGGAAGGGGTCCTGGTCTCCTAAGGCCATTCATCAAAAAATAAACTTTCTTTTTTCCCGTTTTTTTTAAACTCTCCCAACGAGTTTTTTTCATGGCTCCAAGGGAAAGGGCTGCTCGCTCTTCATTGCCCAACTTTACTTGGAGGGGATGGGAAGCCCTGAGCCTTGCCATCCTTTACCAGCTCCGTTCCCATGGCAACGCCCCCACCCCTAGTCTACCCTCATCTCCCCCGCCCGACTCCGAATATAAAAAATCCTGGACTTAAGTATTAAACCTGCCCAACCCATAAGCTTCTTTAAAGTTCTCTATAGAGCCTGCTGGTTTGATTCTCATGCCTTAGATTCAGCATTGTTTTTTGAGCACTCTTATTATGCTTTTAAAAGGAATACAACATATAAAATAATTGGAATACCCCCATTATTTCAGAGATTTTATTTAGCAGGAAAAAGTACTTCATCTTTTAAAAAAAACAAAGTATTGAAAACATTTTCCCATTACGTTCGAACACAAGTATGTTCAATGCTTCTGAAAAAAAAAAAAACATATCTTCATTAACTATTGGCCCAACAACACTGATCTAATACCCCTCGTAGGCACAATGCCAGAACTTATAGAAATATTGAAGAGTTTAATAAAGTGAATTACAGAGAATAGTCTGAGTTGGTATTCTGGCAGGTGGAAATGACTTCTAATGTATTTAGGATGAAAAAATTGTTGGCACGAGGTCCAAGGGCCATCAGGTCAACATCGAAAACCTTCGGGTACTGACGATGACGCACTGCATCGAAAGCTCTCTGCCGTTTTAATAAATTGTTATAATGGAAGCGTAGCCAACAATTTTTTCATCCTACATACGGAGAATAGTATTTATATTCTGGCCCTGTGCTTACGAGTGATATATAAAAATATACATTATTAATTCTGATTAAGTTAAAATCCATTTAACTTTTATCTAATATTTTTAAATTGTGCTATATTTATACGTATGATGACTGATCACCCACTACCACTTATCAATTAATAGAGACATAGAAAAGTAAATAAAAATCTAATTGAGCATTAATATCTTAAGGCTGCACATGAAATAAGCACCATTTGCGTCCATCAAAAGTCTTATAATAATCATAAAGTCATTTTTTATTCTTGCAGCCATTTAAATTCATGAATACATTACAGGTATGGTTACGTTATAGACCATATTCCATTCTATATAAATAAATCTTTGCATGGTATATATTTTTTAACAACGTTTTGACAAACTCCAGTGCATGATATTTCTTTGTTTTCTAATAACGAATGAAACGCATTCATTTATTTAATAGAAAACTTAAATCTTAGAAAAAAAATGTAGAATATGTACAATTGTGTTGAAGTAGACTAGCATGCTATAAAGAAGAAAGTTTTGCCATTTAAATTGATTTACTGCCTAAGGACTAAAGTCTTTGAAAATGCATTTAGCCTGAACAGTCTTCAACTGCTTCTCGTGATTTCATTTAATCACAATCACAGAGGAACAGAAAGTCCTCCTCCGGGAAGAACTCTATGGGTGTTAATGATTTTTAGCAGATTTCCCCCAAGGGAAATCAGCTATTGAGGTCGTGCTATTGAAATGTTCATCGATCCTATCGAGGAGAAGGCCAAAATGAGGTCCGTTCAAAATATATATATATATATATATATATATATATATATATATATATATATGTCTGTTAACGCTCTAGCGGTCGCAATTTTTTGTTTGATAGCTACCAAACGCGATATATACTCGTTTTATGTAAAATAAAAGTTCAAGTTCGTTAATGGCTGAGATCGGACCAGTGGGAGGGGGAGGTTCGAGAGGGGATTTTCGAAAATTCGAAATATCTCCGTTACTATACGTCGGATCGAAAAATTGTATAGAACAAAGCTAATGCAAATTAAATTTACTATAAGTATTGTTATATACATTTATTCTCAATCTTGAATATTAACAGAGATATTTGGATTTTTCCGTTTTCAGCCTTCAGCAAACCCCCACTTCTACTTATGTTACTTAAACAACACTCTGTTATGTAATAAAACACATTATTCGAAGCTTAAATACCATAGATTGTTTTCAAGAGACCTTTATTGTACGAGATAAATGCAAATGAGTTCTTGGACTACTAAAAATTCATTGATTGAGATAATAATTATTCTGATCCATTAAAAATTACAGTACTAGATATATACTGCTCAAAAATGAATAGGGATATTGGCTGTTTTGTGGTATGTATGGGGCCTAGCATATTTTTTTTTATTATAAATATCATTAATATTTAATAGAAATTATTGTCTTTTTTCCTCCATAAAAAAGAAATTTAATTAAGATCGATTTAATTAAAATTAATAGGACAAGAAAAAATAACCAATATCCCTATTCATTTTTGAGCAGTATAGTAGACAGTTTTCAATAAAATGAATATATTATATTCTAATATATTTCAGTTATTGTATTTTCCCTCCGGTGAGAAGTTGGCACAACTGTTAGTTTACCCTTCCCGTCTGGAGGTTTCTTATTATCGTTTGTATTTATTCACTTGATATTGGCGGTGCTATTGTGTTACCTTTTGTTAAAATTCACGAGGGAAATCTACTTCCTTCTCATGTATATTTGTATTAAGAATAGTACAATATTTAAAGAAGATTGGAAAATATGTATCACGTATTCCCCACATTATACTATCTTTGTACATTATTTCTCATAAGTTAGTCATTCATTTCATATTTAAGTCTATTTCAACACCACATTTGTCAGGAAATGAAATACAAATACGGGGGGGGGGATGTGAGAAAAAAAAATCTGGACAAAAAAACTCCATTTGTTATTTTAATGCATGAGTCAGGGATGTATAATACAGCTGGGGTAAAGAAAATCCCTGGTTATGATAGGAGGATGAGCCTGATTAATTTTCATCTGGCCGAAACTTCAGGCGCAAGGGCTGTATATGGAGTGAGGGGGCTAACCTCAGGGAGGAGGGCTTTGCCCACGCTAATACAGCCTTCAAATAATTAATGTGCATTCTCAATATACGTTCTGGACGTTTCAATAATAGAATATCACGAGTA
>CM032233.1:116492500-116747500 GCA_019009955.1 Riptortus pedestris | reverse complement strand
ATTCAAACCTGGTTCTCCTAAACGATTTTTGTAAATAGTTTTATTTTAAGAAAAATAGTACTAAGAAATAACTTGTAAAAATAAAATTGTTAGAATAAACTACTTAACACCATTCGCGTGATGGACATGCATTCAGTGCTGTTGTTCAGATATTCACGAGCTTAAACTTGATTAGAAATCACTATTCTGCGTCAAAGACATTAAATATTTGAAGTTTGATGTTCTTATGTGTTTAAAATTTATTCTTTTTTTTTTTTCTTCAAAAAAGCTATTAAAAATTCCGAAGGTGTCAAAAGTGTCCAGGACTAGAAAGGGCTGAAATTGTTCATGATACTAAAAATAAATTTTCTGGCTCCCCATCATCTTAGAATGGAAAACCTCCTGTTTCCTGGGTTATATGAATAGTAATTTTCTCAGAGCTAATAGCCATTCCAATTAGAAAAGAAACGCTCAAATCGCCCTACCCACCCATTTACCAGGCGGTCTAAAAGCATTATTACGGAATTCTAGAAAGCGTAAAACTGACCTCAATTCAAACCTTCGCGCGGGGGAAAAAAAATTTTACCAAGTTCCAGTCTTGACGGAGAGTTTTTAATGGTAGTAAATTGTGCTAATAGCTCGAGCAATTCCGCCTGTAATTTGGAGCCATTGAAAGGGCTGAAGTGGTCTCAAAGGGTTATATTGGGAGCAGGATTCCCGAGTCTGGGCAAAGGCGGGTAGAAACCACGTATTTCCATCTGGGACGGGGGAACATTCCTGGTTTTGCATTTGGTGCCGGTTGTGGAGGGCAGGGCTGGAAAGGGGGGGATCAAGCCCTTCCCCACGTTACCGGAATGTAATTTCGACGCCCTACTCACTCCTATTGTTCTACTCTCTACTTAGGATACGCTTTCAAAAAGGAACGTAATCTGCATTGCATTAAAATGAAATTGAATTTCATGAGCCACTTTTTTTTTTTTCCTGCTTTCATTCTCTCGCCTTTTTCTCCACTTTTACTCTGTTTTAACAAAGAAAAATGCTGCTAACGGTGGAAAAACTGGACAGTTCAGACACTAAATTTAATTAATGTTAAGTACATCGATAATGGTTTTAAAATATTATTTTTCCAGTGAAAATTATTTCACAAACTATAAAATTGTTTTCATACATTTCTGAAGTCAATAACATTCATTCATCCTCTTGGTATCATTTTATATATTGAAGTTTAAGCATAAAATTCATCTTTAATGAAGACGATTTTTTTTTCTTCTTTATATTCAACCAAAATATAACATTCATATCCATGTCAACTGGTAAGCTTCCTTGAAATTGAATGTTATACTTATTTGATAAGAAAATAACCTCTGTAAGATCCGGTAGGTCAATATAGCTCTTCAATGGATTTATTATCATTTAGAGGTACATTATCAATTATAAAGATAATAGGGGAAGAAAGTCTGTAACGCATCGGTTACGTAAAGCAAGCAGTCCTCCTACGTACTGTTTTACACACCACTGATCAGAATTATTGATATAATTTAATCTAAACAGAACTGAGTTCTTAAATGAGTGGGGAGGTTGGTTGGCAACACTGAGTGTAGGGATAGGAGGTAGCATACTATCTTTCTGTATTCTCACAGCTAACCTTACATTACGGCGAGTTGTATAAGATATTAGCTTTTCTCGATGATTCAGATTACTTCAATACTTTTTTGAGTTAATGTATAAAACCCTTGGATTTTAATAATAGGAGGATTTGAAGTGATGAAAAATTATTTTAGTATAACAGGAGAATTTATACAACTAGACGTATTAAGGCGCGAATGCACAAATAGGTTATACTCACATTTGCCTCACCCCTCCCGACCTCACGCTGGTTTATCCTTACAAGTGATTTGATGCATATACTTTTATTAATGTAGTGTTTTTCTCGGATATATAAATTTGTTTAAGTCTCATAAATATATAATTTAAAAATGGGGTACTGAACACTGGAAATAAAAAAAATATAAACAACTCGGTTAATATTCAAGCCAGAGGAAAATTATATATAACAAAATTTATAGAGATGTTCGGAGATATAATATAATAACGAAGATAATTTGAATTTTCAAAACCTCCCCCTTTAAAGCCCCCCTCCCACAGGTCCGATTTCAGCCGTTAGAGAACGTGATCTTTAGTTTTACATAAAATGTTAAAATATAAAATTTTGTATCTATCAAGCTAGAGTGATAACAAATATATATATATATATATATATATATATATATGTCTGTTAACGTTCTAACGGTCGCTTTTTTTTTTTAATCATTTATGTAAAAAGAAAGATCAAGTTCGGTAATGGCTAAAATCGGAAAAGAGGGGGTTTAGGTTCAATTCAAAATATATCGAATCATTATGAGTCGGATCCACAAATTATATAGAAACAATCTCATTGCAAATTTAATTTTCTATAAATGTTGTTATGCACGTTTTTTTTTTTTCACTTTTTTATTAAACGAGGTATTTCCTTTTTTTAGTTTTTGGCCATCAGTAATCCCCCACTTCAACTCATTTTCATATTAACAATGAGCTGTTATATTTTGAAGGAAATTATTTAAAGCTTAAATTCGAAATATTTTTTTTTTTTTCAGGGAACTTTTACGTTTTAAGATAAATGCAAATTCGTCGATATTTTCGGGTAGGATCGATGGACATTTCAAAAACTTTTTCGAAAATCGCGTCATGAGTACGACCTCAATAGTTGATTTGCCTTAAAGGAAATCTGCTAAAATATCTCTATTATTATAGATCGTATCGATAAAGTGTATAAAAGTAACCTTATTGCAAATGTATTGTTCTATAAATATTGATATATTCATGATTTCTCTATCTTCAATAGTACCTGAAATATTGGAATTTTTAGTAGTAAAGAAGCGCGAATATCTGGGTTAATAATCGAGATGATGAAAAAACGCACATAACAACATTTATAAACATTAAATTTACAAATAAGATTGATTTTATACTAATGTTCGATCCGACGCATAATAGCGGAGAGATTTCGAATTTTCTAAATTCCCCCTCCAATGCCTTCCTATCTTCCGATTTTAGCCGTTGACGAATTTTTTCTTCATTTTTACGTAAAAAGTTTTAATATCCAGTTTGGTAACGATAAGACAAATATTGCGACCGCTAGAGCGGTAACTCAAAAATATATAGATAGATAGATTTATCTATATATAGAATTTTGAACGAGCCTGATTTTCGTCATCTCTAGGTAGGATCGATGGGCATTTGAAGAATTGTTTTAAAAATCCCATCATGAGTACGACCTCAATAGCTGATTTCCCCTAGAGGAAATCTGCTAAAATATCTCTATTATTATAAGTCGTATCGAAAAAGTGTATAAAAGTAACCTTATTGCAAATGTATTGTACTATACATATTGATATATTCATGATTTCTCTATCCTGAATAGTACCTGAGATATTGGAATTTTTAGTAGTAAAGAAGCGCGAATATCTCGGTTAATAATCGAGATAATGAAAAAACGCACATAACAATATTTATAAACATTAAATTTGCAATGAGATTGATTTTATATTATGTTTCGATCCGGCGCATAATAGGGGAGTGATTTCGAATTTTCCAAATTCCCCCTCCAATGCCCCCCTATCGTCCGATTTTAGCCGTTAACGAACCTGATCTTCCTTTTTCATAAAAAGTTTTAATATCCAGCTTGGCAACGATAAGACAAATATTGCGACCGCTAGAGCGGTAACACTTAAATATATATAACGGGTGATTACCGAGAAACGCATGTTTTTCAAATACTACGCAAGTCCAAAAATGCGTTTCCCCGTAATCACTCTCTCTCTCTCTCCCTCTCTTTCTCTCTCTCTCTCTCTCTCTCTCTCTCTCTCTCTCTCTCTCTCTCTCTCTCTCTCTCTATGTGTATATATATATATATATATATATATATATATATATATATATATATATTTGTACAATTTTGAACGGACCTCATTTTCGTATCTCATTAATATTATTATTATTTTTCTTGTGTTAAGTCTAGTTTGGGGTTAGGGTCTGTCCTAGATGTGTTAGGCGAGCTTAGGCAAGTCACCCCAGCAGGGAGCAAGCTCTCAAATTTTGACCGATGTGGTCCATCTCAAAGGGTGTAGTGAGCCCAAAAGTATAGACGCTGTTTATTATTTTCTTTTTATGGTTGTAATATAATTTTTTAATGGAGTATTTGATGTTATGTAATGAATTATGGTAAGTAAATTTTTTATATAGGATCGATGGACATTTGAAGAATTGTTTTGTTAATCCCATCATGAGTACAACCTCAATAGCTGATTTCCCGTAGAGGAAATCCGTTAAAACAAATGCACAGAGACGAAGGGCTGTTGGAGTGGCGAAAACATGGTTTACGTCGGTTTGATGGATGTTTCTTGAGCGAATGAGATATGCCTGGTGTGTAGGTTGCCATGAGGAGCCGGGAGGCGGTAGAGGGGGTGGGCTGGGGGTGGACAGACTACGGTAAGTGAGCGAGAAGTGATGAATGGACGGGCCAGGAGCCGATACATCAGACTAATCTTAGCCCTCATTGGGATGCGCCGAGGGGATGGTTACACAGTCTTGATTGATGGTCGCCCCCCCCCTCCACCACCGTGGCCCTAACCCCCCACCCCCTACCCCCCCACACAAGCTCACTTTAAACCCCAAACAAGGCCCGGACAAATTAACGCTCGCCCTGTCTCTATCCCTAACTACGCTCCGCTCAACGAAAAAACCCTAAATTTACCTTCCAAAGCCAAGGTGATGAACATTTTTTATGGCGGAAAAAACAGTTTTACGTCCCCTTCCCGGGCCTAACGGTAGAGCTACCGCCATTTGCTTCGAGCACTTAGTTTTTGCAGTACTCAATTGGCCCTTCCCGCCGGTAAAAACTTATCGATTTCAGGAAAACACTGAAGTAAAAACTAAAGAGCTGGGGTAGGAATACAAAAGTTGAGCCATGAATTTTAAATGAGAACATATTGAAGGATGCTATTCGCACGAAGTAACACAAACTTAATATATTACTTTTTTTATTAAAATAGCCCGTCAAGCAGGGGCTGCGTAAACTAAGCAGATTTCTTTCATGAAGTTTTCCAATAGATAAATCAACACACCACCCTGAGTATTAAGTGAATAAATACAAAAAAAAAAAAGAGAAATATTTCAGGCTTTTTAATAACCTCCCAACCGAAAGCGTCTGAAATGTAAACAAACAGGCCTGCCAAACTGTCACCGGATAGAAAAACAAATACTGAAATATATCGGAAAATACCATCTTTATTTTATTGAAAGCTATTTCCTATTTCTAGTACTGTAATGTATTATTATTATTTATTAACGTCCACTTTTTGCAACTCAGGCTAACTGGGACGGGTTATCTACAGGGTACCACCCTTTTCTAGCCACGATGGGATGTTATTTAATGAATATCGTCACTAAATAATTTCCTTTGCCCAGGCGAGAATCGAACTCGCCTCTCTAGGTTTACCATGTGAGATTAAGGTCAACACTTTAACTCGCATGGCTAACCTGAGCCCCGTACTGTAATGTATAATGAATCAGAGTAATGTTTATATCAATCCATCAAATTTTAATAGTACAAGAACTTAAGACGGGGGGGGGCATTTGAACATATTGGCATGTATCTCGTATAATAAGGTCTCTTGAAAAAAATATTGGGTTTTATGCTTTGAATAACTGGCCAACAAAAAATCTTTCTTACTTTCCTATCTGATCCTTATATGATCTTTTTGTGCTGAATCTAAATTTGTTTTTTTTTTGCCTCACCCATAGACTTCGAGCAATCTGCTATTTATTATATAGTATAAAACCTCTTTACAGTATGTGGGAAAATTAATGAAACACTATTTTACAACAGAAGCATGGCTTGTATTTACAGTAGGTTACTTACAACTATAATATTGGAATTGGGTTTATACTTGGGGAACTGTTGGTAGAGAAGAAACATGGCCCATTTTTTGGCAAAGCCTTTACAAAATGTTTTATTAGACCTAACTTTACAAGTAGAGGTGCTAGGAGCACGTTTTCTGTATCTGAAAGATTTGTGTGCCGAATATTCTTCTCACTAGGATTTTAAAGACTTTCTCACAGGCTAATTTGGACAAATCGAATCAGCAGTGCAACCAACGTCCTCTACATCGAGTATACTTAATTTTCAATTTACTTAAACTATATAAAAGCTTTTAAGTACAGTAAAAATCGGTTAATTTAATATGTTTATTTATAAATTGTGAAAAAATGGTGGGTGATATATCTTTTTAAGAATCATACTTCGATTCATTACCCTAAAAAATATATAAATTAGGTATTTTCAGTGAAAAATAGTTCAGTGTTGGCCTTTGTAATGTGATTTATCATATAACAGTTTATGTAACATGAGTAGAAGTGGGGGCTTGCTGAAGGCTGAAAACTGAAAAATACAAATACCTCGGTTAATATTCAAGATAGAGAATACATATATATTAAACAATACTTATAGTACTTTTAATATGCAACAAGATTGGTTCTATACAATTCTTCGATCCGACGTATAGTAACGACGATATTTCTAATTTTCAAAATTCCTCCCCACTATCCCCCCCAATTTCAGCCATTAACGAACTTGATCTTTAGTTTTCCATGAAAAGCTTATATATCGAGTTTAGTAACGGTAAAACAATAATTGCGACACCTAGAGTGGCAACGGATACACACACAACACACACACACACACACACACACACACAACACACACACACACACACACACATATATATATATATGGTGTTGTTATTCTTTTTGGAGTTTTGGTCAATGTTGGTGAAAAAATCTTAGTTTATGCCTATCTTAGTTACTATAGTTCAACAAACAAAAGACAATATACTATAGATATACAAAACATAAGGCAGTGACCCTGCTATGTATAAACATACCAAGGGAGGTTACTGTAACCCTAGTCCTAAGTGCAATAGTTATGTGCAGTAGATTTTAAGTATCTTTAGTCTTGCTAAGTAATAATAGCATAAACACCCCCTTTTACACTCTAGTTTAATAACAATGTGCAATATTATAAAGTAGTACCTGTAATTTTACAGTGCATTCTGACTATAATTCGATCCTTCTATATAAATGGCAGTTGCCAGAGTAGATCTGTTTCTTTTTTTTAATTAAACGCTTATAAAAACATAGAGGCTTCGCCAAATGATTATAAGCCGTTCTTTAGAAATGTGGTAGCCCTCAGGAAATCCAGAATTAAAATAAGATTGTTTTTTGGTGTGGTTGCCCGTCTTACGTTATTGTCTAGAGTAGGGAAAGGAATGTCTTTCATAGACGATTCAACGAGTGGGAGAAAACTTATTCTGTGACCACACAGAAGATTGTGGAGGACTTCATCATTATTGGATTGAAGCGTTTCTCAACATGAATAAGAGTGATCTTAATCAGAGCAGGAACATATAGCCATTTTGGATGGGTTTTGCTATCTAGAAATCGGTCCGTTTTAGAGGAAGATTGCGCTGGGTGGAGCACCTCTAGAGGATGGGACCAAGAACATTTTCTTATTGCTCCTCATGGAGGGAAAAGAAAGGCCAGACCGCAGCAAAGGTTGCAGAGGACTTGCGGTGGCTAGGGTAGCGAAGAGGATGATCTTGGCTGACCACACTAAATGGTTTAAGAAATTGGCTGAGCCCCAGGACTCTAATGCCTTTTAATTAGGTAATATCACTGGTACATAGATTGCATTTACTATTTCATATTGTGTCAAGGTTGTATTCATCCCTCGACGCCATTCATAATTGTTCAACACGTAATGCTAACGATATTATTCTAATCAGATGCACCTCCCAAACACGTACACTTGAGGGCATTAGAACTTAAAGGAACGTGTGGCTTATATTTCACCAAATCTTTCAACAACTCCACAAAACATCCTGGCAATTTTCCTCAAAATCTAGTTGCATTTACTTATTACTCATTCATGAATAAAGTACTAAACATTCATTGAACTAGTAATGAGCCATTTTCAAATGTTGACAATACTGTAGACCACTAAATATCTGTTACCAAGGAGAGAAGCATAAATACAAATCACTCATGCATGCATGGGGAAATTTAAGCACATCCAATACTATTTTCTCCTTATTTGGGAACGCCATACAAACAATACTTAACATGAAGCTGGGAATAAAATGTTCAGTGAAACATAGACGCCTTAAGACTGTTATTTAGCGCCCAAAATAATTGTTCGTTAGCTCAAATAATAAGGAATTGATTTATATTTTATTTGTCAGCATTGAGTAACTTTCCCCTCCTTCTCACATTATCAATAAGCTAACATATTACGAAACAACCTATTCCAAGCTTAAACACCAAATATTCTTTTCAGATGACCTTTTCTACGTGAGACACGAGATAAATGATCGATATAACGACATAACGAACTTTCTATTGGCTAGAGGCCATCGTTTTTACTTCTTCTATTCCATACTCAATGTTTAACCGAAACATATAAAGCTAAAAGTAAATATCTGTTTATTTTTTGTTAATCACTATTTGGGAGATGATTTTTTTTTTAATGTTTTTTCATTTAACAGTAAAATACATATTTATGCCCAATAAATATTTGATAGACTCATTCTGTAGAATTTGACTATGTAGTTGTTTTTTGTATAGTACTGTTGCTTGGCCCTGATTAGCTAGTATGGCCAACTCAATTTGTTCAAATTTTAACATAATAGAATTTGTTATACGTTACAAGATTCCGGCCTATTGCATGGTCAATTGTATTTATAGGTGCCAATTCTACTTTAGGTAACTCTATTAGAAGTAGTTCTCTCGAGACTTAAAAGTGGCCACACCAAATTAACACAGTCATACTTAATGAAAAAGAATGACCGACGTACTTGCTCAACTTGTAGCATTCCCTTGATGATAAGACATATACTGACAGAATGCCGAAAACGACAACACCAGGACTTCCCCTACGACTTACAAGAACTTTTGGCGGAAGGCAGCCCATACATTAACTACATATTCTCATTTCTACACAAAATTCAAATATACGTCAAAATTTAACATACAAATTAAGTCTATGGCGTGCAACAGGATCTCAAATTATATGCATTAATTGTTTTAGGTCCGTTTATAGACATGTATGTATTTACTCTGAAAGAGGAAATTACGACAATTATTAGCAAAAGTACCATTATCAGCCATTCATTTCCTATTGATCATCCACCAACTATACTCATCACCATTTTTTTGTTATGTTTACTTATAAAATGTTTATCTATTTCACTTTTGTTATTCGTCGTTGTTTTTTCTGCTATTTGTTATTGTAACTTGTTGCTATATATTTTACTTTTGTGATTTAACTTTGTACAATTTTTGAAAGGACAAATCACCTTTGACGTGATGTCCATAAATAAATAAAATATTAATTCTACTTTATCTACCAAACTTTGTGATTAATTTCTCCCAAACATTGTTGTGGAACAATGTCATTTAACTCGTTTTATATATTGTAAATATTTAGCAGTAAAGGATATCTGAAAAAAGAGCGGATTTTATAAAGAAAAAATCTTTAATACGTGTTTCTGTTTTTTTAGAGGATCCTAAGAGAAATGCCACTGGTATTCAGCTACCTTTGAATAAAACATCCTTAACTCTAAATTATTCTGCCAGTCCCCATTTCGCAATCCTTCTATCAAACACTACTGCTCCCTTGTTTTACTTAATTTAACTATTCATGCTAATCTCAAAAACTGTTATTCATTTCGAAGGAACTCACTCCTAGTGAATACAAGTCAGTTTTCTGAAGATTTACCTAGATGGGGATCAGCTGGGTTGAACACAAGATAGCATATTCCTTTTTTTTTTTTAAAAAAATCCCACTGATTGGCATTATATGGCGATAGAATAGAATTTTATGAAATGTCAATGGGTGGAATGATATCTTCCTATAAATGTTTCTCAACGAAGTAAAGTTCTTCGAAAGTTTTCTATGCATTTTACTTCCACTCGAAAAATAGTGAGTATGTTAGTATTTTTCGTTAATCGATGTTAAATTCCAAGTCACAGTCAACGGTTAAATATCGATTCTGGTAGCAATAAAATAACATTGTGCCTTTAGATCTCTACATAATTGGAGTGTTCCTTGTTAACGTAAGAGCTTTCAATTCAATCGTTTATTCTTAGTAGCACAGTGAAGAAAGAAATATTCTGTTTCCAGTTACGAATGTGAAGCAATGAAATAAAAGGTTTCGTGTTATATTACTTTATTATTATAGAGAAGCGAGTTTGGGGCTTATTGAAGATTTCAAATAAAACATGCATAGTAAAATAAATATTACAAATAATGACAGTTTTGAGGATGGTGCCATCGCACCGAAAGCTCTTGCTTCGTGAAATCGATGATCAGTCAGTAACGATGGATTCTATTGACAGGTATCACAATAAAATTATAGATGATTATATATGCAATAAGATTGGTTCTATACAATTTTCCGATAAGACGCATAAAATTAAATTAAATTATTTATTAACGTCCACCTTTTGCAACTAAGGCTAATTGGGACGGGTTATCTACAGGTTACCACCCTTTTCAAGCTAGGGTGGAGCAAAGGATTTTATTTAATGAATTCCTTCACTAAATAAATTCCTTGCCTAGGCGGAAATTGAACTCGCCACACTATGTTTACCATGTGAGATTAAGTTTAACACTTTAACTCACCTGACTAACCCGAGCCCCTCCGACGCATTATAACGGAGGTATTAAGAATTTTCGAAATTCCCCCCTCTAAACTCCCCCTCTCACTTGTCGAATTTTGGCTGTTAACGAACTTGATCTTCATTTTTATATAAAACGTTTAAATATCGAGTTTGGTAATGATCAGACGAAAATTGCGACCGCTAGTTAATAGACAAATATATATAAATAAATATAATTTTGAACGGACTTCATTTTCATCATCTCCTGGGTAGGGGGTAGGATCCTTGGACATTTGAAGAAATGTTTCGAAAATTTGTTAAAATACGTCTTTCTACACTTATATGAAAGTCGTGGGAGAGGTACAGAATAAATTATAGAAAATTACTTTACATTAAGATTTGTAGTGTTACATTTTTTAGGGCAATACCAAGGATATTTATGATTTTAGTCCTGCCTAAACTCTACAAATATATAGATATATTACGAAGAGAGATATTGAGTACAGAATGTGCTAATACCTTCATATGTGAGTCACTCCATTGCTTGGGGCACCTGTTTAGTTTACAATGTCCATGACAGAAAAACTTTTAAAGGGCCGTGAAATGATACTAGGTGCCGATCTAGCTATTAACACTAAACCCCTCCCTCACCTATCTAGACTAATAGAAGTTGTATTCTCTGTGTGGCCTACAAATCTGATTTTTTAGTTTATATATCACAGAATCGTAAAAGAGAGGGACTAATGAAGAATTCATGCAGGGATTAAGCAGGTTCTAAGAGAAAATCTGTCATTGAAATGATAGGCAGATGATATCAGAATATTATCACTCTATATTCCATGTTTATCTTATAGCAATAATCTGAAATAATTTAAGTAGTACGTGGCAATAATCTGGGCATGACACTTCGATACATACAGGAAGAAAAGTATAGGTCTACTTGTAACTGAAACTAAAAATACAAATTGCGCTCCATGCAGTGAGACAGTAAATCAATGATTACAGAAAATAATTTGGAGAAAGTACTTTCCCACTGATTTTTTTTTTTACGAGTATTTTTTTAATCTCGTAAATAAACATATGTTTATGCTGTCCCCATTACATTATTAGCCATCAATCCTTCTTTTCCTCACCCTTCATATGAACTTGAACTTCAAGTTTACAAAATGTACTACATTGGCTTAAACGGCTACAAACACTCATTAACTCACACACCCACAAATATTTAATTCTTAGCTAGCCATCAATATAAATAACAATGTCTCAGGCTAAAATATTTTGATTGATTTTTAAATAATCTCAAAGGCGTTTCGAGCAGAGCACTCCTGTTCCAGGGGTTCCAAAAATACAATAATTATCAAATATTATTGAAAATAAATTTAAATGTTATATATACAGTCTAATATTAAAAATTTTATTTTTGGAAATCCTTTTCCTTTTAGATTAAATACCCATTTAAGTACCCTAATTTTATCTAAACAATATGTCTCCTCAATTATAGCTTAATTCACAACAAGTCATCTTTTTCAGTCATGCAATTAATAAAATAAAGTTCTTACTATTATATTTACCAGTGATTTGAAGGTCACAACAATATAGTTCAACAAAACACTCATTCAGCCGTTACCTTTTTTTGTCTTATAAATCTCTAATTTGGAAAGCAATGAAAATTGATATTTCTTAAGAGTAATTTAGAGACGGAGGTTTAGAAAAGTGTAAAGTTCGAAAATTATGGGTTAACATGATTCTTTTTCTCAAAATATACCCCATATTATGGGTGCTATATATTCTCTTTACGAGTTTAACTAACAAAAGAGACAGATAGACTTCAAATATTTTTAGGTGTGCTAAAAACGATAGAATAACTAACTGTTTGATATACTATTCAGGAAAAAAAGAGTTTTACTTGAAAGGATGATCATAGGTAATTTAAAAATTTTGATTTTGAACTTATACAAATATCATTTTTCAGTAATGTAACTTTGTTGGCACTTATTGATTAACAGTGCGATTTCCAAGACTATATTTCTAGTAATAAAAAGATGAAATAGGATGCAAATGCTTTGTTAATTTGTCTTAAGAATTTAGATGATTAAAAAATTCGTTGAAGGAGTTGAATTTTTCAAATGTCTCATTATCTACATCACCTGTAACCCATATTGGACGTTACTTACGAGTAGCTATGATAGAACTGTTCTTAAACTTCTACATATTTGTATAAGTGCTATTTATTCCTGCCTGTATCAACTTCTTGCTTCTGACTCTTTAATTTCTGGCTAGCAAATGATATTATTTATGCATAAAACGAATTTTATTTCTTTTTTAGACAGTATCTTACAGGACACGCCAAACTAGCATAACTTATGGAATTTTAAAAATAGGCTTTTCTTCTTTTAGTTATATTCAGTAATCCTAAGAGAGACTTTTAAATATAAATCACTAAAATACCTACTTGCATAATCAGAAAAGTTGAAGTCTCCAATATGTTGAAACATTTCAACTATTTCCATTCAATATGTATTTGATATCATTTTCAAAGCAAAAGAAGTTAAGTGAACGTAAAGAAGTTATATAACACGTTTATGATAACATATGATTTCCCTTTATAAAAAAAAAGCAATAGGGAAAATTAATAAAATTAAAACACTTATGTAATGTCGGGCGCGTCAATTACTCCTTTTCATTGAAATTCTGCTAGAAGTTAGTTTTATTATCTCACAGGTTCTTTCCCCTGAGTGTCCGGCCGGTTTCATACATTTCATTTTCGCCAGAATAACATGTATTATTATTATTATTATTATTATTTATTAACGTCCACTTTTTGCAACTGAGGCTAATTGGGACGGGTTATCTACAGGTTACCACCTTTTTCTAGCCAGGGTGGGATTTTAGGACGTTATTTAGAATAACATGTAAATTGACGAAATATGCCTGAATTTTTCCTAATGATGGCCATAAATTCTAGCAGCTTTAGGAAGCAGTAATGTTCTTGTAATGTTCAATTCGTAATCATTTATAGGGTACTTTAAAAATAAAAAATACTTACTTAGAACATTAAAACTCTCATATATTGAGTATTCCACAGGTAACATCGATTTTTTTATTTAGTTACAGCTACACCCTCACCACACTGTTCTAGAGTCATATAAGGTACTCATTTATTTTTGTGTGTATTCAGTTTTTCTTTCCCGCTGACTTGAAATTATAGCAACAAATAAGGAAAGCTCTATTTCTTCCATTCCAAAAAAGGAAAAACCACCCGTCGTACTCAGGGAAGCCCAGCACTTCTGGGCGAGTTGTCTATCTCCCACTCTTTAGTCTATCACCCACGTTTAGTGTGGCATTTGGAAAAATGCCATCCATGACTCCTTTAATGATAATAACAATAATACGACAATGTCATTAAAAAAGCTGATGCGGGAAATTATTACTGTCATCCGGTTTTATATGTTCTATCACTATATTCTTAGTTTCCCATGAGGAAACTCTAGTAGGAAGGAGATCAATGTTCTGGTTTCAAGCTTTCAGAACCAACTCTACCATTCATTTTATATTTTTTAGCTACTTTGCAAGAGAAAATGAGATAAACAGATTGCGTACATAACAAATAACACCAAAAGTCTTACATAAATTCGCCAATCGAATTATTCGTTTGTTCGCTCTTGAGCTACAGCAGATTTGATGACATTGATAGCAAACATATTTCAAATATGCTTTTGTTTATTTTCTAATTGCTCAACTAGTTTTCTATAGAAAGGCAATATGCAATGCCTTATTCAATTATTTATCTATGCTTTCGAGAAAAGCTTCAAGCTTCAATGTTTATGTACATTTTTTTGACTATATTAGAGATCAATATTTTTTTCCGTATACGTTTTTTCTTCAGAATGATATGCATTTCTGTGTAATCACGCTATCTGGGCACAGAAAGATTTATAGCGCCATGTTCTGTGTGCAAATTAAGTTATCCTGGAAAAACTTTAGCCCAAGTAGGGTATCTTATTGCACCCCTATCATAAGGTATGGCACAGCTGTTGATAAACCCAATACATGGTTGATATCATATTATGATTTAATGATAGTCAATCCCTAGAACTGCAGTTAAAAGGTTATATATAAGTAAACAGACAATCAAGGATGGTTGGGTATCGTCTAGAAAATGTAGTCAATCCGTCAAATAGGTAGTATATTTTTACTGATTACCATTTCGGACACTGTTGGTATCCTTCTTTAGAGCAATAATATTATTGAGGAGGAGCAGGGGGAAAAACTAACATATTATAACTAGAAATTACAATAAGGATCCTAATAGCATGGGACCTACATCAAATAGATAATTACGCAGAACATGGGTGATAAACAATTTTATTCCTTCAAAAAAGAATTGTGAGGTATACACTTGCCATTGCAACATCAGAGCTATGATAGTCTGTTCCAAAAACGATTTCTAATTTTGCAAAAGTAAACATTAAGAATTAGGATAGAAATAAAACTCTTATCCCGCGAACTGAAAATTAGTAGTATCTATTTTTTTTTTTAAATTTCCCTAACTCTATTAACATAGGTATACCTAAAAAATTGTAAGCTAAGTTTTTCTATCATCCCTTAAATAACTTAAATTAATTCAGAACGAAATAAAAGCCCGAATTTTCTGAATCAGTATATATTTTTGACAGTTAAAACCTCTTTCTTACATAGCTATGTCCTTTGATTACGAAAAAATATCACACTCTCACACTCAAATATCACATTGTTGAAAAAATTAGGGTGCTTTATTGTCGAGACTTCATCATGGAGCTATTACAAATTTTTATGAATTTCTTCCGACGATGAAGAAGAATCGTAATGAGTCCTGCATTAAAAAATGTATTCAATTATCATATTCTTCTAAAATAATTAATATTTTTTGTAAGTTTAGCGTTATCGTCGGAAGATGCAGGGGGAAGTAAATTTTAATCACAGTTCAATATTCAGATGAACTTGTAAGAAACTAGAACTTTATTATAATACTGGCGGAGTTCTACAGACTAATCCATAAAAGTAAAAGTTTGGAGTCCTTTCTACGTACTCTTCATAATGCAGGAAATATGAAGAACAGATAGCGGCAAATCACAAAATTTTCTAGCTTCTGGTAAATTTGTTTAGTTTACGCAGCCCCTGGGTGACGAACTTACAAAATCAGCTACGTGATCTTTAAGGTTCCTCTATAATTATTTATTTATTCTTCCTGTAATCGCATTTCGAGACTGGGGTGATTGAGCGACGTATAAGGTAAATTTCTATCATCAGTTTATCACATTTACGCAAGTTTGCTCATTTCTGCAAAAATTGTCAGTATTGTCGATCATAATAATTTTTTGAAAATGTTGTTATGTTTCAAATAGTGTAATACGCGGTCTATATACTGGCTACGGTCATGCAGTAATTCAATCAAAGTGTATGGTAGGTCTATGTGAATCCTTAGGTAACAGGCTGTTTGTATTTATTGTATAGTAAGTCTAAATACTGAAGTTTGTTGTCAGTTACGGTAAACCAAGATTTCTGCCATGAATTGAGTATCATATGTTTTTCTTGGGCTTGATTATCTTGGTGTGTACAATATTTGTTGTCATGAGTTCTTTTTTAAGTAGCTGCTTTGGCGAGTTCTTCTACTTGTGTGCTTTGTCTAATGTGTGTCCTGGAAACAAGTACATGGTTATTCTTTCGTTTAATGTCTGGATTTTGTGTAATAAGCACGAGATGAGTGGATGTGAACTATATATGTTATTTTTTTTAATGTAAGAGCCAAAAGAGTCAGTGCAAATTATGATGTCCGTGTCTGTAGTTTCAGGTATATTGTCTATCGCAAGTTTCAGGGCTTCAAGCTCAGCTGTATATATGCTAGTCTCATCTGATATTTCTGATCATCTGATATATTTGAAAGTTAGCTGAACCAACAATTGCAGCTGCCCCTACTCCTTGCTCCGTTTCTATAATTAATAAAACCAATTGATAAATCTAGTCGTTTCGAGCTAATTCAACAGGTCATATTATAGAACAGATGTAGCATACATGATATTCATCAATTGACTGGTAATACAAGGGAATTTAAAATTACCAAGACTATCATTTTTTTATTATTATTATTTAAGGACATCACATGTCCCAATGTGATTTGCCCTTCCAAAAGTCGAAAATTGTACAAAGTGAAAATAAGTAAAATAGATAAGAGATAACAACAAGTGACAACAAACAAATACTAAAACACAATGACAAATAACAAAAGTGAAATAGATAAACATTTTATAAACGAACATTTTGGTGATGAGCATAGTTGGTGGATGATCATTAGGAAATGAATGGCTGAAAATGGTACTTTTACTAGTGATTGTCGTAATTTCCTCCTTCAGGGTAACCATATACATGTGTACAAACGCATATAATACGATTAATGCATATAATTTGAAATATTGTTGCAGACTACAGATTAAATAAACAATGTAAAATAATTTAGCATTAAAAGTAGACTTAGGATTGTGATGGAATCCTAAAAAACTAAATAATTCCATGAGGGATGAAGTTAATGGAAAATTGAATATTGGCGGGGTGGCAGAGGGAGCGGAGTGTAGACTGTAGCCGCTAGGGTCGCTAGCTATCGAGGCTCCACTAGTTCCACCTAACCACCGATAGAGTGAGCGGCCACTTCTACATCTTAACCCAATTCAAACAACTCATTCAGTATCTCTTCATTAGATTATTCTCGTATATTTCATAATTACGATTATAAAGTATTATACACAATTAACAAAAAAGCTGTCGAATCAAATACACTAAATAAATATATGAGGACACAAATCCTAAGTCTACTTTTAACGTTGAAATTATTTTATATTATTTATGTTTCTTTATCATTTGATAATTTATTAGAATGAAAAATTCTGAATGCTCTATTTATTGAAATCACGATTATTTGTGAAATTAAAATGAAGAGATTTCCTACCATGTAAACAAAGTGTTCCAGGAACTCTCAAAGATACAGTATGTAGATTTAAAACATTTTGGAAGTAGGAAAAATACACAAATTTATTTATTTTATTTAATAGGGCTCTACTCAATGAGTCATTGCCCTTTGAACGATAAAAAAGAAGAAACGAATTGATATTTACATCTAAAACTATTACAAAATAAATATACTTAAAAATGAGTTAAAATAGCAAACAGAAAACTACGATTTTTTAATATAAGTATGTTTTCTTTAGATATTCTCATGATCTGTTAACAGTTTTAGCAGATTTTCCTTAAGGTGAATCAGCTATTGAGGTCGTATTCAGACGCGATTTTCGAAAAATATCCTGAACTGTACATCGATCCTACTCAGGAGATGACGAAATGTGGTCCACTAAATATGATATATATATATTTGTCTGTTAACTCTCTAGCGGTCATTAGTCTTGTTTCATTGATACCAAACTCGATATTTAATCGTTTTATGTAAAAAAAATAAATAAATAAAAAAACCTGTAAAAAGTTCGTTAATGGCAGAAATCGGAGTGGAGAGAGGGGAGGAATAAAGAGGGGGGACTTCGAAAATTTGAAATATCTCCATTATTATAAGTAGGATCGAAACATTGAATATAACCAGTTTTATTGAAAATTAAATTACCTATAAATGTTGTTATATATATTTTTTCTCGATCATGAATATTAACCGAGATATTTCGATTGGTTAATTTTCAGCACTAATTAACACCCCCCCCCTCCTGCTACTCGAGTCATATTAACAATAAGCTGCTATATCATGAACCACTTTATTCTAAGCTTATATACAAAATATTCTTTTCAAGGGACCTTTATTAGATGAGATGCAAATATGTTATGGTGACCTCACCAATTATTATTTTACTTTCTAACTCGAAAATGTTTATTTCATCTATACCACACTCCATACTTAACATTTCCTGTCAACACTAAAGATCATATTTGTTATTGGCTGAAATCCGGCATGGAATAGTGAGGGTTTATTAGGGGAGGGGGGTTTGAAAATTCAAAATATGTCCGTTATTATGGGACGGATGGTGAAATGTTATTGAACTAATCTTGTGAAACTATTAATCCCCTTCAATTTTTGCTCTATGCATTTTTTTTGCAACTCAAATACTAATCGAGTTAGACGTACCAGTACGAGGGAAATCAGCTTAGTTAACGCAGTCCCTACGTGACAGACTTATTTTTTCTTGTTGCTCTGTTCAAGATACAGAAAGAATGCAAAGAACAAAACATAAAAGAAATTAAATTTACAGTAAGATTGGTTTTCCACAATGTTTAGATCGGATTAATAATAACTGACATATTAAGAATTTTCGAGTTATCTCCCTTAGACCAATAGTGAGGTCATTTCAGCCATTAGTAGAAATAATCTTTATTGTTGCATGAAAAGGTCAAATATCTCTTATGGTACTCATCACAAAAATCAAGTTGTCAAGAACATAACATCTTAATTCGTGACTTCATAACGAGCATAATTGAGTATATCTCACGAAGTAAAAGTACAATGGAGATAATATTTTATTTTTAAGTCTGTAATAAAAAGTTTCATGTTACATCATCTTATTGTTAATATGAGATTAGTAGAATTGGTGGTTTACTGAAGGGTAAATACTAAAAAAGGCAAATACCTGTGTTATTATTCGAAAAAGGTGTATAGAACGAAAATAATTCTTCTTATTCTGGACCTAATATTTTTATGTTCTTCATAGTTTCATAACAAGGGTCATTTTTCTCAAGCATATATTCTACGTCAGTTACTAAATTCACTACGTCTTTATCATGAATTGGTTTTAGAATATTGTATTTATAACTAAAAATTAAGAAAATCATAACTTTCTTAGGGCTCTTTTTGATTGACATAATTAACTTGACCCTTGCAATGAAACTATGAAGAACAACTTTAATAGAAAATTAAATTTGTTATAGTATTAGATATATACAATTTTTCTATCCGTTTTGTAAATTCAGAGATTTTGAATTTTCGAAATGTCCCTTCTTTCAGCCTCCCCACGGACCGATTGCACTGGTCTGCCAACAAAAATTCTGGAAGTCATGTACATTTTCAACGACCTGGAGAATGTAGTTTATTTTATAACAGACACAAGGAATTTATGCTGAAGTGTAAGATAAATTAAAATAAATCTGGCAAATGAAGGTAAAAATAGTTTAGGTCGTGATATTTATTTATTATTCTGAAGTGATTTAAATGTTTTGGCTGTGATAATTTTAAATAACTATTAACATTTTAATTCTTAATTTTATTTATTTATAATTGGTGAATATAATCTAGGATTTTATTATTGTTATTTCTTCATGATTGCAGTTAATTATGGCAAATCACTAAAGAGGATTAATAGTACCAACTTGTTAAGAGATTCTTTTCTTCTCCTGAAAAGTTGTAATATTATATTGACTGGGAGGAATAATTTTAAAGTTTAGTTAGTACTCTAAGTATCTAAGAAAATTATGTATTGCCTTAATGGATGTGAGATGAAAATTTACCCAGTATGTTTTTAGCATAGCTAATGCCCAGGGGGTGCGAAACGTCTTCTATTGGAAATAAGTTACTAAAGATACCTGTTTTGAGACCTTAAGATCCTTTTCTTTGCCTGATATAAAGAACAACGTTAATAGGAAGTTAAATTTGCTATAATATTAGCTATATAAAATTTTTCGATCTGTTTGGTAAATTTAGAGATATTTGGAATTTTCGAAATTTCCCTTCTTTTAGCCTCCCCACGAGGACTGATACACTGTTCTGAAAACAATTTTTTTTTTTTCAAGCCTCGTCACCATTCCTGCTGATATTTATATAAAACGACCTTCTGGATCTAAATATGCTCCCCGTTTTCCCCCATCACTCACCGTTTGAGGGGGGGGGGTTGGAACGCTTAACTATGTTTACAACGATTTAATCAAATCGAGGGCTAAAAGTTATTATTTTAACCATTATATTTCTTCTGAGGGGCTATAGAGGTGTAAAAGTCTAAAATAGGCATGAAGGAGGTAGATTTTGTGTGGGTGGGGGGGGGAGGAGGATTTGACGCCTTAAATTGTACAAAAACATTAAAAGTGATAGATTTTTTCAATTCTTTTCAACATATTCCAGTTTCCAGTCACCCTCAGCCTCCCCAAAACACCACCAAATATTAAAAAAATATATATCAACAATATATGACAAAAGTTGGGAAGAGATGATTAACCGTACAACATTAATGCTTTCATTACTTCACTCGAATAGGGTTTCAAAGGCAATTTCATGTTTTGAGACGTTTTAAATTGGATTTCTCTGGACGGGAACCGATATCTACACTTCCAGCGATCATAAAGTCAACTTGTAATAATCATTTACAAACTAAGGAGGCAAATCTTCCTCCTTGGTACAAACCTTTATATTTTAGACTTTTTTGCCTCTCTTACCCGTCAGAAGAAATGTAAAGGCTAAGATAATCCTTTTCAATCCTCCGAAATGTCGAAAAGTGGTACAAAAATAGGGCCTCCCTTCAGAATGTGGGGCGAGGGTCATATTTGGATTCGGGGTCATTATACATAAGAAGTCCATCACGCAGGGGCTGCGTAAACTAAGCAGATTTCCCAAGAGAAGGTTTACACACACAAAATATACAATACATACAGGTAACACAGCCGTGAATGCTCAGTAAATGTACAATACAAGGCTGAATCTATACAAACAGGCAAGCCAACCTCGTAGCGCTGCATAGATAGACCGGAAAGACAAACAATTAATGAAATATATTTGAATATAACATATTAATTTTATTGAAAACAATTTACTAAAGCTTGTGGTGTAATTTGTAATGAATCAGAATCAGTTTTATCTCAATCACTCAAATTTTAGAAATCCAAAAACAAAAGAAGGGTGGGGGGTCAACAGAACGTATTTGCATATATCTCACAAAATAAAAGTTCAATGAAAACAATATTTGGTATTTAGGCTTCAATTAATATCTTTTATTAAATAACAGAGCATTATTTATGTAATACTAATAGAAGTGGGGGTTTACTCAGGCCTGAAAGCTGAAAAATGCAAATATCTCGGTTAATATTCAAGATAAGGAATAAATGTATATAACATTATTTGTAGTGTATTTAATTTTCAATAAGATTGATCCTATACATTTTTTCGATCCGACTTATAGTAACGGAGATATTTCGAATTTTCTCTAAACTCTAAAATTCCGTCATGAGTACAACCTCAATAGCAGATTTCCCTTAAGGGAAGTCACGCAGGACTCTGCAGATTTCTCACCTACTGGTACACACTTGTGGTCTCCTCTCATCACATATTCTCTATTCCTATGTGAAAAAAAGAGAGAAAAAGCGATGAGTGAGTATAAGGGGGGGGGGGTATTGGAGACTGAAAAGCGCGGATAACTCGCTTAATACTTGAGTTAAGAAAAAAATGCATAAAAAATGAATTGTAGAACATCAATAACTTAACAAGATTGCTTACATGAAATGTTTCAATCCTACTCATAATAAGTGAAACATTTTGAACTTTTGAATTTTCCCTCTAAACACTCCCTGTTCTGCCCCCGATTTCAGCAAATAGTAAATAGGATCTTCAGCGTTGACTGGAACTGTTAAATATCGAGTATGATAAAGATCAACTAAACATTCTCGAGTAAAGAACGAAAACTCTTAACTGTTGACGCCATCATAACTAATTTGCATGTATCTAACAAAGTCAAAGTTCAATGAAAACCATATTTGGTATTTAACCTTGGAATGAAGTGTTTCATGATATAACAGCTAATTGTTAATAAGAAATTGGTAGAAGTAGGGGTTTACAGAGAGCCGAAAACAAAAGAATCCATATATCTCAGCTAATATTCATGATAAAGAAAATATGTATATCAAATCAAATAAAAAGCTGCCCCCATTTTGAGGGTACCCATTTGAGTCAGCCTCCAAATCAGCCCACCAGGGTAACAACATTTATAGAAAATTAAATTTTCAATATGATAACTTATATACACTTTTTAGTTCAGACGTATAATAACGGAGATATTTTAAATTGCCGAAATTCTCACCCTCTAAATCCCCCCCCCGGTACTTGTGTATTATATCCACCACATTTTAGTTCCACTAGTTCCACGCTAGAGTGCGCTACTGTTTTAAGTAGTACGATTCATTGCCCGCAAGGGAGGTTATACTTACCTTATAACCTTCTACGGAATTATAATAATAAATAAAAGAAAACACAATTTTTAAAATTAAAACATTTTATTCACATTTAGGCGGGAAATGTGTGGAAATACAATTTAAAATGCACTGAAATGTGCCTCCATTTCTTTTCCCATGGTGCTGTCGCCATGTGAATTCTACCAAATATGATTCAAGGTGATGTCTGGCTGTCCCACGATGTTTTTTTATTTCGCCACTTTGCACTTCCCCATATTCTCTCCACTGTCTGAGTATGTGCTCCAGTGTTGGGGTCAATAAAATTATTTTTATGATTAACTTTCGCATGTTTGAATCCTTGGCTTTCTAATGTATTCGTTTGGTAGCCTTTCCAGGCATCAGAATATATTGTGCTACCATCTGCTATATTCTGAATTATTTTCTCTAGAAGAGTAGAGGCATTTCTGTCAGGAACAGCCATGAGAAACGAATGTTTCGTCTCTCGACAAATTCCTCCAAACACCCACTGTTGGGGTAAAATCCGTCCACAATTATTTTTTCTTCTAGTAAATAGACTCTTATCTATTGCAACTATGACAAAAGATAACCTCATTAGCCTGAGAGAGCTAGTGTCGCACTTCAGTAGCGCATTCTAGCGTGGGACTAGTGGAACTAAAATGTGGTGGATATAATACACAAGTACCCCCCCCCCCTCCCACTGGTCCGATTTCAGCCGTTAACGAACTTGATCTATTTTATACTTAAAACGATTATATATCCAGTTTGGTAACGATAAGACAAATATTACGACCCCTAGAGCGGCAACAGACACACGCACACACACACGTGTGTGTGTGTGTGATTTGGAATGGACCTCATTTTCGTCATCTACTAGGTAAGATCGATGGACATTTGAAGAAATGTTTTGAAAATCACGTCATGAGTACAACCTCAAAGTTGGGATTCTGACTTCTAACTACTTCCTACTTGAATTACCAGAAAAGAAAATTAAGTTAATGAGTTAGTATACTTGCTTAAGTGAATGTCGAATTTCAGCCGAGAATGCTTATTACTGCAAATAATCAACCCTCCATTAAAGACCCGTATTTAGGCTTCTGCCCTCTCGAGTTCCCTAATAGAATTTTACTCTCAGCACTCATTCGCCAAACAACTTCTTCTTAAGCAATATTTGAAAATCTCATGTTTTCTGTAAACAGGTTATAAACATTCTCCGTGCTTCCAAGGCTTTAAACCAATTACCCACATATTTTGCAGTATCGTAAATTGTAACTGAGACCGAATTAGGTTATCCTTATTAAAGTTTGACTCTTGTGCTTCTGGGTAACTTATTTTTAGGACCCTTTGTTTCTAGAAAATACCCTTCTAGTCTTTTTATAAAGATCGCGTTACGGTCCATTATATGGATTAGTTGTGTGGGATGGGAATATTTTGTATAGTACACCCGTAACATACGTCATTATAAAACTCTTATTAGGATAAGGTGTTTTTTAATGAAATATTAGTATACATAAGGACGGCCGAAAATAGCATTTTGCTCGCTAAATATTCCAAAGAACTGATATATCATTAACCTATTGTGCAAAAAGGGGAAAGATAGTCCCAGTAAGACTAAAAAATTATTCTCCAACATAAAATAATTAAGTATTTCCTAACGACGCGTTCCCCCTTAACATTATTTAGTTAATATCAAGAGATTTTACCCGGTAAGTAGCATCGGAAAGTTATATTGCTTTTCTCTATTGATGCATTCCTTACGACACTATTTTTCAAACATTAGAAACTAAGATCTACTCCAACGAAGATCCAATGAGTTGACTAAAAAATCTCTCTCTCTCATTTTACATATATGTATATGTATGTATATATATATATATATTTATTTATTTATTTATTTATTGCTTACAAGGATTTTCCTTATAGCAAGGAGGTGGCCTTATATAATGAGGTTAGTTTTTCTATGTTAGTAGCTTATATATAAACATATTTTTACAAACTAGAATTGATTATAACTGAGAAGAATTTACTAACAGTACTAAATAAACAAAAACACAATTAAGAGAAGAAGAGAAATTTAATAATGTTAACTCAGATAAGATTCGCGAAGTTTTAAACTATTTCTTCCATATTTAAAAATGTTAATATATACTTCTCTAGTTGCATTATTTAGAATATTATGAAGTTTTGAATTATCTGCTGGCTGTTTGATGAATGGTAAATATTGTTCTCTGAAAGGGGAGTAAATAGGGCAATGAAGCATTATATGATAAATGTCCTTATTCATATTTAAGTTACACAATGTGCAAATTTCTTTTGGATTAATATTATAGAATACATTTTTCATTGAAAACTTTATACAATAGTTGCTGGACGTTCTTAGCTGTGCAATGGTTTTTACAATTTGGAATGGCAAACCTATTGTTAGAAATTCCTGAGGTGAACCGGTAGTTGTTGAAATTGCCTTTTGTAACGGACTATAATTTGAAATTTGGAGTTTTTAAAAGTCTATAGAAAGTAATTTACTTTGGTATGCTTCTGCTATTGAGCTAATGTGTAATTTAATTAAGTTTTTGTCTTGAGTAAGCCACATATCAATGAAATTTAAAGAGTTTAGTAGGTTTTTAATTTGAGATACCCAATTAAATCTGATAATATTTGTCGGACTCTGATCTAATAATAGGAGCCTATTATAGCAGATCCTAGTGAATCTTTCTCTGTCCATTGATAATATTTTACACAACCACTGAAGGGTTGATTTCATAATATGAGTTGACACAACATCCGAGCCTGTTTCTAGTCTAATGATGTAGTTAGGAGTGTTTTTAATAAGCTGAAATAGATGATATATATATAGGCATTACATGTGAACCTAAATATTAAGTTAGTTTAAACCTGAAACGTAACCAGTAGGAGTGCTGGTTAAGAGAAGGTTTAAAATAGAGATTTCGGAATTCCTCCGCTATTATGAGTCGGATCGCGAAATATTATATATAAAATCTTATTTAAGATGTAATATTGAAAAGTAGTTGTTCAATACCTTTTTCCTCAAACTCAAATATTAACCTAGATATTTTTAGTTTTAGCAGATTTCTCTTAAGGGAAATCAGCTATTGAGGTCGTACTCATAACGCGATTTTATAAATATAAAAATATCTTCCAATATCCATCAGTCCTACCAAGAACATAACGAAAATGAGGTCCGTTAAAATTCTCTATTTTGAATATTAACCGAGATATTTGCATTTTTATTAAGTGTGTGGATAACGGAAGAGATGAGATCGGCTGAAGTCGGTCCTATTTGTGAGTTTCCGTTTCTGTAACTGTTCGGCTCTCGTGAAATGTGTTTAGAGACTCGTTACTATTACTGTTACTAGTATGCATATTTCTCTATTGTAATACTTCATCTGGGAAATCTGCTTAGTTTACGCAGCCCCTGCGCGACGGACTTTTCAGCCCTCTGTTAACCCCCACTTCTACTCATTGGATTTTCACTTAAAGCAACTTCATTAATAAACATCTCATGGCCAGTTAAATTTCGAATACTATTTGCATAAGCTACTTATTCTATGGGGAAATAGAGAATAGTACCAGAAACCATCATAGTGCCATTCTATCTCGTGGAAAATGTTCTTAATTTACACAGCAGCTTCGGGAACACTTTTTTAATAGAATTAATCAGATGAGGCACTTCCTTTCTGCATTGTTCGTCTTTTCACAGTTCAGTTGCAAGATGTTTTGGCATACTAAATGCTTACTTGAAATCCCCACCCCCCCCAGAAAAAGGTAGAATAAACCCTTAGTAGTCAAAATTACGACCTTTGGGAATATGACCTAATGAGGAACAGGATATTAGCCACTTCTTTCTTAAATGATTTTTAAACGTTGTTGGATGGCGGGTTATCTAGTATTATTATTATTATTATTTATTTGAGATGCCAATGGCGATTCATCTTTTAACACGTTTGAATATAATTTTACAAAATTAAATAAATATTAACATTTTTACAAAGCTAAATGTTACAATAGTACAAAATAAATAGGACCATGCCGCTACAATGGCGATTCATATTTTAACATGTTAGAATATAATTTTACAAAATTAAATAAATATTAAAATTTTTACACAGCTAACTTTTACAAATGTACAAAATAAATAGAATGGACAAAACTAAATATAAATTGTTAGTATATTTACAACATGAGGAAAAAATACAAAATAAAAATAAAACAACAAAGAAAAAAAAAGATAAAGAAAAACTATAAATAGTTAAACTGGAAGGAGGCAAAACATATTCCACAGTGCTTGCTATATATAACTTTCATAATTGTAGATAACGGGTTTTATATTTCATCAAATAATCCATTATTTCTTAAATACTTAAAAACATCATCTATAAATTGGCTACTGTCGGCCAGTAGTTCGCATACATTTGTGGGCCATGGGTACGTTTTCACTTGTGTGCAGTCAGTTAGTATGTGTTTTACAGTCAGCGTTCTGTTGCAGTAGCGACATATAGGTTCATCTTGTCTGCTCATTAGATATTGTTACGTTTTTATTACCAAAACCAGTAATAAACGTTTTTAATAAGAGTTCTTTTGGATTGCAAAATTAAATACTCGCAAGTTTCACAGTTTTTATCACTGCAAAATTTATTTCACAATGCAAAATAAACTTGGTGATTATTCTTAATTACTACTCACAGTATACACTAATAGCGTTACTGTTCTTCAATGAGTCACAGTCCAATAATTCACTGAAATTCACAGAAAGACGGCACTGCACTGTCCTTTACTTCGCGGCACTGCACTGTCTTCTACTTCGCGGCACTGCACTGTCCTTTACTTCGCGGCACTGCACTGTCTTAAACACGGCACTAAACTGTTACTTACAGTCACGGCACAACACTGGTCTTCTTATAAAAACACTTTACCGCACTGTACTAAGTCGCACTGTAGCACTGATGTGAACATCAAGATCGCTGAGCATAAACTGACTCACGGCTGGCCCGAGCTCCTTTTTATAGGGAGGCGGCATACATCAAAGGGGAATTCTCTAGTTCATTCGACGTCTGGCTGGAAGGTACTGGTCAGACCTAGAACATTCTTTTCGGTCTCTTTGATCTACGTCACACTTTCCAAATACGCGACTCTCTCTCTCTCTCTCTCTCTGAAGGATTATTCATCTATTTATTTTTCGCAACAATATGAATGCGTTAGTCTAGTGTGCCCTGCGCGTAGGCGTGTAAGTACAATTTCTTCTCTTCTAGAGTGTCTATTACTTGAAGTCCAGTTGAGCGTGTTTGATTTGATTTCTCTAAGTTTAGTGTTAGAGTTATACCATAAATTATTCCGATCATTAATTTAGAGTTTTCTTATTTGAGAGAAAGCGTCTTGGTGAGGTACGTACAAAAAATCTATTTTTTTCTTCAATCTAGTAGACGGACGTAATAAACTCCTTCGTTTGTGTTCACCTACACCCAACTATCATTAGTATATACCCAAGTACCTCCGATAAACATTGCAATGACCATCTTTCCTTGAACATGCCAATTACGTTGCCATAGCGCTCTTAAACAACAAGGAATAAGAAGCTGGAAAGCAAGTCTAAAACAGTCTTTTTAGTCAAAGTAATTAAAGGAGCATGTTCCATGAAATGCACTTTGAAAATGATAAATTTAACTATCACTCGTTAGCCGCCGTAAGAGTGTAATTAGCTTAATTGCTAATTAAAATATTAATTTAAGTGGAAACTTATTGACTGTAACGAGGTATTTAATGTTTAATCGGATCCGTTTACTAAAGCAAATTGATTGCAATATTAATTTCAGTTGAAAAATGTTAACTAATAACTTCAATTGCCTACATTAATTAACTATTTCCTATTGGTTTTAGTTTACTTGGTAATAGCATTGCTATACTCTGATTCGTGTAGCTTTATTAGAAGATTACCCTTCAGTGAAATCAGCTATTGAGGTAGTATTCATGACGCGATTTTAGAAAATTTTCTTCAAGAGTCCATCGATCCTACCCAGGAGATGACGAAAATAAGGTCCGTTCATATATATATATATATATATATATATATATATGATGTTTTTTTGGAGGTTTGGTCAAAGTTGGTGAAAGAAACTTCTTAGTTTTTGCCGATATTTCGAGAATTTTATTTTCTCTTCTTCAGGGCTGTAAAAATACAGTTGCTACTTTATAATATTGCATATTTTTGTTAAATAAGAGAGTGTAACAGGAGGTGTTTATGCTATTTTTACTTACCAAGACTAAAGATTAAAAATTACTATTCTTATTGCACTAGAGTTACTGGTTATAGTAACCTTCCCTGGTTTGTTTACATTGAGCAGGGCCACAGCCTTATGTTTTTTGTATATCTACAGTATATTGTCTTATGTTAGTTGAACTATATTATAATTATTATTCTAGCTATTATATTATGTTGGAACTATTGTTATGTCTTATTACAATTATTGTTATATTTTGTTAAAGCCATCAGGCTGTCCTTATATATATTATGTTACAATATTTATTGCAGTGTGTCACAACCACTTCTACATTTCATTAAAGCTAACCAAACCTCCAAAAAAAAAACAACAATACCATATATAAATATAACCTGGTCGAAAACATCAACACAATTTTATATATATATATATATATATATATATATATATATTTGCTCTAGCTGGGTAACGCTCTAGCTGTCGTAGTTTCTGTTTAATCGTTACCAAACTCGATATTTACTCGTTTTATGTAAAAACGAAGATCAAGTTCGTTAATGGCTGAAATCGGACAAGTGAGGGTGGGAGGGGGTTAAGAGGGATTTCGAAAGTTCGAAATATCTCCGTTACTATACGTCGGATCGAAAACTTGTATAGAACCAATGTTATTGAAAATTAAATTTAGTTTAAATATTGTTCTATACATTTATTTCCTATCTTGAATATTCACTGAGATATTTGCGTTTATATTAAGTGTGTAACGGGCGAGATAAGATCAGTCGGGTCTATTCAAGAGAATCCTCCGTCAGCTAGTTCGGCCGTTCCCGTAACTGTTCGGCTCTCGTGAAATTGGTTTAGAGACTCGTTACTACTACTGTTACTAGTATGCTGATTTCTATATTGTAAAACTTCACGTGGGAAATCTTCTCAGTTTACGCAGCCTCTGCGCGACGGACTTTTTTATTTCTCATATGTTTCGTAAAAAAATTTATATTTTTAAATAAGGTGAATGAAGAAATGAGGGAAGGACCCAAATGCAAAACTTTATATACGTAAAGGCACTGCTGTCCGTAATATTTGTATTTTAGTATATGTACTTGGTCATGGAGGGTATTAGATTGACAAAATTGACACTTGAATTTAACTAGCTACATTGTGTTTATAGAATACGACTTAGCCATTTATGATAGGGCATGAGTTAATACCTGCTTGTCAACAATCCTTATTTTTCCTCGATTGGGAGGTTTATTGCACGCACATACACCACGTGAAACGTGGAGGTAGGTCGAAATAAATTAAAACTTTTACCAGAAATTAAATTGGACGACGAAGTATATAGAGAAACTTTTTTGAGTGGTCCCCGAAACGTCAGACCATGGATGATATTCTATTTCATACAACCGTATTACATTTGAAAATAATTGAGATCCTCCTGGTTCGTTAAAGATAAATGTATAAAACGATGTGGATTTGATTGAACCCGTGTATCGGAGCTGAGCAAAAAAATAGAAATATATATATACATATATGAAAAGTATTGAAGTGTACTTGAAAACTTCTATTTAGGGTTGTATGTGCGATGGCATTCATTTACGCACCAATAAAACCAGGTAGTCACAACTAGATATAAGAGTTTTTGAAAAGTTATTCTAATTATTATTTTAATAATTACTAATTATTGTTTGTGCTATTTAAAACAATATCAAATCATGTTTTCAAATCTAATTTTAAGGTTGGATTTACGAAAACAGTATTGTTGCGCCAATAAAATTGGTTCCGAAAATGATATTTTTAAACAAATTAGCAATCATTTAGCTGCTATATTTGATAGGGAAAAAATGGACAAGACAAGACTTCCTTGTGCTTCTATTAAATGAAATATACCAAATTTTTGATGCACTTTTCTTTCTGAGAACCGAAATTCATCCTGATGACAATACTTTCTTTTACTTCGTACAAGGGAGTAAACAGAACATTTATAAAACAAAAAAATCTGAATATTAAAAAACAACGGATAATTAGTTGCTTTTTCCTAATTTTTTTTCTAGTGCTCGTAAGGTAGTAAAATATTTTATTGCATTTCTATTGAAAAGGGGCGAAGGATTAACCTTTTTAGGGGAAATTATGAAAAATGAAGAAAAAAAGTCCGTCACGCAGGGACTGAGGTAACTAAGCAGGTTTCACACTTGCGTCACGTATTTGCATTTATCTCAAAACTTTAAAGTTCAATGAGAACCATGTTTGGTATTTAGGCTTCATAATATGTCAGCTTATTGTTAATATGGCATGAGTAGGAGTCATTAAACCCCACTGAAGGACGAAAACTAAAAAAAAATGCAAATAACTCGGTTAATATTAACGATAATGAAAAAACGTACATAAAAACATTTATAGAACGTTATATTTTCAATACGATTGGTTCTATACAATTTTTCGATCCGACGAATAATAACGGAGATTTAAGAATTTTTGAAATTCTTCCCCTCTAAACCACCCTCTGCCCCCAGTCCGATTTCAGCCATTAACGAACTTGACCTTTCTTTTTACTTGAAACTCTTATATATCGAGTTTTATTTTATTTTTTTTTATTTTACGTCCAGTTTATGCTACTAGGCTAATTGGGACGGGTTATCTACAGATTACTACCCTTTTCTAGCCAGGGTGGGAATAAGGTGTTTATTTAGTGAGTCCGTCTCTAAATAAATTTCTACTGCCCAGGGCGGGAATCGAACCCGCCACTCTAGGTCTGCCACCTTAGGACCTACGCCCTAACTCGCACGGCCAACCCGAGCCCCAAAATATATATATATATATATATATATATATATATATATATATATATATATATATATATATATATATATATATATATATATATATATCGAGGTTGGAAACGATTAAACAAAACTTTCGACCGCTAGAGCTGTAAAAGATGTTTGTGTGCGTGTCTATATATATATATATATATATATATATATATATATAATTTTGAACGGATCTCATCATCTCTAATAGGTAGGATTGATGGACATTTGAAGAACTTTTTCGAAAATCACGTCATTAACACAACCTCAATAGCATATATCCCCTGAGAGAAATCTGCTAACATGCAAATTTCTCCTTATTTATTAAATATATGGCAGAATTTAATATTGCCTTTTAGCAGATTTCCCTTAAGGGAAATCAGCTATTGAGGTCGTACTCATGACGCGATTTTCGAAAATTTTCTTCAAATGTCCATCGATCCTACCCAGGAGATGACGAAAATGAGGTCCGTTCAAAACTATATATATATATATATATATATATATATATATATATATATATATATATATTTGTCTGTTATCGTTCTAGCGCTCGCAATTATTATTTATCGTTACAAAAATCGATATTTAAACGTTTTATGCAAAAAGACTGATCAAGTTCGTTAATGGCTGAAATCGGACCAGTGGGAGGGGGGGGGGTTTAGAGGGGGGATTTTCGAAAATTCGAAATATCTCCGTTACCATACGTCGGATTACAAAAAAGTATAGAACCAATCTTATTTTAAATTAAACTTACTATAAATATTGTTCTATACATTTATTCTCTATCTTGAATATTAACCGAGATATTGGTATTTTTATTAAATTTGGGCCGATAACATATGACGGAATTTCCCTCCAAAAGCTAGTTCGGCCCTTTGCCGTAACTGTTCGTCTCTCGTATGGAGATTTCTCTATTGTAAAACTTCACGTGGGAAATCTGCTTAGTTTACGCAGCCCCAGCGTGACGGACCTTTTACTTTCTTCTACAAAGTTAAGTTATTGTATTCACAAAAATATCTGGTTTTCAGTTTTCAATGGAATTGTCGTTTTTAAACTTGCCTGAATGATCTGATCTTGTTGAATGAAGTTCATCAAAACATTTTGGTCATTTAATTTATTTGGATTACAAGAAAGTGATGTGGAACCAGCATATATATATATATATATATATATATATATATATATATATATATTAATTGGCATGGTTCATTCCATTAGGAGAACGCAGTATATTATAGACACTAATACGACTTTTATAGTTTAAAGGCTAATCTCGTCATTAGTCGAAATCTTGCCAGAACGTATGTCTAGGCTATTTGAGTATTTACATTCAGTCGCTCACTTTAAAATATAATCTTTGCTAGTATCAGAGTACACTATGTTAAATGTTCGACTACCACCTTGCTTCCTTAACTACGGGTATTAGAAGACAGAAGGTCAGATAACTTTAAAAATAATATTAAGCTACATATTTGTCTGTATTGATGCACCTCTTCAGAACCTACAAGCCAACTACTTGTAAACACCAGTTTTAAGTTCACATGGTATAGAATAGACAGAATATTTACTAAATGGTCACCAAAAGAACAAAGAAGGTTTCATAGTCCTCAAGAAAATTAGTATGTTTTCTTACCCCAGTCGATCTCTAAGCACTTATAGCAGAAATCAGTGAAATATTATGTTCCTGTAAAAGATAATATCCACCAAAAGTGGAATGCAATTTTTTTAAGAGAGACTTTTCATTGCTTATGATCCATGTTTCTCTTTGTCACTCACAGAATTTAAAAAGTCTAATACACTATCCAAATTTCATTACCGACCACACATCAACGAATTTTTACGGGGAGACAGGAACTCACTGTGTGGTTTACTGATGGGTCTAAAAACGAGAAGGGAGTTGGCTCAGCTGCAGTAAGAGAGGAAAAGGTTATCACGCAGACACTGCCTTCTTGGAGCATTCTAGGAGTAGAACCCCAAGGTATCCAATTGGCCCTCAACAACAGCCACACATCACAAAGAAAACACATTGTCATTTGCACGGATTCCTTAGGCTCTCTTCAAATACTAAACATAAATATGTTCACAAATCACCAAATTGCCCAAAAAATAATGAGTAGGAGTCAGTAAACCCCACTAAAGGCCAAAAACTAAAATATGCAAATACCTCGATTAAAATGTACATAAAAAACATATATAGAACATTAAATTTGCAATAAGATTGATTCTATACAATTTTTTGATCCGACCCATAATAACGGAGATATTAAGAATATTCGAAATTCTTCCCCGCTAATGCCTACCCTCCCACAGTCCGATTTTAGCCGTTAACGAACTTGGTATTTGTTTGACTTAAAACACTTATATATCGAGTTTGGCAACGATTAAACAAAAGCTCTAACAGACAAATATATATATATATAACATTTTGAATGGACCTCATTTTAGTCATCTACTAGATAAAAATAAAACATGAGCTTATTAGTCTAGATAAACGCACTACATTCTACTGGTTGCCAGATACGATAACTTAGGACTGAATAAGACTACGAACTTGAGAGCCAAAAAACAGCTGAAAAACTTGAGTATTAAAAAATAAATGTATTACATAAAGACATATCAAGACAAACGAAACACTACATCTTAGATGCATGGCAAACCGACTAGACTAACACAAGTACTGACAACAGACTACGAACTATTAAGAGCACTATTTGCATCTGGCCATCAAGTTCCAGAAACTCTAGGAGAAAAGAAGTAGTTCTTTCGAGACTTAGAATCGGCCGCACTAAATCAACACACTCATACTTAATGACAAAGACTGACAGACCTACTTGCTCAACTTGTAACATTCCCTTGACGATAAGACATTATATGCATTAATTGTATTCTACGTGTTTGTACACGTGTATGTATATTACCCTGATGGAGGATATTACGACAATCATTAGCAAAAGTATCATTTTGAGCAATTCATTTCCTACTGATCAACCACCAACTTTGCTCAGAATCACTTTGTTTCTATGTTCTATTATAAAATGTTTATCTATTTCACTTTTGTTATTTATCATTGTTTTTTGGTATTTGTAATTTTTACTTGTTATGCTCTGTTATCTATTTTACTTTTGATATTTCAGTTTGTACAATTTTAGGAGATTTCCCTTGAGGGAAATCAGCTATTGAGGTCGTACTCATGACGCGAGTTTTGAAAAATTTCCTCAATTGTCCATCGATCCTACCCAGGAGATGACGAAAATGGGTTCCGTTCCAAATTTTTTTTATATATATATATATATATATGTGTGTGTGTGTGTGTGTGTGTGTGTGTGTCTGTTAACGCTCTAGCGGTCGCAATTTTTGTTTGATCGTTACCAAACTACATATTTAATCGTGTTATGTAAAAAGAAAGATCAAGTTCGTTAATGGCAGAAATCGGACCAGTGGGAGGGGGGATTTTTAAAAATTCAAAATATCTACGTTATTATGCGTCGGATCGAAACATTGTATAGAATCAATCTTACTGCAAATTATCTTTTCTATAAATATTGTTCTATACATTTATTCTGTATCTTGAATATTAACCAAGATATTTGCATTTGTATTGTGTGTGTGGTCGGCAGGAATCGGCTATGTTCCGGAGTTTCCGCCGAGAGCTAGTGCGGCCGTTTCCGTAACTATTCGTCCTCGTGAATAGGTTACTACTACTATTATTATTAGGCAGATTTCTCTATTGTAAAACTTCACGAGGGAAATCTGCTTAGTTTACGCAGCCCCTGCGTGACGGACTTTTTAACAGAGCAAATCACCTTCGATATGATGTCCATAAATAAATAAATCAAATCCAAACTCTTTGTTAGCGTTGTCTGTACTCTAAGGACCAGACTGTAGGACTATTAATAATATAGTTTAGATAATTCTTTTTACATATTATATACCGATTCAAATTCAGCTTTACTCAGACCATGGGGAATTGTGTCACTAAGAATTATGGGATTGATAGAATTATTTCATAATTTCCTGAAGCCTATATAGGAGGATGTAGAAGGTAACAGAAAACCACTGCATATCCTTCTGACACTCTTGCCCCATTTTCATTTTCTTAAGAATTAGGACTTCCTGTTAGTAGGAAAAATCATCAGATGAACCCTGTAGATACAATAACAGATACGACCAATTTATGAAATTATTCCTGATTGCCACCTGTTAAATTGGTTTTCCATTGTTTCAAAAAACACGAAACAGGTTGGTCTAAAAGTGACGTGCTGTGTATACCGGCCCTTTGTGACTTACCTCCGTAATGATTCAATTATGGATTTGTCCAATAATTTGGTCTCGGTGAAGCCGGCACGAGAATAGCAATGACAGCATCCTAACAAAAATTAACATACATGTAGTGTTTCCAGTTTTCCACACAAGAACTAGAATTTTCCGTTCAACCCTATAGTACGAAGCAAATGAGATAAGATATTCTAAACCAGTTCTTTAAGAAGGATTAATAAATACCACTTAATAATAAATGAAACATTTAGTACATTTTAACCAATTACTTTTGAACCCTTCATTATTTTTTTTTTATTTATGCCATTAATTTATGACACCCATAAATATTGGGTTTATAAGCTCATATACAAATTAATATGGTGATTGGGTCCTCATGTATTACAAAAATATAAATATAACATTTCTGAAAATATATTTTGCTACGCAAATCAATCAGGAGATTTATAACTCCTGTAAAGTTATACGTAATAACTTGTTCCAAACAATTTCATCACCTTTCTCCTTCTCCATTATTGATGAATCTAACTCATGCCATTTATGTGCCACTCATAAATGAATGAACATGTTTTCCACTAATAGTTTTACTGAATGAGAAGTTTAAATGTTAGAATACTTTTTCAAAGTGATGTTGCTCAGGGGAAACTTTTCCTTTCTTTTGGCAATTTTAGGTAATTCTTTAATTTTTTCTGCTTTTTTTTACTTGTAGATTACAAAAAAAAAATTGAAATTAAGAGTATGGATATACGTTACAAATATATTTGTATGTAAAGTTTTCTGAGTAGAATGGATGAATATGTGTAAGATAAATTAATTAATTTATTTTTTTAAATCGTAACAATATCAAAGCGATTAGTTAGAGAGACAGAGAGAGAGAGAGAGAGAGAGAGAGAGAGAGAGAGAGAGAGAGAGAGAGAGAGAGAGAGAGAGAGAGACGTTTAGCAAAACTCGTGTCTTCTAAGGGAGATCTGCGAAAATGAAATTTATCTTAGACTTGATATTTGCCATTTATTTTGAGAGAACTGTCAGCTCCCACCCCCTTCTCCTCGTTTCTTTCAGGTGGAGGGAAATAAACATAAAATTCGTTTATAAAAACGAGAACAAATATATCAAGTTTTTTTCAGCAAAAGCAGTTCCTTATAAAACAGAAAATGAATTATTTAAATACATTAATAAGTGAGTATACATTCTCTAGGGAAACCTTTACTATAAATTTTCATAAATGAGCTAGCTAGGCCAAATAAATATTTGCATTCATACACACACACACACATACACACGTAGTTGCGGCCCAGAAAGTCGAATGTTTTCAATATATAGGCCTCTCGAGGTATCCCTAAATATAAAATGGTTACTTCAATCGTCATTTATGAAAGAATTGTTGACTCTTTGAATTGCAGAGTATCCTGACAGCTGAAGCTGAGAACTAAAATAAAATATGCTTCGAATTTATGTTTATAAAAAAAAAAAAAAACCCAAATCGCGTGTATTAAGTTTAAAATGTATTAATGCGTTCAAAACTTGGTGTAAGGCATTGGTCACAACAGAACAATTTAATAAAATATCAACCCAGAGAAAATATTCTATACATATAGTTACAGTGAGCGCAGTGTTTTTCATCAGTGATTTTCATCTAGAAGAAGGCTATAATCTGAGTAAATTATGTACCCATAAAGACCTTCTAGGAAAGGAGGAAGAAACCAATGTTAAAAAAAGTCCGTCACGCAGGGGTGTAAGCAGATTTTCCACGTAAAGTTCACGTTCACACGAGTAGCGATAGTTACAGAAACGGCCAAACTAGCTTTCGGCGGAAACGAATAGAAGCTACCATATCTCTGCCGTCACACTTAATAAAAACGAAAATATCTCGGTTAATATTCAAGATAGAGAATAAATATATATAACAATATTTATAGTAAATTTAATTCGCAATACGATTGGTTTTATACAATTTTTCGACCAGACGTATAATAAGGGAGATATTTCGAATTTTTCGAAATCCCCCTTCTATACCCCCCTCCCAATGGTCTGATTTCAGCCGTTAAAGAACTTGGTCTTTCTTTTTACATAAAACGATTAAATACCGAGTTTGATGACGATTAACCAAAAATTGCGACCGCTAGAGCGTTAACAGACAAATGTATATATATATATATATATATATATATATATATATATATATATATATATGTATAATTTTGGACGGACCTCATTTTCGTAGGATCAATGGACATTTGAGGAAATTTTTCAAACTCGCGTCATGAGTACGACCTCAATTGCTGATTTCCATTAAGGGAAATCTGCTAAAATGTTGGAGCAGATGAATGTATATTATGCCTCATTGGAAATATTTTTGTCGTATGTTGTTGCAGAAAAAAGCATTGCGGAAAGCAGAAAGTTTAATTATTTTTATCATTTGCAATTTTCTGCGTGCAGAGTTAGGGAGTTTAGGTCCTCGGAAGTCTTTTACTCGATTCTTCCATTTAATAAAATACCTAATTCCTGCCGTTTGATACCTTTGGGGAGGGAATAAATGCGGTATATGGAGTAGTAGGAGATTATATGGTATTGCTGAGGGAACTTGGAGAGGCTGGCTTGGGTAAAACGTGTGTTGGGGTGTGGGAAGGCTGGATCGAAGTGGTTATTAAGTGCCGGGTAGGGTGATAGTAGGAGGTGATTAAGGGAGGTACAAGCCCTTCCTAGTCCTCCCCTCTCGGGCCCATCGCTTTTCCTTCATATTCTCCCTCGCTTAACTAATGAGACTTCTATGAAATCCAGTCGCAGACAAATAGAACTACCTCTCTCGGGGCCATAGCAGATTTTCTATATCACTACTCCATTAATCTACTAGCTGTCCCCTTCCCATATACACTTGGCCAATTCAAAATAACTTTAATGAATTATGCTCTGTTTAGCAATAGACACCCTATTGTATTTGAGTAATTACATCAACTTATATTGCCACCTTTCTTTTCGGTGGAGACCAACGTCACTGGCTGAACTTGAGTGCACCTAGTCCCGATGACCAACCAATTGGGATGGTCTCCATCAACAGGTAGACAACAGTATCCCAGATACTGCCGGAATTAGCTCATTATCTGACACAACGCAGCGATATTCACCTAATATAAATGATAATAACTTTCCAGTAGTCCGTATTAGTGGTATAGAAAAACAATGATTTCTTCTTCAGTATTCAAGTAGTTAAGTTGCTTCCAGAACTCTTGCGTTTCTGCTTTTAATTTAACTGTAGCCCCGCTACCTTTTCCCGAACGGGAAGACGACGGTTCATCTGGCTCATTAAGTCGGCGTCACTTCAGGAAAAAAGCACTCCCAAACAATCTGGTGGTGAATCAGAGAACCTCAAAAGTTATATTAGTGGTCTAAAGTTTGCCTTCGATAGCGGGCCTAAGAACGATTCCTCGTTATGACACCTTGCAGTGAACTTCATGTCTTGAAGACACTGACAGGCTAAAGTGGCTAAAGGAGTACATTTCAAAAAAATGTAAGCCGACCAAACTAAATTCAGCACTAGCAAAAATGTTCATAAACTCAACGATATGCAAAATTTAACGCTTATGGAGTGATCGACTACATAATGAAACTTCAACAAGTTTTTGCCTGTAACCATTCCCGGCATCAATTATCACCTCATCATAATCATTGTCAATTCATCTTCAAAATATAAATGCCAGATTTCCCCCATTCAAAATACTATTAAACAGCTAACTACTTTTTGTACAAACTTTTTATCGTCCCCTTTTTTTTTCCTCATTGTTGATATTTTTAATATTTCAGTTACGAAAGGTGTCTAACCTATTTTATTTTAAAGATAACTATATATTTTTTATTGGAGTCAGATACAATACTTGGTCAGTCTATGGGAGATTTCCTGCTTAATTGACTGAAACACAAGTTACTTATTTGCTTCCAAGAGTGAAAACCTTCCGATATAATTCGACCATTGAATACCAGTATCTTCAGTGCATGAAACAATTTAAACTGCTTCTTCTTTAAATTAAAACCTGGAACTCCCAGAACAATTTCTTTTTTCTCCATTATACCTCATTATTAGCAGATTTCCCTTAACACTCCAATACACGCGCCCCCTAGTGAGACATAAATACACGCGTGTCATCTGTCAGATGACTGTTCACTTATTTGTCAAAAGTGAATAATATAATTGTTTTTTCGCAATTTTGCAGGAATAATGGTGCATAGATAAATAAAAAAGTTCCTAAATGTTCATAAATTTGTATTTGAAAAACATTATCTGTATATAAATCTTCAAAAATGTTAAATTTTGGTAACACAGTTGCCACTGTAGCTTAGTTTCAATTTTATTCCTTATTACTGGCTTGCAAAAGGTAAATCAACTAGTAAACCTAGGAACACAACTCTTATCAGTCTTGTAAGATAGTTTCAGAGAACATAATAATAATGTAAAATGTATGAACACATTGACAATTGAACCTCATTTCTAAAACTTGGAAAGTTACTCAAACAAATGGAAATAGCCAATAAAAAAAAATACTAAAAAAACCAAGAACCTTTGCTTTTAAAAAATTAAACTTGAATTTCACTCTGAATCACTTTCATTACCCACACCCACGTTACATCCATCAGCACAAGAAAAGACACAGTGTTGCCGACATAAATATTGGCCACATTCCTTGCAAGAATATTTGGTGTATCGTTTTGTTTTATTTTCCAAGCAAAATCCGCAGCCTGGCGTCCACCAGCATCAGTAGCTGCTGAGTTGCTTGAAGCTCGTGGTGGTATTTGATCATTGGGAAGGAGTTCTCGAAGACGTGAGGTCATAGTGCTTGGCAAATTGCGGTACTCGCATAATCAACTGATCTCTGATGAGTTCAATTCCCAGTTCCAGAAGGAAACGTCGTCGAGTTGGTACGTTTTGTCCATTCCCCAGACTGATGACTTGGCCGTTGATACCAGCCACATCGAAATCGAGCATTATGAAAAACTTACATTTTCACACGCGTGTCATCTGTGAGATTCTCTCGGCCAAAACACGCGCAAACTGCACTGAACGCACTCTCACCGGCAACAGAACTGTCGAGCTAGACGAGCTTGAGGAATACTAGGGCGGGGGACCAGGCTTCCCTCCCTCCAACAAACTTAGGACGAAAAAACAGAACTGGTCATCTGTGAGATGACGCGCGTGTATTGGAGTGTTAAGGAAAATTAGCTACCGAAGTCGTACTCATATTTTCTCAAATGTCCATCGATCCCACTTAGTAGATGACGAAAATGAGGCCCCCAAATTATATATATATATACTTGCCTGCTACCTCTCTAGCGGCCGCAATTCTTATTGGATAGTAACCAAACTCGATATATAAGCGTTTCATGTAAAACTAAAGGTCGAGCTCGTTAATGGCTGAAATCGAAACAGAGTGAGCGGAGGTTTAGAGGGGGTGAATTTCGACAATTCAAAATATCTCCGTTATTATGCATCGGATAGAAAAATTGAACTAATCATTCTTATTGCAAAAGTTATCTTCAATAAATTTTGTTATATACGTTTTTCCTCTATCTTGGTTATTAACCGATATCTTTGGATTTATTAGTCTTCAGCCTTCCGTAAACCCCCACTCCGACTCATTTCTTATAAACAATAGGCTGTTATATTATGAAGCACTTTATTTGAAGACTAAATGCCAAATATTGATTTCATTGAAACTTTACGTTTTGAGATAAATGGCAGTAACCTTGTTTTCGTTTGAAAACACAACATATCCCAGTTTATCTATAGACCAAAATGTTCAACGTTGGTGACTCATTATGTATGAGTGTAGCAGAAACATTCTAATGCTTATAAAAGGAGTGCTGTTTGAAAAGAGAGATAGAGGGTGGTCACTGGTGGGGTTCGGTTCCTGAAGCAAATTGCTCCAGCTAAAGGGCGGAATCTTTCATTTAAACGAAGCCCTAGGAAGGGCTTATACAGCTCTGTAGAAGGGTGAAGAGAAGCCTCCCTACTCTCGACTCGCCCTTTATTCCAGCAAAGGAAAATCGACCCGTCCCATACAGGTTCCTATCGATCAAAGACACACATTCTAAGATTCCCATACGACTGTAGTAATATTTTCATGGCGAATAATAATATAGTATTTCTGTCGAAGGAAATGATACCTCACTTACACATTCTTTAGGTCCACTCGCAAAAAAGTCCTTCACGCAGGGGCTGACCTTAACTCAGCAGATTTCCGACTTGCGTCACATATTTGCATTTATCTCAAAACGTAAAAGTACAATGAGAACCAAAATCGTTATTTAGGCTTCAAATAAAGTTCATCATAATATAGCAGCATATTGTTAATTATTGGAAGCAGTAGGAATGTGGGTATATTGAAATCAGAAAACTAATAAAATCAAGATAGAGGAAAAACGTACATAACAACATTTATAGAACAATACATTTACAATAAGATTGGTTTTACACAATTTTTCAACAGACTTATAATAAGGAGATATTTCGAATTTTCGAAATTCACCCCCTCTAAATCCCTCGATTTAGCCTAAAAACTAAAAAATGCAAATATGCCAGTTAATATTAAAGATAATGAAAGAATGTACATAACAACATTTATAGTACATTACATTTGCAATAAGGTTGATTCTATGCAATGTTTCGAGTCTGTCAAAGTACTGAGGAGTATCAAAGAATACTAGTGGCAAGCGCTTTCAATATAAAAGTTAAGGCATGGCATTAAACCTATCATAAGTTGCTCTTAGTTATTATTAAAAGTCTATCACGCAGGGACTGCGTAAACTACGCAGATTTCCCACGTGAAGTTTTATAATAGGGAAATTTCACGAGAGCCGAACAGTTTCGGAAAGGGCCGAACTATTTTTTACCGGAAACCCACGACTAGAACCGAAGTTAGAGGATTTCGTCCGTTGTGTGCACACACTTAATAAAAAGGCAAATATCTCGGTTAATATTCAAGATACAGAATAAATGTATATAACAATATTCATAAAAATTCTATTTGCAATAAGGTTGGTTCTATACAATTTTTCGATCCGGCGTATGGTAACAAAGATACCATGGATTTTCGAAAATTCTTCCCTCTAACCCCCCCCCCTCCCACTAGCATGATTTCAGCCATTAACGAACTTGATCTTTATTTTTACATAATACGTTTAAATATCGAGTTTGGTAACGATCCAGCAAAAATTGCGACCGCTAGAGCATTAACACACAAATATATATAGATAGATATTTATAATTTTGAACGGATCTCATTTTTGTCATCTCCTGGGTAGGATCGATGGTAATTTGAAGAAAACTTTTGAAAATCGCGTCATGAGTAGGACCTCAATAGCTGATTTCCCTTAAGGGAAATCTGCTAAAATCATTTCAAACTGAATATGTTTTGTTATCGTTATTGTTTATTGTTGATTACCCATCTCAGTATTTCAGTCGTCAACGTTTCCTTGAGCAATAATGGGCCCAAGTTTCATTACGTTGTGTAACTTGTATATGCCATAAGTTTCAAATTAAAGGTAGGTCTCGCTTCAATGCTACTCTCCAATTTATTATTCCCAATTGTTTTAATGGACATTAATTTCTCTCAGATTGAATTTCTTCGCCTTGTTAAAATGATACTTATATCTTTCAATAAGTTTGATTTTTTTTTTTCTGATCCTAACACATTTTTTTGTCAATGTTCTTTCAGGGCTTTCATTCCCAAGGACTGGGGAATAATATTTGCTGCGCAGCGAGAGGAAAGTAATTAGTCTGAATAAAATATAACGAGGATTCCCTTCTCTAAGACATGTGAAAGTTCTCTGAATAATTTCCGCCATTCATTCCAAGCTGGTCGAAAATGAACCTCTGCAATCTACTGAACACTGTCAAGATTCAGCCTCATTTGCTCCCATTGCTCCTTTTGAATGTAGGATTTTTTTTTCTTCATTTCTTTTTTTCAAACAGGAAGATATTCTTCTTGTAATGTATATAACTTACGGCCTAGTATTTTTCATTTTAATTAAATTTTTACTTTCATATTTAGTTGCAGTTGTATTTTCTTGACCGAAATTAATTTATGTACAGACTACTTAGATTTCTATCTTTGTCTTCAGCTGCCTCGGTCTTGCCCTTTCTAGCCCTGAAAGAAAACAACATTTCTTAATTAGATAAGTTATTTTTTTAATTACTCCTTTATGGCTGTTTACGGCACTTATGCTAAAGAAAAAATGACGTCACAGTTCTTGCCCAGCTGGCTATCCTGACGCCGTTACCTAGCAACCTGTGCCTCGCTGACTACCTCCTTGGCCACGTGATAGTCTAGAAGAAAATGGCGAGACGAGCATAAGGCCAGAATACAGCATTTCTTTACGAACCCAGAATAATACTCGACATGGAGTAGAAAAGCCACAGATGGGTGTGGCAGGAGGAGATGACAGCGGGAGCGGCAAGGCATGAGGTACCTCATTTTTAATAACATTATATCCAGGAGACAAGGAATAAATGAACATCAAGCTCAGTCATCATCGGCTATTCACAAAATGCGGCTGAGTTTCCAGATATTAATGTTCACCGTTGCCCTTCAGGCAATTTAGTGACAATCCAATAAAATGTACTCCTTATAATTAATTTTTAGATTAGTCACAATGGCCCTTCAGGCAATTCAGTTGTAAATATAAAATACATTATGTTATACCACCATCTTTTCTTTATACAGTCCACAGTTATTAATTCGTTGGCATATCTCCCATAAAGAGAAGCCTCGAATTTACTTTGTTCAATGGCGCTGGTGAAATTTATATTGCAACATGATTGTGTAATTATTTATTAATAGATTTTAAAAACATAAAAATGCATGAGAGAGTCTTAATATGGAGTTTATGAGAAATAAATTCTTGATTCAGGAAAAGCGAGACATAAAATGAAAATTAATTTTTCACAGTTATAAATTATTATTTCCGATTATTTAATTTTTTTATAACGTTTAAATGCATTTATCACTCATAGGAATATACAATTTACACAGATTGTAACAAGGATGGACAAGACACAGGTGCTGCCTTTATCATTTTTGTAGGAAATAAAACTAATGATGTTAAAGAAAATGTAAAAGAATTAAATTAGGCAACCATTGTTATAATAACCAGGCAGAAATTAATGAAGTCTTACAGGCTCTCAAGTATGTTAATGAAATGGTTTTGCAACCAAACACTTACATTCTACTACACACAGACAGTCAAATGCTTTTACACAAACTAGACAACATAAAAAACCACGGCCAACGTATAGAACAAATACGCCATAATATAACACAATTTAAAAAACAGACTGACTTTCATTCAGTTCAAATGGGTCAAGGCACACGCAGGAATTATGGGCAATGAAATAGTCGATATCCAAGCCAAAAGTGCCACTAAAAGTAGCGAAGAGGTAATTTACAAAAAAAAACCCAACTGTGTTAAAATCTTTACTAAGTAAGATAGTAATCTTACTAAAGAGAAAAAAGTATAAATCTAGTTATCTTAGAAAAGAGAAAAAAGTATAAATTTGTGGCAACAACGATGGAATCAAACAGATAAAGGATTACATCTAAAATTATATATCCCTGTTTTAAAAACCGATATCTCACAACCACAACATGCATTTTATCTAACACAAATACCAACAGGACACGGAAATAAAAACTCTTACTTACACAGATTCAAACTGACTTACTCAAATACTTGTAAATGCGACAGTTACACTGAACAGACATTCACCCACCTGATTTATGAATGTAGACTGACTCAAGACATACGAAGTCAGTTAAAGACTCATATTCCCGCATGGCTTCCCAGCTCCGATATTTTATTTTCAAAACACCTAAATTCATTAAAAGCAATAGCCTATGATATACTTAATCTGAGAGAGGAAAATATTAGTAAAATATTAACATTATGTAATTTCTTTTATTGGTTATTTAATTAACCCTGGTTAACCCTGAATAGAAAAAGGTGGTAACCTGTAGAGAACCCGTCCCAATTAGCCTTAGTGGCAAAAAGTGGACGTTAATAAATAATAATAATATTTAATTGCTTTCCTTAAAAATGATCTTATTTAATGTTTTTTCTTTAATTTTGTCCAGTTTAATTTTTATGTTCTTATCAGCATTTTTAATATGTATATATATTATTATATAAAAAAATGTTAATAGTTTTGACAAAACGCACATATAATGCAAATTTGCATGGGATGTGCAGAAGAATAAAATTTCTCCACATAGGGCTACTATGTAGAGGAAGTACATAAAAAAAAATGCATTTATACTGAGGCATTTATAACCAAACTGGAACCTCAAAGATTCAGTCAAAATGACGTACTTGGACAGACGACATAAACTATTGTAAATTATCGGTTGAGCTCACTGAGGTTTGTCAGATAAATAGTAAATGGACATATTCTGTATAATAATAATCTCATTTGGTCAATCGTTTGAGAGGTATAGTACAATAATTGCTTTTGCTCCAATCCGTGGTGGTCAATGAATTAAACCGATTTTGACGATACCTCTTTACTACTGTCCTCTTTATTTAATGATATGGTTTCATTCATAAAACGAACCACCCGAACTGAATGAATGGGGGTGGGAGCAACACTGGAAAGCAATAATTTCCTTTGTAATCATCGGAAGCCAGCTGCTATCTAAATGGCTTTAACACAAGTGCGTTTAAATTCCGCTCTTTTTCACACGTGAATTTGTAACAGGTGTCAATGAAGATAGAAATCATTCGATTAATTTCCATAAAGCCTGCATCTATTGGTGGCTTGTAATGATGTGAAAGCTCTCATGGCCACTGTTTGGACGTATTTTTTAGCAGATTTCCCTTCAGGGAAATCAGCTATTGAGGTCGTAGTCATGGCGCGATTTTTGACATTTTTCTTCAAATGGCCAACGATCCTACCCAGGAGATGACGAAAATGAGGTCCGTTCAAAACTGTATAAAAAAATCATCATCATTCAGCCTCAAATGAATTCCCGGGAGAAGCCGGGTACCTTAGCTAGTATATATATATATATATATATATATATATATATATATATATATATATAATATATCCGCTCTAGCGGTCGCAATTTTTCTCTTATCGTTACCAAACTTCATATATAATCGTTTTATATAAAAAGAAAGATCAAATTCGTTAACGCCTGAAATCGGACTAGGGGGAGAAGGGGGGTGGGGTTAGATGAGGAGAATTTCGAAAATTCTTAATAACTCCTTATTATGCGTTGGATCGAAAAATTGTATAGAACCAATCTTATTGCAAATGTAATGTTCTATAAATGTTGTACATTTATTTCACTATCTTGATTATTTACTGAGATATTTGCATTTTTTAGTTTTCGGTCTCCAGTAAAGCCCCATTCCTCCTCATCTCATATTAACAATATTTTATTATGTTATGAAGCACTTTATTTCAACTTTAAATGCCAAATATTGTACTTTTAAGTCTCAATGTACTTTTAAGTTTTGAGATAAATGCAAATACGTGGCGCGCGTAGAAAATCTGCTTAGTTAACGCAGCCCCTGCGTGGCGGACTTTTATCTCACCTCCCTCCCCACTCAACACAGGAATTAACTATAAGGGAAGATGAGACGATGGTTCCAGGCAGAGAGAGGATAAATAAACGAAACAAAGAAAGAGAAACATTCACAATACGTAAAGTTTTTATCTATACTGGGCAGGAAATATACATATATGTCACAAACTTACTCCAGAAAAGAGGAATCCACTAATCTTTCAAAGCTAACAACACGATCAGGCAAATCACTTACAAACAACACTCAGAATAAAAGTCCTTCACGCAGGGGCCACGTAAGCAGATTTCCCACGTGCTGTTATAAGACACTTTTAATCTCATTCTCTGTTTCTGTACAAAAAAAAATGAATAAAAGGGTTGTGGGTGGTGGGAATTAATGAAGGGTGAAATCAAGAAGGTTCGATTCTCGCCTCGGCAAAAGAAATTATTTAGTGACGGAATTCATTAAATAACATCCTATGTCTCCCACCCTGGCTAGAAAAGGGCGGTAACCTGTAGATAACCCGTCCCGATTAGCCTTAGTTGCAAAAAGTGGACGTTAATAAATAATAATAAACAAGAAAGTGCAAACATCTCGCTAATTAATTGAGTTTCATAACAAGATTGGTTCTATAACGTTTTGCTATAGGACTTATAGTATCGGCAATATTTAATCTTTCAAAATTTTGCCCCTCTAGCCCCCCCCCAGACTTCAGCCATTGACTAATACTATCTAGAGTGTGTAATGAAACGGTTAAATATAGAGCATGGTTAAAGAAGAACTAAATATTTTTGATTTAAGACCACAAAATCTTAATATATGACGTCCTCGCACTACATATTTGCATGTATCTCACACAATGAACGGTTGAAGAAAAGAATATTTCGTACTTAAGGTTGGCATAATGTAATTTTTGATATAACAGTATATTGCTATGACGTGAGCGGAGGTTTAGTGAAGTCTGAAAACTAATATAATGCTAATATCATTGTTAATATTAAATATAGAGAATAAATGAATATAACCATATTTATTTTAAACTTCATTTGCCATAAGAGTGGTTCTATATAATTTTTCGATCCGACTTATAATTCGGGAAATGTTTCGGATTTTCGAAATCCGATCACCCCCATCCCACTGGTTCGATGTCAGCCATTAACTAACTCGGCATTTAGTTTTGTATGAAACGCTCACATATCGAGTTTGGTAACGATCAAATTACAATTGCGACCGCTAGAGTGGTGACATATATATATATATATATATATATATATATATATATATATATATAAAAAAAAATTTGAACGGACCTCATTTTCATCATTTCCTAAGCAGGATCGATGACCATTCGAGGAAACTTTTCGGATATCGCGTCATGAGTACGACCTCAATAGCTGATTTTCCTTAAGGGAAAGCTGCTAAAACCGTACACGAAATGAACGGTGTATGTCAAACTTCATGTGCACGTAAAAATCCATACGAAAAACACAACGGAAGAAGACTCAAGGCAATATATAATGATCATATACGGTCCTTTTGACTGAAGAAATGAGACTCAAACGATAACTGCCATAACCCCATGAACTGTTGATACTGTTTATTAGTTGCATGATGCCTGAGATCATGAAACTGATAAACACAGAAGGACGCAAACTGGACATATTTCAAAATATGGAAATATATAAACAGGAGACATTCATCGGATATATTATAAATGAAAAAGTTAACACTAGTTCAGATACGATGTTTAGGCCACAAAAAAGAAAGTCCGTCTTGCAGAAGCTGCGTTAACTAGCAGATGTCCCACGTGCGTCACGTATTTGCATTTATCTCAAAACGTAAAAGTTTAACGTATGTGGTATTTAGGCTTCAAATAAAGTGATTCATAATTTAGCAGCTTATTGTTAATATGATATGAGTAGGAGTGGGGTTTTTCTGAAGGCCAAAATCTGAAAAATGCATGTTTCGCCGTTAATAATTACCACAGTGAAAACGTACATTTATAGACCATAACATTTTCAATAAGATGGGTTCTATACAATATTTCGAACCGACTCAGAGATATTAGGATTTTACGAAATCCACCCCACTTAACCCACTAGTGAGGACAGTCGTTAACGAACTCAATGTTTAGTTTTACATGAAACGTTAAAATATTGAGCTTGATAAGGATCAAATAAAAATTGCGACTGCTAGAGCATTAGCAGACACACACACACACACACACACACACACACACACACACACACACACACACACACATATATATATATATATATATATATATATATATATATATATATATATATACACACACACACACACACACACACACACACACACAGTTTTGAACGGACCTCATTTTCGTCTTCTCCGCGTCATGAGTACGACGTCAATAGCTGATTTTCCTTAATGGAAATCTTCTAAAATGTTAACTAATTAAAATTAATAATGATGAAATAAAATTACATATCTTAGCCACACAAGTGACTCACAATTATTGCAAATCACAGGTATTTAATTAATATCAGAACTATCTTTGATATCATAACTGTAATAAAAGAACTACTAATCATTCAATCCTAAATAAAGAATATTTAAAAACTAGCTCTGTTACCCATTGTATCCTAGTTTCCTGTAAAACATTAAAGTTTGAACAGATCAAAGACAACAGATCCTTGATCTTGAATATTAACCGAGATATTTGCATTTTTCTGTTTTCAGCTTCTGGGATGAGATCGGCTAACTTCGGGTCTAGTCGTGAGTTTCCGTCAAGAGCTAGTTCGGGCCCTTCTCGTAACTGTTTGACTTTCAATTCTGAAATTTCTCTATTATAAAACATCACGTGGGAAATCTGCTTAGTTTACGCAGCCCCTGCGTGACGGACTTTTTTAAAAATGGGGAAACAAACACGTGAATTGGGATATCCCAATAATATTCGTCAGAGTTTTATAGGATTAATCAGCAAATATCTACCTGTACTGAAGCTGGCTGAGATGGAAATTTCAGCTGCTTTAGTAACATCCTCACGAATTATCAATACCCCAAGTATTGCTTCTGAGAACATTCTTAGTATTCTGAGTTGGTATTCTGGCAGGTGGAAGTGACTTCTAATGTAGGTAGATAGAAAAATTGTCTACGCTTCCACTATGACAATTTATTAAAACGGCAGAGCGCTTTCGATGCTGTGCATCATCGTCAGTGCCCGAAGATCTTGAATGTTGATGGTGACCTGACGCCTCTTGGAGCTGGACTCCAAGAGGACTGGAGTCTCAGTCCAGCTCCAAGAGCCGTCAGGTCACCATCGAAGACCTTCAGGCACTGACCTTGATGCACTTCATCGAAAGCACTCTGCCATTTCAATAAATTGTCATAGTGGAAGCGTAGCCAATTTTTTTCATTCTACCTACATTCTTAGTGTATTGCGAGACTGATAAAACCGAGTCACCCGTGCTCAAGTCATCACGAAATTTAGTCTATCAAATAACCATATTATAAATTCTAATTGGTAAAAATTATTCATTGTATGTGTTTTTACAATCAGAATTTCGTCTAATGAAGACAAATTCGTCAATAAACACGACGTTGATTCACGGCTATTCTCATAGAAGTCACATTTTCTCATACATTAATTAGGAAAATTAAAGTTTCTCATCCTTCATCGGAAATATCCAGAGTAATTATTTCAGATGGTGCCAGTCAAAGAATAAAGTATATAGGAATATATGTTATTATTTCCCAGGAAGCATAGGGGACACGTTATTTGGAACGAACTAGAATGAGTTCTAAACTTCTGTAAAGTGCAATCATTGTTAATAAAATAAAACACGAAATTTATAAAACATTTGTAGTCATTGAATTTGATTAAATGACTTAGTTTTTAATGAAATTACCCATTATATCAGTTGACTCTTAGCCACTGTACGTCGTTTATTGACAAGCTGTCAAATTGATGAACATGATATGTCCAGATAAACTGCACAATTAGTGACAAATGTCAATTGTCAATACATAACATGGTACATTAAAAATAGCATTTGTATAATCTGATAACGGCTTTGCTTGGTGTGATAATATACATTTCAATTGATTCTCAATAAATTAATTAAACACAATGATTTGAATACTAATTATATAAATTGAAAATTTATATAGTCCTTTTAATCAGGTGATGAGCTAGTTATGAGCTTCAATCTACCGTCTAATCATCGTTTAATTTGCTTTTCACCTATAATCCCCAACCCACCAATCCATAGCGTTCAAAAAACTGTCGATTCTCACTTTTATGCTTTCATGGTGCTGAGCGTTGACATTTAGTTCTAAAAATACGATTGTAACGCATTCAGCAGGGTCAAAATGAGTTTGACTTTTTAAAATTTCCTTATTCCAGTTATCTCCCTTCCTGTCGTCCTATTGGCACGAGGTGTACTGCATTAGATATTTTTGGCGACCACTTCTCATGTGGTTTAAGTGGAACAACTTTTGCCCAGCAGTGGGAACGTGAAAAATCCTCACATTAGTGAGAACGTTGGGTCGAACTGATCCGCTAGTCATTAAGGGCAATTGAAAGTACACTTAATTCACATTATTTTATTTTTATTAATTAAATGTCTCATTCAATTAATATTGAAACATAAATTACATTATAAACATCAATCTTATTTTGTTTTAATGTTCAAAAAGTGAAAATATTAATAGATATAATATACAAAATGAAAAAATATAAATTTCTCCTACTAAGTACAATATATGTCGGCATGATTCAGACAAATGTAGTTGAAGCATTTCTTACAAAAATGCTTTGTCCTTACAGTCAATGCAGCGCCCTCTATTTTTGGGGGGTCCGATATGCCTCTTTGTGGAGGCTCCTACTTGGCCAATTTTTTTGCTAGTAGTAGTGTAATTCAATACAAGGATCTCTAACTTCATCATCATTTGATAAACTATCGTTTTCTTCTAAAATGGTGTGTATTAATTCAATATATTTCGGATCGTTAACATTATATTACAGCTTAGATGTGCTGGTCATGTTTAAAAATGTCACTCTAGTAGGAACGTTGGGTCAGAAAGGTCCACGAACTATTTTGGGAGAAAATAACACACTACGTTCCAGTAATAAAAACCAACTAAATATTGCCAGCTGATTAGCAGAACTTAGTTTGAAGACAATTTCTAGAGCAGTCCAAAGATGTTGCTGGGTCTGATTGACCCCACGTTCCCACTCCCGGGTTAAATAGGAAATATTCTTCATGTTCCTTGAATGAACAATATACATATTTTGTAAATTTATGTTTATTTCACATATCTGCAAACCTGTGCCCACAAAAGGCTTTTTACTTTTTCTATGAATTGATTTGGCCTTACAACTTCCGAAGTCATGTTTTTAAGAAATATTTCTACCACAGACGAAATTTCATACTTCGCTGTAGTAAGTTTCCGTTAAAGAAATAAATAAATTATTTATTAACGTCCATTTTTTGCAACTTAGGCTAATTGGGACGGGTTATATACAGGTTATCACCCTTTTCTAGCCAGGGTGGGACTAAGGATTTTATTTAAAGAATTCCGTCACTAAATAAATTCATTTTCCCAGATGGGAATCGAACTCGCAACTCTAGGTTTACCGTGTGACATTAATGCCGTGATTGACAAATATGTAGCATACGTCATTCTGCATAAACCTGGTGTTTTGTAATTAAATTATTCATTAGCGTCCACTTTTTGCAACTAAGGCTAATTGGAACGGGTTATCTACAGGTTACAACCCTTTTCTCGCCAGGGTGGACTAAGGATATTATTTATTTTATAAAGAATTCCGTAACTATATAAATTCCTTTGCCCTGGCGGGAATCGAACTCGCCACTCTAGGTTTACCATGTGAGATTAAGGTCAACGCTTTAACTCAACATTGAAGCTTTGCCAAAAAAAAAAAAAAAAAATATCATCAACCTTCAGCCCCAAATACACTTCTGATTAACCACCCCTAACGAAAAGAAAAAAGTACATATATTTTTTAATACATTGAGACAGGAACTCTGTTACCAATTGACAATATAAAATGAGAGTGGATGGCTAGTAGATAAATCTTAACACGTTGCATTGAAACAGGGGACGTTAACAGAGAGGAGCATTGTCCATAAATGTTACGTCGATTGTAATTCGGTGCTTGTTCTATTTCAAGTAGGAGCTAGAGTGCCAAAGCTCGGCTCTGGTCGAATCCTTTATGTTGCAACAGCTGGCCGTGGCAGCTACCTATCCCAAGTTCTACTTGCTTATTGATTTCCTTTTGAATTTCGATGACATTTAATTAACCAAGAACTGTATCCGTAACTCACATACCGACTATGACACATACCTAACTAGATAAACACATGCAGCAGTATATGTCCTGTTTATAACAGGGTGACTAAACTAACGGGATTTCGGATTATTTAACGTACATTGCTGTTGCGTTTAACATACAATACGGTCTCCATGTAATTTCCGCATGTAAATTCCTGCTCAAATATAAGCCAAAACGTGCACAAGATAGAGGGTCCGTTGTATTAAGATTCCCAATTACTTCGTAGCGTTGTAAAGGAATTTTTAGCAAAATTCCGAGAGCGAGAGACTGCGTGAGCTAACTTGATACCCCATATGCAATAATAATTATAATATTGAAATAATAATCAGTTTATCTAACATGAAAACGCAGTGATTGATGGGTCTTTATCGTAATTGAGTTGGATCTAAAAACCTGGTTTCACTATAACAACTACGTATATTTTACTTTAAGTAAAACTTCAATTGAGCAGTCAGTTCTTCAAGAAATTCGGGGTAGAATCAGAGTATAAAATAAATGGAGGTTATAAAAAAACACAAAAAAATGGGTTATAGTCAAAAAACATATTTTCCCTCTAATCCTAAATCTACACCACACTCGATATTTAACTGTTTCATTCAACAGTAAATATCATATTAGTTAATGGCTGAAATCAAAACCGAAATAGGAGGGTTTGAGAATTCAAAATATATCCTTTCTTGTGAATCAGATCAAAAGTCCGTCATGCAGGGGCTGCGTTATGCAGATTTCCCACGTGCGTCACGTATTTGCATTTATCTCAAGACGTAGAAGTTCAATGAGAACAGTATTTAGTATTTAGGCTTCAAATATACTGCTTCATAACATAGTAGAATATTATTAATATGAGTTGAGTAGGAGTGGGGCTTTACAAATGACCGAAAAATAAAAAACGCAAATATCTCAGTTAATAATCAAGATAGTGAAACATGTACATAACAACATTTATAGTAAATTACGTTTGAAATAAGATTTGTTATATACAATTTTTCGATCCGACGCATAATAACGGAGATATTAAGAATTTTTAAAACTCTCCCTCCTAAACCCCCCCCCCTCTCCCTCCAACCAATTTCAGCCGTTAACGAGTATAATTATTTCGTTTTGTATTTCTTTAGAATGATCAAATTTTTTACTTCCACTAACAAAAATGAAAAATGTCACTGGCCCTATAAATTAACCAGGGATTTATTTTGTTTGGTGAATACGTTTTTATAATTTTAATATATGTGTTATATTAAACAGAAATGTTTATTCTATTTTGCATAAATGTTTCAACCCATAAACCCTACTAGCTATAACATCACTCGTACTAGTCGAATCGGCATGAAAATATTTTATTTTAGATTTCAATTTCTGTTTTACAACGGCACAAAATACAGTACGGTAGAAGTGGAAAGTATTAATCTTTCCCGAGATTTGTTTTTTGCATTCTATCAGATAACTGCATATGACATTCAATTAAGCTATCAATTCTCTTAAGAGACCAAATACCTCCCGAATTTAGATTCTAAAAGTGAAAACATAAATACCAAACAAAATAAATCTCTGGTTAAATGATAGGGCGAGTGACGGTTTTCGTTTTTGTTAGTGGAAGTGAAAAATTAGATCATTCAACATGTATTCCAAAATAATGCAATATTTCAGATAATATAGCAGTTGCACATGGGAATGACCTCAAAGAGCTAGAAAAAATTATTTAATTTTATGAATAGTAGTGTGCAATATATACATAATGTAGTATCTGTTTAAAGTTATTATTGGCCTAGACTAATATTTCTTTCATAAACATTGACCACGAGCCTCAACAAACAACCACACCATCTTTATATATATATATATATATATATATATATATATATATATATATATATATATATATATATATATATAAACTGCTCAAAAATGAATAGGGATATTGGTAGGTTGGCAGGTTTTGAATTATTGTCTTTTTCCTCCCATCAAAAAGTTATTTAATTAAGGTCGATTTAATTAAAATTAATAGGATAAGAAAAAAATAACCAATATCCCTATTAATTTTTGAGCAGTATATATAGATATACATATATCTGAGTGTTTTTTCACTATGTAGTAGAGGTTTTTTGGGGATTGAAACGAATATTTCTATTTACGCTTTTAGCAGATGAACTCCGTTCAAAATTGTATATGTCTATATATATATATATATATTCTTCTTATTCTAGACCCAATATTTTTTACATACTCTTCTAATTTTCTGGCAAGGGTCTCCAATAAAATACATTTTCTTCGGTGCAAACTTTATTGAAACTGCCCAACATGTTTCGTGACTTACTTGCCACCTCTTCAGGGGTTATCCATTTCTGAAGTGCTCGTTTACTTTTTCCATTACGTTTCGACTGTCCTGACAGAGATCACACTTCAGGAATGGACAACCCCTGAAGAGGTGGCAAGTAAGCCACGAAGCATGTAGGGCTGTTTCAATAAAGTGTGCACTGAAAAAAATGTTTTTTATTGGAGACTCTTGTATGTATATATATATAGATTTTTTATTTGTCTGTTAACGCTCTAGCGATCGTAATTTTTGTTTATTCGTTACGAAACTCGGTATTTAAACTTTTTATCGAAAGTAGTATGTGGCAAGTTGAGTCAATCAATGGGCATAATAATATACCAGCTCGTGGGAAATCTGCTTAGTTTACGCAGCTTCTGCGTGACGGACTTTTGTATGTATCTTATCGTCTTCAAATTTTACCAATTCTCAGATCTGATATCCTAGTTGTAGACCCAACGGACCAAGTGCCTCCGTGGCGCAATCGGCTAGCGCGTTCGGCTGTTAACCGAAAGGTTGGCGGTTCGAGCCCACCCGGAGGCGACTATTAATTTTAGCAAAATTCTCAGTCTTTCGGTTTTTAGCAGATTTACCCCCAAGCTTAAATATCAATATATATTGTCTTCATTGAACTTCATTTGCATGTATCCCTTGTGTGGGAAAATTGCAAATACATAGGACGATGACGTCTTTAATTAAGATTTTCCATTCATATCTAATGTTCATATACATTAATGGCTGAAATCGGGCAAGGACAAGTGTTGGGGGGGGGGGCGGGGTTAACAGTTTGACTGCCCACAAAAATAAGAGAATTTGGTTGGAGGCCCATTACATTTTTCGTGTTATTTGACTTGAAATATGCATAAATATTTTTAAAAAAACAATGATATTTGTTGCAAATCTAATGTGGGGGTTAAAAAAGGGAGGAAATAAAAATTACTCCTTTGGGCGTGACGGGCACCTAGGAAGGAATTTCCATCTTAGGTACCCATCATGCCCGAGAGCGTTAGCAAAATTTGAAATTTGGCGCGACGCCCGTGCGATACAACGCTCTCAGGCAGATGCGAGTCACACTAACTCGTGGAACGCGGTATGAACCGTTCCCGCCCTTTGGCGTGACGGGCTTCCCTTCTTCGCTGCGTTTCACGCCCCGAGGCGGAATGGGTAGTCAAACTGTTAATATTTTAAATAATCTATGTTATCTTGCCCGAAATAGGGAATATATGCTGAGATGATTAGCACGAGGGGTACTTGTGTATTATACCCACCACATTCTAGTTCCAATAGTTCGACGGTAGAGTGCGCTACTGTTTTAGGTAGTAAGATTCCTCGCCCGCAAAGGAGGTTATACTTACCTTATAACCTTCTAAGGAATTATAATGCTAAATAAAAGAAAACACAATTTTCAAAATAAAACATTATATTCATATTTCGGCGGAAAATAAGTGGATATAGAATTTAAAACGCACTGAAATGTGTCTCCATTTCAATATAACAGTTTTATTTGACATTTTTAGTTGTTTTTGGCGAAAATTGATAGATGTTAATTCTTCGCACCAGCAGTAAATGAACTTTAATGCATTACAAAATGGAATTTTGCTTCCTTCGAATCAAGTCCCAATCCGAAGGCCGACTTGCTCACCACACTTTCTTACATTTCACTTCCAAAAAATAGTTTTTCCGCTATAAAGTTTCATACAATGCGATTTAGAACACTTTCTTCTGATAGCCAAAATATTCCTCTCCTGTAAATATTTAACTGCGTCTTCTTCACTCGTTGGCAAATCCCAAAGAGGCATTTTTAAACGAATAAGAAACAATAATCAGCAAACGCAACTATAACAAAAGATAACCTCATTAGCCTGGGAGAGCTAGCGTCGCACTTCAGTAGCGTAATCTACCGTGGAACTATTGGAACTAAAATGTGGTGAGTTTTCGCAGCCCGACGGAGTAACGAAATTTTACCAGATTTCCCCTGAGGGAAATCAGCTATTGAGGTCGTACTCGATTTTCAAAAATTTCTTCAAATCTCCATCGATCCTACCCAGAAGATGACGAAAATAAGGACCTTTCAAAATTGTGGGTTTGTGTGTGTGTGGGTGTTTGTGGGTGTGTGTGTGTATGCATATATGTAGTATTCATGCGGTTCCCATGTATATAGGTATATAAATAAATTGTAATTTGCTTTTTTTTTACGGTCTTTGTGAGACTGACTTGTTTTCCCGCCCTCCGCTAGTCGTCCATTGATGGTGTTCATAAACTCATTCACACCTCAAGTAGCCTAGTTATAGACGCACAAGAACAAGTGCCTCCGTGACGCAATCGGCTAGCGCGTTCGGCTGTTAACCGAAAGGTTGGTGGTTCGAGCCCACTCGGGGGCGCAAAGGTTTTTATTTTTTCTTCAAATCCCCAGTTCGTCTATATTTCCTGTTGTCATTATGATCACAGTTTGATTGTATAACTGTGCATTATTATTTATAAATTTATTTATTTAAATATTATAATAACAATACCTAGTTTTTATTGTTTAACACCATAACCGGGTGTAATACCGGGCCGGAATAATTATATATCGAATCATATTATTAAAACTTTTATTAAAACCTTATTATTAGCAGATTTCTCATTAGGGAAGTCAGCTATTGAGGTCGTACTCATGACTCGATTTTCGATTTTTTTTTTTCAAATGTCCATCGACCTTATTTATGAGATAACGCAAATGAGGTCCGTTCAAAACTGTATATATATATATATATATATATATATATATATATATATATATATATATATGTGTGTGTGTGTGTGTGTCTGTTACTGCTCTAGCGGTCGCAATTATTGTTTAATCGTTACCAAACTCGGTATTTAGTCATTTCATGTAAGAAGAAAGATCAAGTTCGTTAATTGCTGAAATAGGACCTGAGGGAGGAGGGGTTTAGAGGAGAAATTTTGAAAATTCGAAATATCTCTGTTATTGTACTTACGTCGCAATTGTATAGAAACTATCTTATTGAAAATTAAATGTACTAAAAATGATCTATACATATTTTCTGTATCATGAATATTAACCGAGATATTTGGATTTTATAGTTTTCCGCTTGCAGTAAACCTCCACTCCCACTTATGTTATATTAATAATAAGCTGTTATCATGATCCTCTTCATTACAAAGTTAAATAAGGAATATTACTTTCATTGAGCTTTTACTTTGTGAGATATATGCAAATATGATCTGTTGATTCCCCCCCCCCCCATTTAGCAGATTTCCAGCTATTGAGGTCGTACTCATGACGCGAGTTTCGAAAAATTTCTTCAAATGTCCATCGATCCTACCCACGAGATGACGAAAATGAGGTCCGTTCAAAATAATATATATATATATATATATATATTATATTATATTATATTATATATATAATATATAATAATATTTGTCTGTTAACGCTCTAGCGGTCGCAATTTTTGTTTGATCGTTACGAAACTCGATATTTAAACGTTTTATGTAAAAAGACAGATCAAGTTCGTTAATGGCTGAAATCGGACAAGAGGGAGGGGGGTTTTTGAAAATTCGAAATATCTCCGTTATTATGCATCGGATCGAAAAATTGTATAGAACCAATCATATTGAAAATTAAATTTACTATAAATATTGTTATATATACTTATTCTCTATCTTGAATATTAACCGAGATATTTGCATTTTTATGAAGTCTGTGGTCGGGTGTTGTTCGGATTAGTTCGGCCGTTTTCGTAAGTCTCGGCTCTGGCCTGAAGCTTCTAAACCTAAATCTGTCGTTTCTAACCTTACCTAAACCTTCTTTAACATTGTGAGATTTATGCAAATACGTTCTGTTCATCCGCCCCCCCCACCCTTCTTTAGTTCTTGGACTATACTAAAAATTTGAGTTATTGAAATAATAAATTATTCTTACAATTCAGAAGCCGTTTCAGTTGGGAGTTTATTAAAATTAACTGATAAATTTCATTACCCTCTTAGTATTTTCTTATGGTGGTGTTGTTTTACCAGTATGCAGATTTCTCTATTGCTAAACTTCACATAGGAAATCTGCTTAGTTACGCAGCCCCTGCGTGACGGACTTTTTTGTTCTCGGATTACTACAATTTAAGCAATTGAGATTAAAATAATATTGATTCAATACAAATTACAGCACTAGTTATAGTAAATAGTTTTCAATAAAATTGATATGCTATATTGCTATTTGTTTACAATTCAGTCGCTTTCCGTTGTAGAGTTATTAACTTGTAACTGAAAGATTTCTCATTACCGTTTGTATTTATTCACTTGATATTCGCAGTGGTTTTTCCGGTATGTATATTAATGTATTGTAAACCTTTGCGTGGGAAATCTGCTTAATTTAAGCAGCCACCGCCTGACGGACTTTTTTTTTTTGGATGAGGGGGTTCACAATTATCACCAATGGTTTTATAATATTGGATTAGCTTATTTCCAACTATTCCATTACCCACCCTCTTGGTTTGGCCTCTCTTGTGGATCCGCTTTAGAGACTTCTAATGCTGAATGCATAATTGTCAGTTATATAAGCATTTTCATTCAATCGTCCCTAAATGACAGATTAACCACTGTTACATACGCATGGATCCGGATGCATCTATATAAATATATTTCCATAATTTCGCATCAACTTACGGCGAAATAGATTCTTCGACTGTCAGTCATTATTAAGTCCTGTTCAATACACGAAGCAAGTGCTACTAGTAAAACATTCTAAACCCGCCTCTTCTCTCAACTCTAGCGTCTCCACCCCTCCAATGAATACAACTGCCAATATGCATTATTCTCTTTATATCTCCAATCTTGATATACATAATAACGATTTTGAATCGCGTAAAGAAATTATAGGATTAGAGAATAAAATAATGATGAAAAAAAAAATATCAAGCAGGGGCTGCGTAAACTAAGCAGATTTCCCTCCTGAAGTTTAACAACTAATAAATCAACATATCGCTAACTCAACACCACCGTGAATAATCACAAACGGCAAAAAAAAAATCCTTTAGTAAATTTTAATGATTTCCCGACGGGAAGCGTCTGAAATGTATACAAACAGGGAAGCCAACTTTGCAGTGTTGAATAGATAGAATTATTTTAGACGGGAAAGATGAACAATTAATAAAATATGTCTGAATGTAACGCATTAATTTTATTGAAAACTATTTACTATTGATTGTGGAGTAATTTGAAATGATTCAGAATATTTTCTATCTCAATCAGATTTTGGTAATCAAAGAACAAAAGAAGGGTTGTCAACAGAACCCCCCAGAGCTTTGTTGAAATCGATAATTGGTATTTAACCATGTAATGAAGTAGTTTGTGATATAACAGCTTATTATTAATCTGACATTTGTAGGAGTGGGGGTTTAAAGAAATCGTAAAACTATAAAATCCAAATATCTCTATTTGGTAAACTATCAATTTATAGTAATTTTAATTTGCAATGAGATTGTTTGTATACAAGTTTTCGATCTGACGTATAGTAACAGAGATATTTCGAAATCCTCTACTCTAACCCCCCCCCCTCCCCATGGTCCGATTTCAGCCGTTAACGAATTTGACCTTTTTTTTACATAAAACGAGTAAATATCGAGTTTGGCAACGATCAAAGAAAAATAGCGACCGCTAGAGCGTTAACAGACATATATCTGTATATATATATAATATATATATATATATATATATAGATATACATATATATAAATATTATATATAATATATATATATAATATATATATGTGTATATATATTTGTCTGTGAACGCTCAAGCGGTCGTAATTTTTATCTGATAGTTACCAAACTCGATATTTATTCGATTTATGCAGCAAAAAGAAAGATCAAGTTAGTTAATCTGAAATCGGACCAAAGGGAGGGGGGGGGGTTAAGACGGGGGATTTTCGTAAATTCGAAATATTTCCGTTACTATTCGTCGGATCAAAAAGTTGTATAGAACCAATCTTATTGCAAATTAATTTTCCTTTAAATATTGTCATATACATTTATTCCCTATCTTGAATATTAACCGAGATATTTGCATTTTTATGAAGTGTGTGCTGATGACGAACGAGATGAGATCGGCTATTGTCGGTTCTGTTCGGCTCTTGTCGGGTTTGATCTTACGATTCGGCTCAAAGTTAGTTCGGCCATTTCCTCAACTGTTTTGCTCTTGTGAAATTCTTTTAGATAATGGTGTAAGCTTCTACTTTGTGAGATATATGCAATTATTCATTATAAAGTACAGTACTAGACATACTAAATAGTTTGAAATAAAGTTAATATGTTATATTCAGATATATTTAAGGAATAGTGATTCTTTCCAATGATGAATATATCTATCTATCTATCTGTTCAGTTCTGAGTGGAAAAAATTCTTTTCACTTATCTGATATCCTAGTTATAGACACAATGGACCAAGTGCCTCCGTGGCGCAATCGGCTAGCGCGTTCGGCTGTTAACCGAAAGGTTGGTGGTTCGAGCCCACCCGGGGGCGATTGTAATTTTTTTATATCAACATTCGTGGTCAATTTTAGTTTTAAGTTGTCTTTAAATATTTCACAAAAAACATTTTAACAAAAGAATGGATTTGTTATATTTAAATGCATGGCTTACTTATTTTAATTTGTCTGGTAACATACAAGCGTCCAAATTCATTTGATCATTTTCAAAAGTAATCTAAAACCTTTGCTAAAAATGTATAGGAAAAGTTTCTTAATAGTTGATAAAAATATTTATATAACTATATTTCTTTCTTTTTGGGTTCGGGAATGTCAAAATTACCAATATTGCTTCCAGAAGCAGTTGCAGTGTAGCAAAAAGAAGTATTCTGAATAAAAAATAATATATTAAGAAACAAAAGTCCGTCTCGCAGGCGTTGGTAAACTAGGCAGATTTCCCACTCGAAGGTTTTCAATAGATTAATATACATACAGGTAACACTAAGGTGAATGTTAAGTGAACAAATACAAACGGTAATGAGATATCGTTCAGTCAATTTGCAATACAAGGAGCTGAATAGATAGATAGACCGGAAAGACAAACAATTAATGAAATATATCTCAATATAACTTATTAATTTTATTGAAAACAACTTACTAAAGCTAGTGCTGTAATTTGTAATTCAGAAGAATCAGTTTTATCTCATTCGCTCAAATTTTAGTAATCCAAGAATAAAAGAGGGGGGGGGGTCAACAGAACGTATTTACATATATCTCACAAAATAAAAGTTCAAGGAAAACAATATTTGGTATTTATCCTTGTAATGAAGTAGTTCATGATATAACAGCATAATGTTAATATGACATGAGTAGAAGTGGGGGTTTGCTGAAGGCTCAAAACTTTTGAAACATGCAAATATCTCGGTTAATATTCAAGATATAGAATAAACGTATAGAACAATATTTATAGTACATTTAATTTCCAATTAGATTTGTTCTATACACATTTTCGTATAGACGTATAGTAACGAAGATATTTGGAATTTTCCGAAATCCCACCCTCTAAACCCCCCTCCCACTGGCCCGATTTTAGCCATTAACAAACTTTACCTTTATTTTTACATAAAACGTTTAATATCAAGTTTGGTAACAATGAAACTAAAATTTCGACCGCTTGAGCGTTAACAGACCAATATATATATATATATATATATATTTATATATATATATATAAATATATATATATATATATATATAGCAATATTTGATTAATCGTTACCAAACTCGGTATTAAATCGTTTTATATAATAAGAAAGATCAAGTTCATTAATGGCTGAAATCGGACTAGTGGGAGGAGGGTTAAGAGGGGGAATTTCGAAAATTCGAAAAATCTCCGTTACTATACGTCGGATCGAAAAATTGTATAGAACCAATCTTATTGAAAATGTAATCTCGATAAATGTTGTTATGTACGATTTTTCAGTATCTTGGTTATTAACCGAGATATTTGCATTTTTTTAGTTTTCGTCTTCAGAGAACTCTCACTCCTACTCATGTCCCATATTGTGTTATTTGAAGACTAGTGTGTAATTGTTATATACTTATATAAATTATATAATATAATTGTTCTCATTGAACTTTTACGTTTTGAGATAAATGTAAATACGTGGCGCCCTTGGGAAATCTGCTTAGTTAAGGCAGCCCCTGCGTGACGGACGTTCTTTTAATTTCATTACAAACATATGGCTAAGATAAGTATATTCCATATCAGTGTGGCTATGCTTTAGTGTAAATTATTTTTTTTTACAAAAGTAATTAGTTAATATGATACGATGCGATACAATATTAGTGTATTCAAATGATTTTTTGTATTGATTCTTTTCAGAAGAGTATCATAATGAGATAACTATTGGGATGAACTGTCTTCCAGTTCACAGTTGTTCCTTGAACTAGGGCCTCTGGCATTGTCTTAAACCTTTAGGGCCTTGAGGATCATCCAATGCGTATATACTGATCGCAATATTTTAAGAGTAATTGACGAAGGGTTTTGAAAGAAAAAGTCAAATAAAAAAACTTGTCTATTTCTGAGCTATTATTTCTTATTCATAAAAGTGCACCAGGACATTATTTTTTGGCCACCATCGTGATCTAAAGGCTACGCCTTGAAGTGCTACCATTGTGTTATTTCAGAAACTGCCCTTTTCATATTACTATACCCACCAAAATCCATAAGATGCTTGATGTCTTCAAAATAGGATTTTCTAGGTCTCCTTCTTTCCCTATTCCCGAGGACCTTACCTTCAAACATATTTATGATGAAATCGTTATGAATTATGTCCTAGAACTTTCACTCTCCTATTTTCCAAGGCCTTGATAGTACATTTTGTGCTTCGTTGGTAACAAAACTCCTTCACATTTTCAAGTAAAATGTTCCCAGTTCTAATATTTATATTTCCTTGGCTTCCTTTCTTCTCTGCGACCAAAAATTTGGTTTGTACTGCATTAATTTTTATTAAGCTTAAACTGATCTGGGCGTCCTTCTGGTCTAGCAGCTTTCTATTCATCTCCACTTCGGGCTATGACCTATGTCATCTGTATCATGCTATACTAAAGGACATATGTTAATGGAATAAATGAGGCCATGTTCAAAAATAGCCTTTTCATTATGTATCGGATTCAATTCAGGTATAAAAATATAATTATACATAACTCATATAGTTAATGTTCGTGTTGTATTGATGTGTTTGTGAAATTCATCTATTTATTAAATCATATATACTTCTTTTTGGTTTTCCCAATGGCTCTTTTCCCTGTTGTGTAGCTCTAAAAATGGAGGAATGAGGCTCCGAATCCATTAGGAGAAATTCCAATATTCCGAAGAATACGGACTAAAATTCAATCTTTATTTCTGTATGCCTTTCATTCCAAATGTCTAAGCATTTATGTTCAAATAACTCAATCAATAAAGTTGGGAAAAATTACACTCCAATTTTATTTTTGCATGATATACTTAATTATCGAAAGCTACAACCATTGATGATTTTTTTGTAAAAATTACTACTTGAATCCGAACATGATCCCAGTTTTCCGGGACGGGAACCCTCTCCCACCTATTTTTATCTCAATTTGATTTAAGTCTTTACAATTCTTTTGACGGGCAAAAGAACAGAAAAGTTCTAAATCATGAACATTTAAATAAGGAACTAGGCTCAGAGTGGAGATGGTGGTTGTTTCCTTATTTTTTAAAATAAAATATTAACACCTAATTCATTTTATAATGTTTTTTTACAGAAGATTGTTTTCACTTATTTTTTCAACAATTACAATTTTCAAAAATATAAATTAGAATATATACCTATAGTCGATTTGTTCTTACTGCAGTGACTTGGGTATTATGAAAAAAAAAATCGTAGTCTTACCTGTTTTTGGCCTAATCAATGTAATTAACAAGTTTTAGGTTGAATAACCTTTGATAAATAGTGATGATTTTCAACAGGTCCTACAAAAGCTTCTTTCCATTTTTTTTCCTTTTTTTGTAATCTTTTTAATAAAAGTATTGAATAGTTTTAGTGTTAGTGAGCAGAATATTAGTTCACGGAATTTAATGAGGGCCGTTGTGTCGGTCGAGCTTGTATTAATTTTGATTTAATACCTGACAAGGGAAGTAACATGCATTAGGGGGCTGCTTCATCAATTATAAGCCCCAGTTCGTGGGGGTAGGGATGGGGGGGTCCGTGAGAGAGTGAGGGGTGGGAGGGGGGGTTAGTGGTTAGCAGGGGAGGGGAGTTAGTTGGCTGAGGGAGGGGGGGAGGATAGATGGGGCAGCGTTGGCTGGGAAGGGGGGGGGGAGGCGAGAGCCCATTAGAAATTGCTTCTGCCTCTGCTCAAGTCTTCCACCAATTTCTGGCTCTGCCCCAAATAATATATGGGCCCGGTGTGGACACCGACTTGGGACCCAGCGGACAAATACATAATTCAGGGGAGAATACACAAAGGGTTACATTATATTAGCTCCGAGTAGAAATAGGAGCGGGGTCGATAGTCATTAGCCAGTCTCTAAGCTATACCAATATTTCAAGGCCTCTTGCCTTTAACTTATTACTACTTACCTATTCAATGCAATTTCAAAGATAATAAATGAACTTGAAAAAATAAGGAAAAAATCTTATGTGAGCTCCACATGACTTCCTTATGTAACTTTTAAATTAAACGTACAAATCGTTTTGCATTACTTCATTAAAAATTAATTCATGGGAAAATTACTTACGATATTTCCTTCCAAATTCATTAAATGAAAAAATGCCACAAACCACAATTTATACATATTATTATGATAATAATTTTTTTCTTGCAAATATTCTCCATCTCTAACAGGTCAGGAGAAATCGGCTATTTTCTATTTTCGTACACTTTTAACGCCCTATCTCCCCCTTATTCTATTTAAATCAAGAAGAGTTCGTCACGCAGAGGCTGCGCAAACTAAGCAGATTTCCCACATTCTGCTACTCATCTTATCTCATCATTTATACTCTATTTCTAAATAAAAATCAGATTAGTTGAAGTGGCGGTCTACTGCAGGATGAACAGAAGAACGTACGAACAACTGGCTTAGTTGGTATAACACAAGCCGGCACTGATGATGGAGCGTATGCTCTGAATGCGCTCTGTCGCAAAGAATAAACAACTGTGAAGGAACGAGACATTTCTTTTCTTACCTGAGATAATAATTCATTCACCATCCAGCACGTCAAAAATGGACATAGAAAGCTTGCCAAGATATGTCTGGAGTTCAACGTTGGCATAACATATGCCGGCACTGATGATATGCTCTGAATGCTCTCTGTCGCAAAGAATAATCAACTGTGAAGGAACGAGAACTTTCTTTTCTTACCTGAGAACTCGTTTAGTACTTGAGTAGTTGTAAAAATAATGTATACAACAAAGATTGTAGAGCGTCACTAGTTTAACAAGATTAGTTCTATAACATTTTCTGTTTGACTCATATTAACGGAGATTTATGAATTGTCGAATTCCCCCTCCCTCATACCCTCCTTATTCCAGATCAGATTCAGCCATTAGCACATATGATCTTTAGTTTTGAATGAAACGGTTAAATATCGACTACGGTATAGATCAAACAAACATTTTCGAATCAAGTATTAAAATCTTAATTGATGTCATCTCACAACGTATTCGCATGTATCTCATCTAGGAATAATCCATTAAAACAAGATTTAGTATTTAAGCTAGGCATATGACATTTCGTTATATTTTCAGAGGGCGACTACTGATGGCTCAAAATTAAAAAATGTCGATTAATACACAAGATAGAGTAGAAATGTGTAGAACAACATTTATATAAAATTTAATTTACAAAAAGATTAGTTATATATGATTTCTCGATGCGAATCACAGTAATGGAGATATTTTGAATATTCTATCCCCCGCCCTTCTAACCCTCCTCATCCTGGTTTGATTGTTAACTGACTTGAATCTTAATGAAATCTTTCGAAAATCACGTAAACTTAAGGAAATCGGCGAAAATAAATTAGGGGTGGGGGGGACTCAGCAAATTAGAGTTAAATTTTAATTATTTGGCACGTTTCGTAAACAATTCCCGCTGCATAATTTAACGATTAAATATATAATATGATTAATTCCAATCACACGTATGATGCTAATTAATTAGACAAAAAATAATGAAATATTCCTCCCCTTTAACACTTATAATCCAGGGGCTTTTATAGCGTATAGAAGAATGTTTTTCATATCTTAAGTTTATTAATATACTATAGGCACTATATTGCTCCACCTGGGCCTCTGTCATCATGTAAACCATTCAGTGTCGTCAGCAACCAGGAAAAAGATAAATGGATACATACCTTTTCCCTTACAGAATTTCTCCTTAGCAAAGGAGCTCAGCTTATATACTATTTATTATTTATAAGATTAGTTTAAAATAAAAAAACAATAATAATAAATATATGCATATATACATACATAAATAAAAACACTTCCATAAATAAATAAAATAATACAAAAGAAATTAATCGAAGAAAGAAATACAGTAGCCAATTAAATAGAAACTCTTCTACATTCAAAATTATTCCCAATAAAATTCTACAATTTTCAAAACCAGTAATTTTATACAACAATTATAAAATACATTAAAAATAAAACATAATGTTGAATTATTCATTAAGAACAAATTAACGGCATTTCAAGATATTCATCAGATACACGTATAACATTGTTAATTTATAGCTGTTATTGCTGCTGAGTGTTTCGAGAAAATCGCTTTCATGATTTTCTTTGGAAATAAAACAATGATACTTCGCTTTCCTTGGGCTGTATAGAGTTCAATATAAAAAAAAAGAAGAGACGAATGTTCTTTAAACCGTCTAAATTACTTTATAAGCATGTTCTTATTGAGTCAATGGAATATATTATTTTTATAATAGTGAATTTGAATTTTAAATTGCTCGATGCCGTTAATTGAAGTAATAGCATTGTGAATTCGAAATGGTAGATTTATGGAAAGTTATTCTTGAGTGGGATGTACTGTTATATTAATGTAATTGTACAGACTGCTATATTTTGGCGCGACTTTTTATTGTCATCATATTTCAAATGTTTGTCTCTGTAGGCAGCAATAATAGATGGTATACTAGACTTGAGGGCATACGAATCTTGGTTCAGCCAAATATTGAAGAAATTAAGTTTAACAAATAGCTCCATAATAAGTCTGGCCCAGTTACAGCGAATAGTATTTGGTGGGGAATGGTCTAACAAGTAGAATATATTGTAACAATTCTTCGGTAAACTAAGATTGTCCACATAGAATATTTAGCAGTTGGTAAGGGAGGCTTTTAAATTGTGACTGGAAACAAAACCATCTCTCTCTCTCTCTCTCTCTCTCTCTCTCTCTCTCTCTCTCTCTCTCTCTCTCTCTCTCTCTCTCTCTCTCTCTCTGTCTCACATCTCGCTCTCAACTCTCTCTCTCTCTCTCTCTCTCTCTCCACTCTCTCTCTCTCTCTCTCTCTCTCTCTCTCTCTCTCTCTCTCTCTCTCTCGCGACACACACACACACACACACACACTAGCTCTATGATATAATTGAGTGTTATCTTTATTAGATGACACAGATTTATGAAGCAGCCCGGTTAGGTTTGTTTGATTTCCTTCCTATCCCTCTCCTCCTGGTTTAGTTTTTATTTGAGCAGAACGTGTTCCTTTTCCCTGTGACCCAAGTATCACAAACTGCGACTGTCAGTAGCCCAGATATTAATCTTCCCATATCTCCATCAGTCGGGTGTTGATTCTAATCCTCCATCTGTACTACAAGACTAGGCTTTTTCACTGTACTAGAGATGCCACATTCAAACCCATGTTTTTCTTCCGTTCCCAGCAACATACTTGTGGGGAAGAGAATTGTGATTCTCAACATATGCAGTCAAGACTGGATGCCCAACCTGATATGACACTTCCACTCTCTTCTATCAATTTGATATCAACCAAATGATAAAAAATAAAAAAAAAAAAACAGTTTCATACCTCCCATTGGGTTGTTTTTCATCTCTTCTATTATTAAACGTGTCATGTAATATGTAAGCGTTACATTGTGCTCGTATTATGATTATTAATAATGAATGGACATAAAGACATCTTTGTTTTATTCTAGATTCCGTCAAGTATTTTGCTTTCCAAAAGAGTTCCGTCCCAAAAAAAAATTGAGAACCACTTTACTAGGTTATTAAATTACACAGACACCCCTAGAAACAGGTGGATATGATAGGTATTGTGACGGGACGGGACTGGGCCGACCTTGAAACCGGCCGGGCCAGGAAGGGGAAAGGGGTAGTGGAGGCACGCGCCGCCAATCCAGACACCAACACCGCTTAAAAACCCACATACCCACCACACTTCAAAGCAAACCGAAGACTCACAATAAATTCCTAAAGCCTCCACTAAAAGAGAGTTAAAAAAAGTGGAAAAAAAATAAAAAACAGTACGAGCAGGAGAGAGGAGTGTAAAAAAAGTACGTTGATGGACCGTTAGTGGCGAGGGATCGTGGGAAAAGAGGTGACACAGAGGACACGAGGCCACGACCCGATGCTCCTAAATAAAAAAACACCAGGAGCTCAGCCTATTTTTACGGGTCTACCCCCTACTCCTCGCTCTCTCTCTTTCTCTCTCTCTCGCTCTCGTTCTCACTCTCCCTTTCTTTATCACTTCACAACCCCCGAAGTTTATTACTCTCATGCTCAACCGGTTTTTGCGTAATGACCGTGAAATTATTCCCTACATGCTGTAGGTGTTTAACCAATCCTTTCCATCGGTAGACAGTTATGACTTCTAGCAGATTTCCCTAAAGTAAATCAACTTTTGTGTTTGTATTCATGACTGGAGTTTTGAAGACGTTCTTCCTCTTTATCCACCGATACTGGCTGGAACACGAAGTGACTGGGGTTCATTCAAATTTGCAAATATATATATAGCACATACCCAATTGCTCACATTGAGATTTGTTTCTCATTTCGCGCGCATACTGAGCTTAAAAAACTGGAATCCTGTGTCCCGTATTTCCCGCTCTGTGTCTCACTTACCTGTCTCATCAACTGAAAAACAGCTCGTGCATAGTTCGTTGCGAAGTGGGACTAGCTATCCCTTACCTTTTCGCTGATTTCCCAGCAATGCTCTCTGTGAGATATAGACGAAAGAATGCAGGATGGGGACATTTGTACGCGTACAATCTCTTTATTAATTTCAGTCATCGTCTAATTTAATAAAGGGGCTCAGGTTAGCCATGTGAGTTAAAGCATTGGCCTTAATCTCACATGGTAAACCTAGAGTGGCGAGAACGATTCTCGCCTGGGCAAAGGAAAATATTTAGTCACGGAATCCATTAAATAGCATCCTAAGTCCCACCCTGGCTAGAAAAGAGTGGTAACCTGTAGACAACTCATCCCTATTAGCCATGTAAAAGGTGGACGTTAATAAATAATAATAATAATTTCATTAATTGTATAAGGTGAGAAGTACAATCACTGAAACTATAAAATCAATCGCATATAGAATTCTTTATTACTATTTCCAAAAAAAAAAAAAAATAGTACCAAATATTTTGTTGAATTTATTATGTACTTCATAATCAGCATTTTTGACTGTGCATTAAAAATATGAACTAGTAAAGCTACCCTTTGACATCTCCGTGGCATGAATGTCATAATATTTTTAACTCAGTTCTTTATAACAATTATACCAGTGAAGTACTATTTGTTGTTCGAACTTTAAATGAAGGGTCCCCTGGTATAACAGCTTATTGTTACATGAGCAAGAGTGGGTTGCTAAAGGCTGAAAACTAAAAAATGCAAAAGTCTCAGATAATATTCAAAATCTAGAAAAAAATGTACATATCAACATTTATAGCCAATATAATGTTTAATAAGAATGGTTCTATACAATTTTTCGTTCCGACGTTAAATAATGAAGATATTTCAAATTTTCGAAATTCCCCGTCTAAACCCCCTTCCCACATTCAGCTGCTAAGGAACTTAATCTTTATAATTTTGCATAAAGCGTTTAATTATCGAGATTGCCAACGATCAAAGAAAAATTTCGATCGCTAGAGCAATATATCGATATTTTTTTTAAAAATATGAATATATACCTATATATATATATGTGTGTGTGTGTGTGTGTGTGTTCGTATGTGGTTTTTGAGTGAACCTTATTTTCGTCATGTAGGATCGATGTATATTTGAAGAAATTTTATGAAAGTCGATATTTCTTAAGAGAAATCTGAGCACAAGTTTTGAGATTGTTTCACGAATGGATTGGATGTTTCCGGCTTACGGTTTATGTATTTGAAAACTAACTGAGAGTGATTTCTTAATACATTTGAACAATAAATGGCAGTAAGGCACTCAACCTATTCTCAATAAAAACGTTCTTCTCACTTGGGGCTGCGTAAGCTGGTCAGGAGTCTCTAGTCCAATTATACTATGACAATTTTAATAGTTATTTTAATTGAATTTCTTTGACAGAGTATAATATAAAAATGCCCGTCACGCAGTCGCTGGGTAAACTAAACACAATTTTCCACCTGTGCCATGTATTTGCATTTACCTCAAAAAGTAAAAGTTCAATGAGAACAATATTGGGTAATTATGTTTCAAATATTGTGCTTCATAATATAGCATAACATGAATAGGAAGGGGGGGGGGGGTTACTGAAGGCGGAAAACTAAAAATGTCCGTCACGCAGGGGCCGCTTAAACTTAGCAGATACAAACTTTTCATCTCCTCTCACCACATATTCACATATAAACAGGTTTGAACGACCACATTTTCTTCATCTGCTAGGCAGGATCGATCGACATTTGAGGAAATTTTTCGAATATCGCGTCTTGACTACGATCTCAATTGCTGAGTGCCAGATATAAACATATCTGAGTTCAAACGAAATCATTATTAAGTAAATCCATCATCAATTTCTCGACCATATTTACAATTGTACATTATGCCAACTCTTTATAAATGCTCCTCATTGTTTAATTTTGCTCACTAGAAAACAAATCTTTTTTTTTATGTAAAACTGTAATAATTTGTTTACATCGAAATAGATGTAAAGGATGTTGGATTTGACTTGAAGTAAAAATCCAATCTGACTTAACTTTTATTCAACGACTTCACCTTAAAACAAATACACTGCTTAAGCCAATAAGGAATATTTAGTGATCTTCAAACAGTACATGAAAGAAAAATAATGGAAATTTTTCCCTTCTAATATAAGAGGATGGAGAGGTAAAATTCTTCCTCTTAAGTACAATTTAAGTACCAGTGAAGTAATAAATGTACATATTAGACTGATATTTTAAAAGAATAAAGTTTCAAGTTATATAGGCCAAAAAGTTGACTGTATAACAATGCATGAGTTGTTTCTTCTAATAAACACTAATCATTGAAGTTATAAAACTTTGTTTATTCATACTTACTTCTGATAATGAATGAAAACGAGATGGTTTCAGTTGCTAAACTTTCCGAAAAAGGCTTTCAACAGACAACTCGAACAAAGAACTTTAAACAACAATGGAAATAATGACAAAAGATATATACTTATGTATTAAAGCCATGGAACAACGAATATGATGTTCGACTAAGGAAGGTTATTTTCTTTCCATTGTCTCCTCGTAAATTGTGTTTCTCCTGAAAGCGAAACAGCACCTAATTAATGTGAAGCATTTCTCGTGTCTGATGCCCCCACTTTCTTTCTTCGTGAAAATAAACATATTAATCTCATAATTGTTTTCACTGGTTATTCTATTCAAATACTACGCCCAAGTAATATTTTAAATAGAAACACAACCCTTGTTGTTGCAACTTAACGATGATTATGAAAAAATGTGTATTTCGTTGGCATTATTAAATTTGAAAATGTTAGTGTTAAAAAAGTCCGTCACGCTGGGGCTGCGTAGAATAAGCAGATTTCCCACTTGAAGGTTTTCAACAGATAGATCTACATACTGGTAAAACCACCGTGAATGTTAAGGGAATAAATACAAACGGTAATAAGAATTCATTCAGTCAATTTACATGTTGATAATATTTACAATGTTAGCGTCTGAATTGTAAACAAACAGGGCAGCCAACTTCACAGCTCTGAATAGATAAAATTATTGTAGACTGGAAAGATGAACAATTAATGAAATACATCTGAATATAACATATTAATTTTATTGAAAACTATTTACTATCTCGGTTAATACTCATTAAACGGAAAATATAAATATAACAATGTTTATATATATATATATATATATATATATATATATATATAATTGTAACCTCTGTCTGTACATTGATTTTTTTTGCGAAATTTCACGATAACTTTTCGTTTCACATGTCATAGACACCATAACTGCATTTTGTTTCTTTCGTGTGTGTTTGTTTGTATGTTTGTTTGTTACTTTTTCACGCATAAACGGCTGAACCGAATTTTATGAAACTTGGTATGTATATTACTACTAACCCAACTTAGACTTTAGGCTATATTAATATCCTCTGAGACGATCAGGAGTGGGGGTTATAGGGGAAGCCAGAAATTAAAAATAGCGATATTTCGTTTCCTATTGGTTTTTCGGCAAATATGAACATAAGAAAAGTTATTTATTTTGTTATTTAGAGTAACTTTTGTTATATACACTTTTTTTCATATACTGAATTATAAACGAGATATACGCTAAAACCTATAGCGGAAGTGAACAATTTTATTTGGGACAAAAGACCCAACCGAAATAAATAAAACTCGGTTTGTGTATTAGCACTAACGCTTTCATTATAATAAGCCATACCAACATTTCTAGGGACGGGCAGGAGTGGGGGTTGTAAGAGAGGCCTGAATTTAAAATAGCGGTATTTCGTTTTCTATTCGTTTTTCGGCAAATATGAACATAAAAGTTGTTTATTTTGTTATTTAGAGTAACTTTTGAGATATTCATTTTTGTCTTTTAAAAATGTATATACGAGATATACACTATAAACTAAAGCGGGAGTCAACTATTTTATTGGGCGTTACCGATTGAACCGAACTTAACAAAACTCGGTATGTCAATTTGCATTAATTCTTCCATGATTATAAGCTATATTAAAATGTTTAGGTTAGAACAGGAGTGGGGGTTATAAGGGAGGCCTGAAATAAAAATTCGCGATATTTCATTGTCTATTTCTTTTTCAACAAACATGCACATATCAAAAGTTGTTTACTTTGTTATTTAGATTAACTTTTTTTTTTTTTTTATACATTTCTCCAGGAACAATGTATGGAGCAAGTAATTTGCGTAGAAATATTGATATGCTCAACAATTCATTCCTATTTGAACTATCTGGTACCTCAGCTGGAAAAATTAATTCAAACCAATGTTAATATTATGTCCTTAATAGCTGAAATCTATGCATAATGCACAGGAGACGGGAAATATGACAATTTGGAGGACACTGAAGACTTACATCAAAAATTATTTTTATTATTAACAAATGCCAACAACGGGTATTAACCCTAAACACTGGGACGGGTAAATGTCAAAATATTGTTCAAAATAAAGACTTGCCAAAAAAATACCATCACCATTCAGCCTCAAATCAAGTCCCGGGTGAAGCCGGGTATCTGAGCTAGTATTGGATAAGATTGTTTCTATACAAGTTTTCGATCCGACGTATATTAACGGAGATATTTCGAATTTTCGAAAATCCTCCACTCTAAACCCTCCCCCTCTCACTGGTCCGATTTCAGCCATTAACGAACTTGATCTTTATTTTTACTTAAACGTTTAAATATCGAGTTTGGTAACGATGAAGCAACAAACGCACACATATATACATATAATTTTGAACGGACCTCATTTTCGTCTCCTGGGTAGGATCGATGGATATTTGAAGAAAAATTTTGAAAATCGCGTCATGAGTACGACCTCAATAGCTAATTTCCCCGAAGGGAAATCTGCTAAAAGGTTGAACACTTCTTTTTAATACTTGTTTTCCTGTAGTCTATTTGACTCCGTACAGTAAATGGACCGGAAAAAAACTTAAAATAATAACTGAATTTAAACATAGTCTGGATGATTTGGCATGGAATGAAACATATAGGATAATATAAGAATGATTAAGGCTCATCGTACTACGCCCACAAATATCATTTACGAGAAACGATAAAAAATTAAGGCATTCTATTTACCGTCGACAGGTGGTGCCGGTGTACTCAGAACTCAAACTCATTTTTAATCTTCCTCTTTTTCAATGAACTTCTCAGAATATTGGTGGCCCCATTTTCTTCCAACCTCTTTCCATCGACATTTTTTCCGAATATATTATGAATTTCTACAAAGCAGAACAACATATGACCTTTCTCCTAAGCGCCGCCTTTGTTTCCCCTTATTTTTTTAAATTTTAGAGAGAGAAATATTAATTATTCCGAAAGTTTGTATTAGACTACTGGCCCAGTTTATTGATCCTTCATAAACTAGAAAAGAAAGATCAAGTTAGTTAATGGCTGAAATCGGACAAGTGGGAGGGGGGGGGTTAAGAGGGGGGATTTTCGAATATTCGAAATATCTCCGTTACTATTCTTCGGATCGAAAACAAGTATAGAACCAATCTTATTGCAAATTAAATTTACTATAAATATTGTTATACACATTTATTCTCTATCTTGAATATTAACCGAGATATTGGCATATTTATTAAGTGTGTGCGGATAACAGACGAAATAAGATCAGCTGATGTCGGTTCTATCCGCCGAAAGCTAGTTCGGGTCCGTAACTGTTCGGCTCTCGTGAAATTGGTTTAGAGACTCGTTATTACTATTGTTACTAGTATGCAGATTTCTCTATTGTAAAACTTCACGTGGGATATCTTCTCAGTTTACGCAGCCCCTACGTGACGGACGTTTTCTACTTTTATTACGGCTGAACCGAGTTTTATGAAACTTGGTATGTATATTACAACTAGCCCAACTTAGACTTTAGGCTATATTAATGTTCTCTAAGACAAAGAGGAGTAGAAGTTATAAGGGAGGCCTGAAATTAAAAACAGCGATATTTCGTTTCCTATTGCTTTTTCAGCAAATGTGCTCATAACAAAAGTTGTTTATTTTGTAATTGAGAGTAACTTTTGTTATATGCACGTTTGCCGTATACGGAAGTATAAATGAGCTATACGTTAAAAACTATAGCGGGAGTCCACAATTTTATTTGGCACAAAAGACTCAACCTAACTAAACCAAACTCGATATGTGAATTAGTACTAACGACTTCCTTATAACAAGCCATACTATCATTTCTAGGGACGGGCAGGAGTGGGGGTTTTAAAGGAGGCCTGAAATTAAAAATAGCGATATTTCGTTTCCTATTGCTTTTGCAGCAAATATGCACATAAAAAAGTTTTTTATTTTATTATTTAGAGAAACATTTTTTATATGCACTATCGTCGTATACCGAAATATAAAGGCGTTATACGCTAAAAATTATAGCGGGAGTCAACAATTTTATTTGGCACAAAAGACTCAACCGAACTAAACCAAGCTCGGTGTGATTTAGTACTAACGCCTTCCTTATAATAAGCCATACTAACGTTTCTAGGGACGGGCAGGAGTGGGGGTTATAAGGGAGGCCTGAAATTAATAATAGTAATTTCCTATTGGGGTTTCGGCAAATATGCACATAACAAAAGTGGTTTATTTTGTAATTTAGAGAAATTTGCTCAACACTTCTTTTCAATATGAACTACCAGGTACCTCACCTTAAAAAATTAATTCAAATGTATGTCAATATTTTCTCCTTAATAATTCAAATCTATGCATAATGCACAGGAGACGGGAAATATGACAATTTGGAGGACAGTCAAGTCTTACATAAAAAATTGATTTTATTATTAACAAATCCACAGATACGACGGGTGTTAACCCCAAACACTGGGAAGGGTAAATGTCAAAATATTGTGCAAAGTAAAGCCTTGCCAAAAATATACCATCACTATTCAGCCTCAAGTGAATTCCCGAGCGAAGCCGGGTATCTGAGCTAGTATATATATATATATATATATATATATATATATATATATATATAATTTATATAATATAAATATATATAGAATTGTGTGTCTGCATGTGTAGTTGAGACAATTTTTTTTTCCCTAATTAGCTGCAAATATAAGAGAGACCAGACAACTAATGTCGCTATACATTCATGCTGGTATGTGACTATCGAGGATTTCACAAAAAAATAAATAAATAAATAATCTAATACGGATGGAGAAAAATAGGAAGGAACAAATCATAACGTCAACTCGGAATATCCAAATCACCATTATTTTAGAATTCAAGCGCTTCTGCTTTTAAGAATTACTAATCGAATGCTTTCAACAATGCATTACAGTTTTGATGTTTTTGACGAAATGTTTCTATTACCGTTGTCAGAGACAAGATTGACTACAATACTCCCATTTACAGCCCAAATGCACAGTCGAAGTATTGAATGCCTTTCGTGGAAAGTAACATGAAAAAAAGTAACATAAGCTTGCTGACGTTGTTGGGCCCATAGTGTAACGTATCAATATCCGGCCGTCATTATTAATTAACTTCATTGTTTTTTATAATCATCAGGTTATGTAAAAATTTAATGATTTAATAAAACAACACCGCCCTAACAGAATTTCTAAGACACGATCGAAGACTTACTCGAAAGACACAAGGCGTTTTTATATTCTCCTACCTCACGGAGCTTACGTGGATGAAAAAATATATTAAGACCACACCATGCTCATAAAAGTCCGTCACGCAGGGGCTGTGTAAACTAAACAGATTTCTCACGGGAAGGTTTACAACAAATAAATCTACATACTGGTACACGTAAATGTTAAGGGAATAAATGCAAGCGGTAATAACAAATCATTGTGCTTCTAAATTGTAAACAAACAGGGCAGCCAATTTCGTAGCACTGAATAGATAGAATTATTCTAGACATACAAGATGAACAATTAGTGAAATATATCTGAATATAACACATTCATTTTGTTGAAAACTATTTACTATAGCTAGTGGAGTAATTTGAAATAAATTAGAATAATTTCTATCTCATTCACTCTGATTTTAGTCATCCAAGAACAAAAGAGGGGCGGGGGAGGGGGGGGTGGTCTACAAATCGTATTTGTTTGTATCTCTTATAATAAAGCTTTCTTTAAAAAAAAAAAATTGGTATTTAACCTTGTAATGAAGTGGTTCATGATATAACAGCTTATTATTAATATGATACTAATAAGCGTATATCTCGGTTAATACTCATTACTCGAAAATATGTATACTACAGTATTAATAGTAAATTTAATTTGCAATAAGATTGAAACTATACAATTTTTCGATCCGACGTATAACATCGGAGAGATCTCGAATTTTCGAAATTCTCCACCTCTAAACCTCCATCTAACGATTATTCAGTCAATAACGATTTCAGTCATTAGCGAACTCAACCTTTAGTTTTTTATGATACGCTTATATATCGAGTTTGGTTACGATCAAATAATGATTGCGACAGCTAGAGTGGTAACAGACAAGTATATGTATATATATATATATATATATATATATATATATATATATATATATATATATATATGGTGTTGTTATTCTTTTTGGAGTTTTGGTCAATGTTGGTGAAATAAATCCAAGTTTATGCCGATATTTTGAGAATCTTCATTTTCACTTCTTCAGGGCAAGACTAAAGATAACTACAAACTATTACACATGGTTATTGCACTAGGACTAGGGTTATACTATAAACTCCAAAAAGAATAACAACACCATATATAAAAATAACCTGGTCGAAAACATCAACACAATTATATATATATATATATATATATATATATATATATATATGTGTGTGTGTGTGTGTGTAATTTTGAAGGGACCTCATTTTCGTCATCTCCTAGGTAGGATCGATGGACATTTAAGGAAATTAGTTATATACGTTTTTTGTCTATCCTTAGTTTTTGATGGAGATAATTCCAATTTTTAGTTTTCGGTCTTCAGTAAACCCCCCCTCCTATTCATGTCACATTCAAAAAAAAAATTATTTGAAACATATTATTTGAAGCCTTAATACCAAATATTTTTCTCAGTGAACTTTTATGTTTTGAGATAAATGCAAATATGTGACAAATGTGGGAAATCTGCTTAGTTAACGCAGCCCCTGCGTGACGGACTTTTAATATCAAGCGATTGATGATTTAGCTGTGTAGTGAGCAACTCACTATCGGTGAGCAGCCACTCTTTAATCTTTATTTGAAGTGTTTTTCTTTCTTTTAAGTAAAAAAAATAATGTAAGAAAAGATTAATTTTGGATGAAAAATAAATAATTCTTTATAGGTGGTTAAAAAAAAAAGTCCGTCACGGCTGCGTAAACTAAGCAGATTTCACACGTGATGTTTTACAAAAGAGAAATCGGCTTACTAATAGCAGTAGTAGTAACGAATCTCTAAATCAATTCATGAGGGACAAACAGTTACGGAAACGGCCGTACTAGCTCTCGACGGGAAGTCCCGCATATAGCCGACTGCTGACCACACGCACTTAATACAAATGCAAATATCTCGGTTAATATTCAAGATAGAGAATAAATGTATAAAACAATATTAATAGTAAATTTAATTTGCAATACGATTGATTCTATACAATTGTTCGATCCGACGCATAATAACGGAGATATTTCGAATTTTCAAAAATCCCCCCTCTAAACCCTCCCCTCCCACTGGTCCGATTTCAGCCATTAACAAATTTGATCTTTATTTTTACATAAAACGATTAAATATGAAGTTTGGTAATGATCAAACAAAAATTGCGACCGCTAGAGCGTTAACAGGCAAATATATATATAATTTTGAACGGACCTCATTTTCGTCATCTCCTTGGTAGGATCGACGGACATTTGAGGAAAGTTTTCAAAACGCGCGTCGTGAGTACGACCTCAATAGCTGATTTCCCTTAGGGGAAATCTACTAACAATTTTTTAATTAAAATCCATCAGCTGATTTTGCAAGACTGAACCTGACAACATATTCCTCAAAAACAAGCTTAATTCTCAATCTATCAGTTGTTGGTTATCCGTTGGTTACTGATTGATAGTTGGTTGGAAGAGGATGGTTGGGTATTGGTCATTTATTGTCAATTCTTCAGATAGAGAAGTTTATTTATATTTTATCCAGGCCGTTTTGGGCCCTTTTTCAGAGCTAAAGATGACAAAAAGCCCACCAACTGAAAGAAATAAGAAATAAATCATTTGTTAAACTTGTTTGTTTTTGTTCATAGTCAGCTATGGAGAAGTGGATCAATTGTGCCCGAAACTGTAAACATACAAAACAAAAATACTCCTCTACCTGAAGAATTGGGAGTTTATGGCCGATATCCCGGTATCTTCAATAATCATTCAAGCTAAATTCTTGATTTCAGCCAAATTTGTACCTGAAGTTACAATTTTATTAAATATGAAATTATAAATGAAATGTAATTAAATTATAGGAAACAAACCTTTTAGTTTATATATTGATTAATACATTATTAACGGTACGTATTTCCGGGGGTTTACATACATTGTGTGGGCAGACAAAAATCGGGATGTCGTTTTTTTTCTGTGAGAGGAGTTAAAAGACCTGTCTTCTAAGCGCAATCTATCGTAAGTCTAGAAAGAATTTCATTTAAAATGCTTTATAATTGAATTAGAAAAATTCATTTTATCAAAAGATGTACACCGCTGATTATTATTATTATTTTTTTTTTTTTACAGAATAAGGAACTTCTCATGATGGGCCTGTAGAGCCGCTCGTCATATGAATTGTAAGACCTATAAACATTTATTGTCTGGTCTTTAAATTTTGATTTTTTTTCCTGAAATACATATAAGATCAAAAATTAATTTGGGACATAAATATATATATATATATATATATATATATATATATATATATATATATATATATATATACATATAAGTTTATACAGTAATTTTAAACAATTGTATTTCAGTTTTATTTCAATTTTAAGAGAGCAAATTGTATAACTAATGATTTGCTCAGAGACTATGAAAACTAAAATAATTCTACTTATTTGTTATTGTAATTAGAACTGTTGTGAAACATTCAGAATATTAAATAATCGTTTTACTAGCATTTATCTTAAATGATGACTGTTTTTATTTTTTTTTTTAAGGCTGGCTAGCCGTAAATAATCTGAATTATACTGACGCTTTTAGTAGATTTTCCTTATTGGTATGACAGTCGTTAATGTCTTAATTTGACCTGTTGATATGATAATTACTGGACTCTTTTTTTTTTTTAATTTTTTCTCCGTAATTAGCTGCCCAAAGGCCCCCAAAAGAAACCTGAAGGTTAAATAATGGCTTCAATATATTACGTTATTTATTACGGAAATTAGTAAATGGTCAAACTTATATTAATATTCATTTGTATTTGACTAATTTTCATTAAAAAATATATCCATTTCTTAGTGTGGAAGGATTGAGAATTCGTATTTTTTTTTTGATATTTTATTTCTGGAAGGGGAGAGAGGAAAAAGTGATTAAAAGAAGGCGAGTAAAAGTCCAACTGGGCCAGGGGGAGAGGGAACTGTTTGGCCGGCGGTTTTTCCAGGGGGAGGAGGGGCCAAGCCCCCCGGGACTGGGGGAGGGGGTAATCTTATTTTAAGAGCATTTGTCTTGACTAGGAAGGGGAGTAGGAGGGGGTGTCTTGGAGAAGGGTGGGTGGTCTTAAGGCAGGAGGGGAAGATGGGGATCAATACTCCTGCCTCCCCCCCCCTACCCTGCCACCATCTTTCTCTGCCCCCCCCCCAACCCCCTCACTCTACAACCCCCCCTTTCCTCCTCTCTCAGATATTACCAGCAGGCGAATATTCCGGACTCAACACCACCCCCTTGGTCCCCCACTTTGCTCCCTCCCCCTTAGCGGACCACCTCCCATCCCAGGCCTTCGCTCAATATCTCATAGCGCCTTCACATACCCCCTTCAGGCAAAAACCTACCTTAGCACCCTCCAAGAACAGTCGGCAACGCTCCGCATCAAACACAACCTTAATCCACCTTACAAAAATATATATTAAGGCTCACGTCCTTATTTCGAAGCCTTTTCTTTTTCATGTACTTGTTGATACTCAGTTTGTTTTTCTTTCGCAACAAAGACGGAGTTTTCCTTTATTGTTCTTTGCGTTACAATGACAGAAGTGCTGTTTCAAAAGAAAAAAGCCTCGGCTAATTTTTATTCCTTAGGCTTAAGCCAGTATCTTTTAGAGCCGTCCTTCCTTCCAACAACACTTACATTAGTTACGCTCCAGGAAGACTGACAGCACCCAAGATCGTTAAGAAACTTAATCCTGCACACAAAAATACAAACTATAGCTCACATTCTTAATTCGAGCCCATTTCTCTTTCGTGTGGCCGTAATATCTGTATTTTATTTTGCGTTACTGTCGTACAATAGCTGATTAAAATAATAAATAATTTAAAGACCTACCTACATTCTTCTTCACACAAGATCTTTCTGAAGCATTGTACACTTCCTCCAACCTAAACTTACCTTAGCCTAATAGTCTAAGAAAGCTGCCAGCACTTGGGTTAGCTCACAATAACAGAAATCATAGCTCAAATGCTCATTTTGAAACCATTTCTCTTTCATATACTTGTTAAAAACAAAATTAAAAACGTCTTAGCTAAAATCTCAATGCTTTGGACTGCCCTGAGCATCCATCAGAACCTGTGAATAATTTATTCAACCCACTCTTAGTGCACTCCAAGGAGACAGAAAACACTGGAAATCTAAGTATCTTCATATTTAAAAAAAAATAGAAATAAGAACTGAAGTTCATACTTGGAAGCCTTTTATCTTCTAAGCACTTGTTGATACTACAATTTCTCCCCTACGAATAAACAACTTTCATTTTCTTTTTTAATTGCTTTGAAGTTATAAAAAAGAAAAAGTAAGTGCAGTATAAGACATCTCTTAAATTAACTGTCATTCTCATACCCTTTCTTCAATAACTTACAGAAACCTCGAAAATATGTCCCTGAAGCAAAACCAGCATTTGGTGTCAAGAACAATGAATAAATGCACTGAAGTAGCTGAAGCTTTGGAATTAAAAATTTACGTATTCGAAAAACTTTTCTCTTCTATGTACATGGTGATTTTAGCTGTTTATTTTTATTCCTTCAAAGCAATCTTGAATTCCCTTTTTGTTCTTGTAATATACGATATAAATGGATCGAAAATCTCATACATTTTTGTCACCTTCATCAATAATCTTCAGTACCACCTCAAGCAACAACTTATCAGATTCTTAGAAGACCTACAGTATGGAATCATTAAGTTTGTTAGTACTGCTGAAAAATTAAATTACTTACCGCCAGCTTTAATAATATTTTCTCTTTGCCTACATCATACAATACTCATTTTTCCCAAAGATTTATATGTTATAGCCTAAAACGTGCCGAATCAAATATCTCCCTAATAAATTATCATTATCATTGAATTCATTACAGAGTTTTCACCTACTTCTTGTAGGAAATAAATTTAAAACGAATTCTAAGATGAATGACATCTCCAAGTTTTTTTTTTTTTTTGCTCTCAATTTAAAATATTAAATATCACTCACCTCTCTTTTTTCCCCTGTTGATCCTCACATCTTCTTTAATCTTCAAGAATAATATACAAACTTTAGTGTATTTTATACTTGTGCATCGGATCCAGCCAACAAAATCCTCAGTATTGTAGGCTTTTGCCATTGTATGCTAATCATTTTACCATGACTTTTGATTATCAACTACGTCATTAGGCTTCAAGAAAATTTATCGTAGGTTCTTCCACTTGGAGAAAATGTTTATGTATGAATATTAATTTAAGAAGAAAAAATATAATCTTTAGAAGACTATTCTAGTAAATTATTTTAAGCAATACTTACGTTTGTATCATGAAACCTTTTAACTTCCCTTGTATTCGGCGTATGATAATTATTTCTTCTCAAACATTCCCTGGCATATTTTATTTTATTCTTTTAACATACATACATATTTTATTTTCTGAATTATGTTTCGTGGCTTTGATAATGGTGGCACAACAGAAAATATGAAATTAAAGTACTATTCTCTATTTAGAGTTTACATTCATTACGTTTAGTTTGGTTAATTTTGAATTACTTTTAAAATTATAAGAAGATAAACACCACATACTATTCCATTTATCTTTCACTCACACTTTTCCTAAATAAACAATGCACATTTAGGAACTTTTTGCAACAACATACACGCTAATTATGTTATTTTATTTCTATCTTCGGAATTAAAATATAGAATTATTCATTTAAAATCATATTAATTATGCACCACTTACATTTACATAAGGCTAGATGTCAGTTAGAATCATTATGTTGCGGCATAATAGTTATAGAACTGATAAATGTGGTTTACATAAATATATCGTGCATTATATGAAATTTGAAGGAATGATATGATTTGTAGATGGGGCACATCCATTACATCTGTCTAGCCCGACTTTCCCGGTGCTCTGAAAAGGAAAGAAAAATCATGTCCACTTACATCCATTTTTGCTTAAATAATATTTGATGGCTCGTAATTAATTACGATTAACAACTATATATCAAGTATACTTCTTATTTCTCTAAAATATATTTTATAAGACCGAATTCCAGTAAAACAAGACGAGCATGAATGGGAAATTTTAATTTTAATTTTTTTTTGTAAGAATTCCAGTAATCTGGGCCATTGACAGTAGAAACAGTATTCATCCAACGTGTACACGTCCAATATACTCGTAAAGGTGGTCACAATCATTATTTAACAAAAGATTCATAGCTTATTTCGAACCAATGCATGGAACAATACATACTCCAGTTGACTGGTAATTGTTATTCCTCTGATTTACTACTGGACTTCTAATTTTCTTCTAAATTTTCTAATTCTCCGTCAATACATTATTGTGAATTATCACCACTAACATAAAAGTTCGTAATGGAAATTCTTCCTGGGTGAAATTAGACAAGTTAATGTTCATTGAGTACCAGTCTTATACATTGAATTAAAGAATGGTTGTAGTTATTATTCTAATTTCATAACTTTTCAAATGCTTTACGCTTTTTATTCTTGAGTGACTTTAAAGTTATTTCATAATTTAGTCCCAATGAAAAGTAAAGAGTAGTTTTTCTGCACTTAATTTGAAAGTTTTTTCTCACTGGAAAAATGCTTATCTAGCATTTTTCTGAACCTGAGCGTTTCATTTCAATGATCCTGTGGAGGTAAATAAATTCAAAAATATTATTAATGTCATATTTAAAAAAAATGTCAAACCACAATATGTAATGCATACCATATATTTACAGCGAAAGTCTCTCAATAAAAATGACTTCTTTTTTCATGCATAACTTAGAAATTTCGAACTCACATTTTATAAAAAAATTCCTCGCTTTGGCTCAATACTGTTTCTATAATATAAAAGGGGTCCAGCAATTTTTGAATGTCTAACATGTGAATCAGAAATCATTTTTATTAATTTAATTTCGCCGTTAACATTTGACAAATTTTGAATATATTTTGGCTGACGTGAGCCATCAACGATCTTTCAAGATAAACAAAGAGATATCTTATTAAAAAATGTCATACTTACTTCCATATTTTGAAATATTTCTCCAATTCTCCAAAAATTCAGTTTTCTAGCTAAAACATAGGTTTTAGTACAATAATAGATTTAATAGCTCATAAAGTTTTCCAGGTATCCATACGTTGTGAAGTAAATCTTTGAAACAATTCAAAATAAGTTAATTATAGTAAAAACTGTCTCTTCTGAGTTTCAGATCTGTTTTCAGTGTACTTATTGAATCTGTCAGATTTTATTAATATTACTCACTATTGTTTTCTTGTTTTTATGGAACTCTATATTCCAGTCTTAAAGGAATTGAATACTCAGCCTTGTGTTGAAATTGCCGTTGCAACGGGTACCACTTATCGCCTCATAACTCAATCACAAACCTCTTTCTCACAAATACCTTTCATGAAAAACAAGAATAAATCAACTACAAGAATCTGACAACTTAAAAAAAAATAATACTCATGCCGTTACTTCATAACTTACTGCACTCTGCAGAGTGATTTTATATTCAGTTTTTAGAATTAAGATAAGTTCTTTAGCGAGGTTCGATTATAAATGACATGATTTTAGATTCCCTACATTTACTGTAATATTCTTCGAACAGTTTACCGTCCATTTAGCACATTTCATTCCGTTCCGGTTAATCCGAATAAATCCGGAATTATATCGGATGACTGGGACTCTGCTATATATACATAAAATTTTTATCTCATATTGAACGTTTGGGGCGAATAAGGTATTCAAAGTCGGTGTTACTTCCGACGTTCCCGAAAACGATTGGCTAGTTACTGCAAGTACTATATAGCACTTGCTTCGGAGAATATTCTCAGTAAATATATTTAAATAATTGGAATTGGAAAAAAATACTTAAATAGTCCGCCACAAAGACAGCAAGCAGATTTCCAAAGTCCTGACACGTTATCGTTATAATCTATTCTCTATTTTTGTCTTTAATAAAAACCTTGTGTTAACAAAAAGGCATAAATGTTTCTGGGGGTTTTACTTAATGTTAAGGTATTGTAAAACATATGATAGTTACTAGAGAAATATAAATTTTGTTGTAGGTTATATTATTCAAAAATAACGGAATCAACTATGTAAATTATACTCATTCTCTAAACCCATGCTTCTCACTGATTAAGAATATCAACTATCTTGATTTTTATAAGATTAACTTTCAACGATCAAACAAAAATTACGGCAGCTAGAAGCATCAACACGCATATAAAACATAAGACATTTCCCAATGGTAGCTTAATTATTAATTGATAGTGGATCTTGTTATAAATTCGAGATCGCCAAAACTTGTTTTTTTTTCGTTTTAATCCAAGCATGTTTATATTTATTCGTTTATTATAAAATCCCGCATTGACTATTGTAGTTAGCGGTAGATGGAACCATATTTCTTGGAACAAAGTAGTTTCTATTAAAATGCCAAAAGCTTTTTCATGATTCTTCTTCGTCCCAATGGAGTTTTCCTAAAATTTAATCCGGGCAAGAACAACTTTCTCATTTCGAATTTTTCTGCTTGTATTCCAGTGTGTGGTAAGTTCTTTAATGTGTCACGGGTTTTTTTTCCATGTTTCTTCAACCAGTCGAATTTCCACCTTTGAAAAATGAGTTTTTGAAATTCTAATTTCCTATCCACTGGTGAGATGTAGGATTCCGTCGTTTTATCTTCTCGAGCGCTCTGAGCTTCCAAATCAGCCATTTCATTATCTTGCAAAACAAAATGAGAGGGAACGCAAACAAATGATGTATTTTCCTCTGAGGTTTGTATTTGATCTTTTACTAGGTTTGTGAGTCGACATCGTGACTTTGGGTTGGCAAGACTTTGGAGTGAGCTTATGAGTCCGTGGCTATTACAAATGAACCTTGTCCAGTTGCTCTTTATAGTTTATAGCTTAGCTTATAGCCATCCACTCAGCGGTAAATATCGAATTTACTGAGCTTATACTGCACTTCATTGCCTTACTCCCGATAATCCACGAGATGACGTTTCTGCTTTAGATGCATCTGTAATGGCCCAGATGTTATTGGGAATATTTTACGTTAATTAAAAAAAAATCATACTTTAAAGCTGGGGGTAGAAAATTATTTTTTTGTAGGAATAAAGAATGAAATCAATTTTCAAAGCGGTTTCCAGATCGAGAAGAAAGGTCTTTCACATGTTATTGGCTCAATAATTTCTAAACCTGATTCTCTCAATTCGTCCTGAATCGAATTCTTTGCGTGATTCGCGAGTCTCCTTTGGGTCTGATACACTCTGGAATGATCAGGAAATTTGGCTGTTTGTAGATATAAAATGAAATCAGGTAGATTCTTCTTAAACTCAGAGATAATGGTTCCCCGCTTGGAGGCTGTCTACTGGAGAAGTAAGGAACGCTCCAGGCACGATTCGTGACTATTAGCTTTAGTGTTCTAGTTGAGGCAGAATTATATATCTGTGATCCGTAGTCTATCTTTGACCGTATTATTGTTTTGTAAAAAAACAAGAGTATAGAAGCATGTTTATAGATTTCCACTATAATACATTTGGTTTTTTTTTTTTGAAAAGAGTGTATAGTATGCATTTTAACCATTTTAATAAGACCCCATGAAAGGAATTTGACCATTATAAGATCCTTGGATAAAATAAATAAACTTTTACAAACTAGGCATTGACAACACTGGGTAAAATTTTTGATAAGAACTACAATGATCTGGTGCTGCAAATATGTATATTGGCATTACTAAAAAATGTGACGAGCTTTCTATATCCTTTTGCAATCCGATCCCTCGAAATCAAATGAGTTATTTTATAATGAAATACGAAAAAAAAATTACAAAATATACTAACAACTAAATAAACAATCAATGGGATTGATGAAACTGAAAGCTGTGAAAGAAAAGAAGAGAGAACGTGGCGAAATCAGCTAGCGTCGGCTTTAAAAGAAGTCACCTTAATTACTCCTAACTAGGGCAATAGGGAGGCATAAAAAATGAAAAGGGTTCAAAGTGAGAGAGAGAGAGAGAGAGTGAGTGAGAGAGGGCAGAGAGAGGACAAACAAAAGCTTACTCTCTCCCTCTCTCGCACCCTTTGCCAGCCTATATCTTCTAATCTGCCTTTTATTTTTCCTCTTACCTCTACCACCCCCTCCCTACCAATTACTCCACTAAAATACCAGGCTCTTTAGTATTTACCCACTATTGTTCCACACATTAGACCCAAAGAGGATATGTTACACTTTTGCCTAAAAGCTTTAAGTTTTATTTTTATTTTTATTTTTTTTACTAATTTTTGTATTCTTTTTTGTAGCTAGCTCCTAAAGCCGCCTCAGCAGTTAATTCGTCTCCATTTCGCTCTTTCTTGGTATCATAAAATGAGAGAAAATAGCATCAGCCCAGACATAATAAAATATCATAAATAATCAACTTGTAGTATATTTTTGCCGATTAGCCAATGTTCTGTATAATTAAAATTCTAAACTATTTAGTTAAAGCGTTGACCTTTATCTCACATGGTAAACCTACTGTGGCGAATTCGATTCTTTCCTGGGCAAAGGAAATTATTTAGTGACGGAATTTATTAAATAACATCCTAAAATCCCTCTAGAAAAGGGTGGTAACCTGTAGATAACCCGTCCCGATTAGCCTTAGATGTATAAAGTGGACGTTAATAAATAATAATAAACTAATATCACACTTAGGGACAGGTTAGCCATGAGAGTTAAAGCGTTGACCTTAATCTAACACGGTAAACTTAGAGTGGCGAGTCGATTTCCGCCTGGGCAATAGGAATTTATTTAGTGGCGGAATTCATTAAATAAAATCCTTAGTCCCACCCTGGCTAGGATAGCCTGTAGATAACCCGTTCCAATTAGCCTGAGTTGAAAAGAACTGGACGTTAATTAATAATAATAATTATGGACAGGTTCAGAACTTACAACTCTCCTTAATTCACTTTATTAAAACTCTACATGTTTCGCGTTCTTTACTTCAACGCCTCAAAAGAAGTACGATTAGCACACCTAAAACCAAAGTCAGGCACATGACCTATAGAAACATCCTTTCTAAGAACCGACTTCGTCAATGCTGACTGGAAGTCACAACGCGGTACCAAATGCTAGCATAAATTGATACAAGGTTGCAATCGATATTAATAAAATATATTTCTCGGGGCTCAGGTTGGCCGTGTGAGTTAAGGCGTTGGTCTTAATCTCGCCTGGTAAACCTGAAGTGCCGAGTTCGATTCTCGCCATGGGCAATAGAGATTTACTTAGTGACGGACTCATTAAATAGATTGCTTAGTCCCACCCTGGCTAGAAAAGGGTGTAACCTGTAGATAATCCGTCCCAATTAGCCATAGTAGCATAAAGTGGACGCAAATAAGTATACATTCCTATACATACGATGTTAGTATTATATCGAATTCTCCTATGAAGTAGAGTCAATATTTCAAACTAAGTTAACTATATGTCAAAATGATAAATTTGAGAAGGAGGTTGAAGAAAGTGTGTAGGAGTGATATTACATTAGTATTGCTGGGTAATTGGAGAATCATAAAATTGAAAGGTTTGCGTATGAATTTCTGTTTCAATGCAGCCATCATTTTTTTTTTTTTTTTTTTTTAGATTTCAGTTTTTTTATACGATCAACAGCGTCAAAATTGAACTTTTTGTCTGTCTGTTCGTCTGGCCAACGGCAATCACTTAAAAACTCTCAAAGGATTTAATGAAATTCTGCAGTCACCATCACAAAGGAACAATATGCGATTTTCCGATTAGCTGTACAAGCTTACGTAAAGTCGAAACATATATCAGTGAGCGTCTTCTTTTTGTTCTTTGTGTTCTTTTTCATTGTGGTATTTTTTTTTTTTTTATTTTTTTTTTTATAAATCAAAACATTTATAGACAGATTCCCGTTCACAATATGTTCTTCTGGATTGAAACGCTGTTCACATTCATGAATTTAAAAATGTTAACTCTCCTCTTTTGGCGGGTGTCTTGTTTCTCTAACATGGAAATGACACACTAGAGTTCAGCTTTTTATGCCATATTACCAATAACAGGATTTATTTTGATGTCAAAACACATGTTCTTCAATATATTCATTATTTATTTTTCTTAAGGGAAATCAGCTATTGAGGTCGTGCTCATCATGACATTGTCTAAAGAATTTCCTGAAATTTCCATCGATCCTACCCAGGAGGTGGCGAAAATGAGGTCCGGTCTAAACTGTATATGTGTATATATATATATATATATATATATATATATATATATATAACGCTCTAGGGGTCGAAATTTTTGTTTGATTGTTACCGAACTCGATATTTAAACGTTTTATCTAAAACTAAAGGTCAAGTTCGTTAATGACTGAAATCCAACCATTAGGAGGGATGGGTTTAGAGGGGGGGATTTCGAAAATTCTTAATATCTCCGTTACTATGCGTCGGATCAAAAGATTGTATAGAACCTGTAATATTGCAAATGTAATGTTCTATAAATGCTGTTATGTACTTGAATATCAACCCAGATGTTTGAATTTTTTAGGTTTCGGCCTTTAGTAAACCCCCTCCTAAACTCCTACTCATGTGACATTAACAATAAACTGCTATAGTATGAAGGGCATTGTTTGAAACCTAAATACCAAATATTGTTCTCATTGAACCATTACGTTTTGAGGTAAATGCAAATAAGTGACGCACGTGGGAAATCTGCTTAGTTAGCACAGTCCCTGCGTGAAGGGCTTTCTTGTTTTCAGCCTTCAGTGAAAAATAACTTCTGGTCATTGGATTTTTCCTTAGAAATCGAAAAATGAGGATGAGATGAGATATATAGTACTCAGTTTACGCAGTGACGGACTTATTAAAGTTTACCCGTCAATCAGACAGAAATGTCGGCTTCCTCCGAAAGAATTGAATGTAGGACCGATATGTCTAACCCTCGTCATAGCTCAATGTGTCTGTTTAGAGTATTGCAATTCATTTGTCGAGGCTAGGTGGTAGATGGAATTGTAAGGGCGGCCGGGAGGGTTAATGCAGCGAGGGCACACAGGTGTGAGTGAGGGGGGAGCAGGCACGGCCCGAATAATAATAGGTAAGTCGGATATAATGTGTGTGTATGTATAAAGAGTGAGTATGTTAATGTGTGGGGCGAGTGTGTAGGAGTTGGCGGCCGGTCTAGGCACCAGGTGTCCGTGCCCTGCAGATGGCTACTCCCTCGCAGAACCTGTCTGTCTCCTCTCCCCAACCACCCACCCCCTTCAAAGTTCGGCGCTGAGAAATATTTTTAGTAGACATCCCTTAAGGTTCTACTCATGACAGCATTTTCGAAAAATTTCTTCAGATGACTATCGATACTACCGAGGAGGAGAAGAAACTGAGGTCCGTTCGAAACTCTCTCTCTCTCTCTCTCTCTCTCTCTCTCTCTCTCTCTCTCTCTCTCTCTCTCTCTCTCTCTCTCTCTCTCTCTTCTCTCCTCTCTCTCTCTCTCTCTCTCTTCTCTCTCTCTCTCTCTCTCTCTCTCTCTCTCTCTCCTCCTCTCTCTCTCTCTCCTCTCTCCTCTCTTCTCTCTCTCTCTCTCTCTCTCTCTCTCTCTCTATATATATATATATATATATATATATATATATATATATATATATATTTGTACGTTAACGCTCTAGCGGCTGTAAATTTTTCTTAGATCGCTAATAAACTCGATATTAATGTGTTTACCGTATAGTAACGGAGATATTTCGAAAATCCTCCCCTGGACCCCCCCCCCTCCCACTGGTTCAATTTCAACCATTAACGAACTTGACCTTTCTTTTTACATATAACGATTTAATATCAAGTTTGGTAACTATCAAACAAAACTTGCGACCGCAAATGCGTTAACAGACAAATATATATATATATATATACGTATATATAATTTTCAACGGACGTCATTTTCGTCTTCTCCTGCGTAGGATCGATGGACATTTGAAGAAATTTTTCGAACATCGCGTCATTAGTATGACCTCAATAGCTGATTTATCTTAAGAAAAATCTGCTAAAACACACAACCTAGCCAGTCAAAAGATAAAAAGATACATTTTAATAATAAAGTGCTATATAAATTTAATTCTTAAGTACCATAGAACTACTTTTAGTAGTTTAAATTAATTTGTAACTTTTAATTTATTGGCTAGCTTGTGCATGAGTTTTTTAATTAATGACACCTCCTCCTTTTTTCTGTGATATATTCTTTAAGTTTTAATATTGTACTTTAACATGTATTTTAATTTCCGTTTTTGCTATTTTAAGCTAAGGTTGTTTTTGTATGTGTTGAATAGTTGATATACTGATTTACTGGGTACTTGATATTCAGAGGGTATTAGCAGATTTCCCTTAGTGGAAATATATAATTATCTGTAACCGCCCAAACTCTATATATAAGGAATGTTCGTTGAAGGTTAAAATCGGAAACGTAGGAGGGGGGGGGGCGTTTAGACGGGAGGAATTTCAAAAATTCTTAATATCTCCGTTATTCTGCGCCAGATCGAAATATTGTATAAAATCAATCATATTGCAGATGTAATGATCTATGAATGTTGTCATGTTGGTTTTTGACTATCCTGATTATTAACCGAGATTTACATGTTTCAATTTTTGGCCTTTAGTAAACCCCCACTTCCCATATTAACAATAAGCTGGTATATTATGAAGCACATTATTTGAAGCCTAAATTCAGAATCTTGTTGTCCCTGAACATTTACGTTTTAAGATAAATGCATATACGTTACGCACGTGGGAAATCGTAGTTAACGCTGCCCCTGCGTGGCGGACGTTTTTCTTCAAATTCTATGTAGGATGGAGTGCTGCCTAAACCAATCAGATCCCTATTACAACATGTATATATTGGATATATATTGGATAGAAGATATTGGACAGAATTATATTGGATATATTGGATAAAACAGAACATGCATTTCATAACTGTGTACTCCAATCCTCACAGAGCCTGCATTATCATGGACTAAGTAACCCATGAAGTTTGCCGAATATTGTACTAATACAAGCGAAGTTATAACAGTGCATGAATAACATCCATAAAAGAATATGAATAATTACTGAACGTGTATAACAACCTTCAACTAACTATTATATTTGCACGTAAAGTTCTGAAAACCTTATCTATTAGGTTCACTGCAAACTTTCCAACAATGATAAGAAGTTTTAATTAATCCCACGTGACTCGGTCCACATTTGAGTCAGAGCTACACATGGACTTGTGCTCCACAAATTCCTCTTTCTTTAGCCAATTAAACGAAAATATATTCGTTATAATGAACAGTGATAATATACTATTTTTATCTTTTTCAATGAAAGAATTACAATCGTCCAAAAATTATATAAAAATTGAATACACCCGTTTTACTCAGATTTTATTATTACTTTCAGTTTCATATATTTTTGTTAGCCGAACATCGTTATAAACGTCAAGTTTTTCTTTGTGTTTTATGATTTTGGCTTGTGGAATATACAATACAAATTAATTCATGAAAAAGTAGCATAATTGATAATCGATTGATTGAATATAGAATATAAACTGCCTTTTATGCATGAATTGTAAAATATTCTATACATATTTGAAGAGGCCTTATTAATGACATATTTAAATGAAACATCATTTGGAACAAAAATTGGAAATGTTTTAAAATATAAGGAATTCTAGTTTGATGTTATTTTAATCTTGTCGTTGCTATTTATTAGGTCAAATTTTTTTCAGAAATATCGAGAAGTAGATAATGCCCTCCATTTACATTGCATTAAATAATATATGACTTTAAAATGAACTTAAAATTTACTCTTCAACCAAAACCAATTTCAGCCCCTTAATTGTTTTATTCTTTTTTTATGCCGGTTGACATTAAAATCAATATTAATGAATTATATTAGAAAAAGAAAAGGCGTTTCAATAAGAAGTATTTACAATGTTGAAGTATCCAAGTTGTAATTCATTCAAGTGCCGAACAGGATAAAGAGAACCTTGCCGTAGATGTATAAGCAAGAATGATTGCAGAAACAAGATGATTCTCTGTACTGTAAAAGGTTTTTCAGTTTTAAAACTATCCCAGAGAAAGGTGCCAAACACAACACCACGTCAGCCAATCATTTTAGGATTCAAGTGGGATCCGGGGAAACTTTCCCTGGAAAACAAGTGAGCGTCATGATCAGATCACGCTCAGCCAACAGAATGTATTTGAAGCCGCGAGTACTGAAGCCATGGGGATCAGAAGTAACGCCTAACTAGTTAATTTGTATTGTTGTCCGAATATCAGCTGAGCAATTGTGAAATATATATCTGGTTCATTTGAGAATTGGTAATTTGTAGAGAGACTGAATTCCGGCATCCAGTATAAGAGTCAGCCCACGAGGCTTACGGCCCTGGATGGCCAGGTGGATGACTAGCGGAAGCTGGGTGTTATAAACATGATTGTTATAAAATGGTAATTGTTAGAAATAAAAATAGAAAACAACAATATGTTTCTATTCTATTCGTTCCACTATTGAGGTTGAACTCATGATGAGTTTTTCAAAACAATTCCTTCAAGCAACATACGAATTATGAATTTCTTCAAATGTCCATCGATCCTACCTAGGAGATTACGAAAAATTGGTTTCTTTCAAAATTATATATATATGTCTGTTAACGCTCTATGGTCACAATTTTTGTTTGATCTAACTAAACGCGGTATTTAAACGTTTTATGTAAAAATAAAGAACAAGTTCGTTATTATAAGTCTTTGTTATTATGCGTCGGATCGAAAATTTGTATAGAGTCAATCTTATTGCAAATGTAATGTTTTATAAATGTTGTTATGTATGTTTTTTTCATTACCTTGATTGTTAACCGATATATTGGCATTTTTTTAGTTTTTGACGTTTAGTAAACACCCACTCTTACTCATGCCATATTAACAATAAGCTGTTATATTATGAAGCACATTATTTAAAGTCTAAATACCAAATATTTTTATCATTGGGCTTTCACGTATAGAGATAAATGCAAATACGTGAGGCACGTTGGAAATCTGCTTTGTTAACACAGCCCCTTCGAGACGGCCTTTCTTACATAACCAGAATGCTTGGCAAAATTAGCATAGTCTCGATGTGCCGATAAAAAGGTTTCGGGAAGGAGAGAGAAAAAAATACGAATAGTTCACTTCCAAATCTTTACATCCATATCACTCATTCATATAACATGATATAAAGAATATTTTATACGTTTTTTAATTATGCTTGTAAAAAAATAATAAATATATTATATATATATATATATATATATATATATATATATATATATATATATATATATATATATATTAATATAAAAATAATTTTTATTATGCAAAACTATATCTGAAATTTTAAAAAATGAAAGTACTAAAAAAATGTTTTCAAAAGGTTATTTGTCAGAAAACTCATGATAAATAAATGGTCACTTATGTTTCTTGATTAGTCTGAGATGTCCACTGTGGAGCATATTAGCATTAGAATAGAATAAAAAAATTATCGGGTGCTCCAAGTCGGTGATATCATGAGTTAAAAAAAATAAATCGTTGAAGAGACTCTCAGTAAGTTTCTCACATGCTAAACAAAACTACAGCCCGGAAGAATGACCGTGAATAAAAGCAATAAATTTTTCATTAAATAATCCCTCCGTGAACATGATTTATTAGATAAGACTGACGAAATTAAAGAGGGTGAAAAGGGGGAAAAAATGTGTGAGGAACATAAATGGGTTTGTTGTTATTCTTCGAGGGTGGGAAGGGGGGGGGGTGGAATACACTGAGAGAGAGAGAGGGTGTGGGGTAGCGGCGATCTCTAGGTCAGACCTGACCCAGGGTTTTTTGTCCCAGGCTGGGGTGGAAGGGGGGCTCCAAGCCATTTTTACACACATCCCATACCGTAAAGGTCAATGTCTCCATTCCTTATACATCGTACAACTCTTTACTACGCTAATTCAATTAAACCTGTAATTTAACTTTCTAACATTTAACGTTTCAATTTTTTTACACTTTGCTCCGAATATAATACAGACTTATATTTTTTACAAATAAATATTATTAATAGGGTAGAAATTAAAGATTACATACCTAAAAAAGTAAATAATGGTAATTTTATAACAGGTTTCAGAGCTGGAGCTGCAGTTAACTCATGACGACTTGTTTTAGAAGAAAACTATACTGAACTGATATATTTTTTTTTTCGCAGCTAGATATAAAAATATCGAATGAAAACCATTATTTACCTTTTATTCTACCTTGAAACGTGGCATGATTAAAGTAACTATTTAATATTCATAAATGTAGTTTTTATTTATTTGTTTATATACCGCCTCTACTATTGTCATTAGCGGTAGATAGATCTATAATTCTTGGAACAAACGAGTTTCTGTTAAAAATGCAAAAAGCCTTTTTGATGTCTTCTTCATCTTATCTAAGGAGTTCAGTAGTTTTTAAAAATACCATTGAAAATGACAATAGAATTTGAATTGCAGACCGCATTCATGAGTTAAACAAATACAAATCGAATTGCCTTGGACAATTTCCACGCGCATCAGACTATATATAATTTTGGATAAAACAATTCAAGCATATTAGCGTTATAAAATCTAATGCTAACCCAGCCTGCAATATAAAGTACCAAGGATTTTTTAATGTTATCAGAATAGTGTAGTTACGACGCCTTAATTACGTAGAAATAAAAATAATAAGTTAATATTAATTATAATTTATCAGATGGGGAGAAACGGCTATTTTTTACACACACCCTATGCTGTATAGGACCAGTCTCCATTTGTTTTGAAAATCTTACATCACTTTGCTACCCTGACTATTAATCCTATAACTTGATCATATAAGTATTAATTTTACATTTAGTTTTAATTTTTTACCCATTCGTCCATATTAATATTTTTATACAGATATATACATGTAGAAATATATATATAAATGTTGCTGTATTATCTAACGTATATAGAGACATTAATGGACATACTTAAAAAAAACTACCTAATGCAGTTAGACAGCAGTTGATAGTATTAGCGGATTTCCCTTAAGAAAGTATTTCGAAAATTCGAAATATCTCGTTTACTATAAGTCGGATCGATTAATTATAAAGAACCAGTCTTATTGAAAATTTAATGCCATGTACGTTTTTGATCTATTAACAGAGATATTTGCATTTATTAATTTTCGGTTTTCAGTAAACCCCCACTCCTACTCATGTCATATTGACAGTAAGATGTTATATTATTAACTACATTATTTAAAACCTAAACACTAAATATTGTTCTCATTTAACTTTTACTGTTTGAGATAAATGCAAATACGTGGAGAAATCTGCTTAGTTTAAGCAGCTCCTGCGTGACGGACTTTTTTTTATCTTTCAGACATGAAGTGAATTGACTATTGACTAGGAATGGAAAGTATTTATGTAACGTTATGTGGTGAATATTGAGTGTATACCATTTCATTTCTTTACATATTTTTACATAGCACTTTCATTTACTAGGGGTATCCATTTTAAGCCGTAAATGTCTATTATTGTCTGTCTTGAATATATGGACGGTTTATAGTGGGAATAGCTTCGGTAAAAAAAGATTTTTGTTTTTGTTGGTAGTAGCTCTTTATGTAGCTGTAATGGGAGAATACTGGACTAGATTCCCGAGATCCATGGGTCCCGGCATGTAAGAAAAATGTTCTCACAAACAAAACATAATTCAGATTATTATCGAAATATACAAGACTTTCTTTGTGTTGGATTTTTAATGCAATTAATAAAGTTAATTAATGTAACGCGATTTTAGAAATATTATTCAATATGATTGCAAAATAAATTTCTTAATGAACTGGATAAGCATAGCTAAATATTAAAATTCATTCCCTGTGAATTTTTGAATCGATAGTATTTCTTACTTGTCGCTATTGTGGAATAAATCCAATTATACTGAAAGTAATGATACGCTAATTTCCCTATCCTCTATGCTCACAACATAGCTAGTAGGAAATATCGAGGATACCTTCTGTTGACGTTATATATTACCCTCAAGAAATACTGGACATGTTTTTAAGTTGCTACACATCATGTAAACGTTGCGTATTTGATAACCTCTATTGAGAATGATTATTGACCAGTACTATGTTATTTTGCGCGGTCCTTTGAACACAATTTTATTCAGCAGTCGTCCCTTCGACTCAAGATATAATGGACGATAAAGTATGATTGCCCCCATATTAAATATTCTGGAAATGAAGAAGGGACTATAATTTATATCATATCATGCGACTTGGTAGTTTTCAGACAGAGGTAATAATACTTCCCCTCGATAAGCAAGTTTTATTTTCTTTTTCAAACGTCATTTTTGCAAACTGACCCAAATAAACATCATTAAGAGTTTGATATGTGGAAGAGAAATAATTTTCTATAAAATACGTTCATTAATTCTTTTCTCAAATTAACTGATTGTTTATTTATTAATTATGGTATTTGATAATTAATGATCTAACGATGAAAGAATAATTACGTGAAAAAGTATGCCGTTGAGCTAAAACTTGGATATTTGGAGAAGAACTTCGTAATTTTAATATTGTGGACTTAGTTACTTATGTAATACAGCGAATTAGAATATCGGACCTATTTCCTGAAGAAATCAGATTTTAGTTTGAAATAAATTGACAATTTTTGACACTTTTAGCAGATTTCCCTAAAGGGAAATCAGCTATTGAGGATTACAACCTCATGACGCTATTTCTGATCGACCTAGCAGATGACAAAAATAAGGTCCATTCAAAATTATATATATATTTGCCTGTTACCGCTCTAGCGGCCGCAATTTTTCTCATTCACCGTTACCAAACTTCATATATAATCGTCTTATGTACAAAGAAAGATCATGTTCGTTAATGGCTAAATCAAACCAGGAAGAGGGTGGAGTTTAGAGGAGAATTATTAACTGAGATATTTGCATTTTTTAGTTTTCAGCATTCAATAAACCACCACTCCTACTCATGTCATATAAACAATACTCTGTTTTATATTGAAACACTTTATTTGAAATTTAAATACTAAATATTGTTAATAAATCCACCTCTAGACCACGAGGTCCGATTTCCGCCAATAACAATTATGATTTATAGTGTCGACTGAAACTGGTAAATATCGAGTATATAGATCAAATAAACATTTTCGAGTAAAGAATCCGGAATCCTAATTTATGACGTTATCACAAAAATTATTTGCTTGTTTCTCAGATAGTAAACGTTCAATACAAAACAAATTTTCTATTTACCCTTGATATGAAGTGGTTCATGACATAACAGCTTATTGTTAATTTGACAAGAGTAGGAGTGGGAGTATATTGATGGCCGAAAACTAAAATATGGAAATATCTCGGATAATATTGAATATACAGAAAACATGTGTATAACAGCATTTGTAGAACATTTTCAATCAGACTGATTTTATATAATTTTTCGACTCGACGCATAATAACGGAGATATTTTGAATTTCCATAATTCCCCCTCCCACCTGTCCGATTTCAGCCGTTAACGAAATTTGGCTTTATTTTTACATAAAACGTTTAAATATCGGGGTTGGTAACAATTTAACAAAAATAACGACCGGTGGAGTGTTAACAGACAAATATATATAATTTTGATTTTCTTCATTTCGTGGGTTGGGTGGGGACAGTTGAGGAAATGTTTCGAAAATCGGGCCATTAGTACAACCTCAATATCTGATTTCTGATTGTAAGGGAAATATGCTAAAATAGGCTATTTGGCAAAGGATAAGTCCGTCACGCAGAGGCTGCGTTAACTAAGCAGATTTCCCACTTGCGTCTCATACTTGTATTTATCATAAAAGTTCAATGAGAACAATATTTGGTATTTAGGCTTCAAATAAAGTGCTTCATAATATAACAGTTCTTTGTTAATATGACATTAGTAGGTTTTGGGGGTTTACTGATGGCCGAAAACTAAAATATGGAAACATCTTGGATAATATTCATAAAGATGAAAAATATATATACATATGACCCTAGTCCCTAAGTGCAAAGGTTATGTGCAGTAGATTTTAGGTTACTTTAGTCTTGCACTGAAGAAGAGAAAATAAAGATTCTCGAAATATCAGCATAAACTAAGATTTTTTCATCAACATTGATCAAAACTCCAAAAAGAATAACAACACCATATATATAACCTGGTCGAAAACATCAACACAATTATTATTATTATATATATATATATATATATATATAACAACCTTTTTATAAATATTATTTGAAATTAGATTGATTTTATACAATTTTTCGATCCGGCTCAAAAAAATGGCGATATTTTGAATTTTCAAAATTCTTCTCCTCCCACAGGACCGATTTTAGCCATCAACGAATTTGACGTTCACTTTTACATAAAACATTTAAATATCGAGAATGGTAACGATTGGAAAAAAAATTGCGACCGCTGGAGCGTTTTGAACGGACCTCATTTTTGTCTTTTCCTGGGTAGGAACGTTGGAAATTTGAGGAAATTTTTCGAAAATCGCGTTATGAGTGCAACCTCAATTGCTGATTTCCCTCGAGGGAAATCTGCTAAACGAGGCTATTTGGTAAAAGAAAAGAATCTTGGCATAAATAAGTATAGTGGGTTGCGGGGGTGAGGAAGCGGGAAGCGGAGGGGTAGTTTTAAGAGAGAGAGAGAGGGTGCGATGGGGAGAGGTAAGGAGAAGGCAGGGGGATGGCTGCCTGTATTGATCTACTCCCACTTAAGATGTGATCCCCCCTCCCTCTCGTCGGGCCCGGCACCCGTTTGTCCTCTGCTCCTTGATCGCCCACACCCACCACCCACCCAGTGTCAATTTCGCCATCCAGCCCCTCTCTCCTCACCCCCTCGTCTCCTCTCTCTCTCTCTCTCTCTCTCTCTCTCTCTCTCTCTCTCTCTCTCACTCCCCCTCCCCACTCTCTCGCTTTCTCTCTCTCTCTTTCTCTCTCGACAAAACCCACCCCCACAAAGGACTCTTAATGAATCTTAATTAAGAGCTGTTACTCACCGTTTTTTTACCCACTCACACTCTTTCAGCCGTTCCTAAACACTGTTTTCCTGTTTTCCCATCGGTTTTTGATCAGGAGAAACGTTCGTTAGCCTAGTAAAGAGTTTCTACAAATCTGAGTAAAGGTTCTTCTTCTTTTTTTATTACGCTCCTTAAGCTTTCAAACGAATTAAAGAAATAAGGTCAGTGCCTGTTTTAGTGATTAAATTAATTGTATACTCCGAAACCATCGAGTTAAAGAAGAGAAAAGACGAAATCCGTTTGATAATTACTTTTGAAATACCAATGAATTCCCTTTAATCTATGAAAGGAACAAAAAATAAATCATCTGATGCGAATTAACACGCTTAAAATAAATTATCCTCAATACAAAAAATTATTTCCATACACCTTAAGGGCTTAAATGTTTTTTTCAGAAATCCTGAAATAGATTTTACCGAAAACAAATGTAAAGTGACACGTGAAATGGACATTTCTCTATTAGCTCCCAATAATAGTTATTATTCTTATTCTGGGCCAAATATTTTTATATGTTCTTCATAGTTTCATGGCAAGGGTCAGCAATAAAAAACATTTTCTTCGCGTAAACTTCATTGATACTGCTCTAAATAGTTCGTGGCTTACATACCACCTTTTCAGGGATTACCTCTTTTCAAAAAAATAATAAAATTAATTTAACAAAACCCTATGATAATTCTTTGCTAGACAATGTATTAATTAGTCCCTACTTACATGATATATTTATTAAATCAAATTACAGATTGCTATTTACATTTCTGAAGTGCTCGTTCGTTGCGACTGTCCTGTACATTGCAAAGAATTATAATAGGGCTTTGTTAAATTAATGTTGTTATTTTTTTGAAGAGGTACTATCAATATTTTTTGGCGACCCCTGCCATAAAACTATAAAGAAATTATAGCTATAAAAATAAGAACTTAATTTATAGGAGGATAAATTTTATTAATAAGATGAATGAATAAATATTATGGGACGTGATATTATAATATTTAGTGTGAATGAATTTAATATGTGGAAAAATCCACTCATTTCTAAGTATTACATGAAATACGTTTTCCATCAACAAACCATTTTGATGATACAATCATAATCATTGCCTATTTTTAATTGTCTTAGCATTTTGAAATTTACGTTACACTACACTCTTCATTTTCACTAACTCAACCATTTATGAATATTTTTACCAGATGTCCCCCATACATCAAGAGATGTTATTTTCCTTTGTTTATTATAATGCTCTTTAACCATCAGAGGCCGTGCCGTTTTATTTTTTACTTCATGTAAAATGCAAAGTAAATATTAAATACCATATATACTTAAGTTTTTTTTTTTCATAGTTGCGTATTATTACAAAATATTTATTTTTTCATAGAAATAATAACATAAGTATTGCCGCATTTTCAATAATACAGAAAAATAGGGTTGTTTTACTTATTATGCAGTTATTGGGCAAGAAATATTTATGGGATTTTTCCCTTTGAGCATTGAAGCAATGAATGCAGTTCTGTCCTGCTAGATCTTTGACATACTTTTATATTTATGTAACGGAGACATAGCCATCCAATTTTTCTCACATGCCTTATGGAGTTTTCTTTACGCTTATTTATTATTGGGGCTCAGGTTGGTCATAGGAGCTAAGGGCTTTGGGGTCATCCATGTCAGTTGAACACACCTATTTCACCTCCCTATTTTAGAATTTCCTAAAATTTTGTATACTGGAGGTACTGAGAATAAGAAAATATCAAAAAAATTTTATTCAAACAGTTTCTGAAATAAAACTCCTTAGAGCTTTGAAGAAAGTACCCGTCCTAGTTAGCCATATTGTACGTAAATAAATTCATAGTGTGCGTTAATAAATAACATAACTTATTTATAATTGATTCATGACAAAGTGGATGCGTGCTATAAAGGTATAAATCACAAGAGAACCCTTAAAGACTATATGAAAATACATGTAATATAGTCGTCATTAGTGTTACTTCATCCCCCATTTTTTGTTTTTAATACATATAGATTGATGAAATTTAACACATATAAATTAATGATGTATGAAGGTAATAGTTTTAAAGATTGATATTTCTCCTGCAATCTAAAAATGAAAAATAATTATGCTCCCAAAAGGGAACCAACCATTTGTGTTAAATATAGATTGTGTTTAAGGGAAATTAGTTTTATTCTTATATTAAATGTCTCACTGAAGCTTAATAAAATGTTCGAGAGTAGTCAGCCACTGAGCTTCCATAATTTCTAAAAATGCAATTAGTACGTTTTAACTGCTGCATGGTAGCGCTCATCAGCGAAGGGGTGTGCAGAGATCAAGGTTGTAGTTACGGACTAAAGTATTGTATGTCATTTATCCACTCATCAGTATATCACTTGCCTACTCATCAATATGTCACTCAGTAGATCAGTAGAATATCACTTACGGACTCAACGGGAGTATATTACTTTTCATCAGTATACCATTTACCTACTCATCAGTATGTCACTTAGCTACTCATCAGTATACCATGTACCTACTAATCAGTAGAATATCACTTACGGACTCATCGGAAGTATATTACATTTCATCAGTACACCATTTACCTACTCATCAGTATGTCACTTAGCTACCCATCAGTATGCCATGTACCTACCCGTCAGTAGAATATCACTTACGGACTCATCGGTAGTATATACTTTTCATCACTACACCATTTACCTACTCATCAATATGTCACTTAGCTACTCATCAGTATGCCATGTACCTACTCATCAATATGTCACTTAGCTACTCATCAGTATGCCATGTACCTACTCATCCATGTGTCACTTAGCTACTCATCAGTACACCATTTACCTACTCATCAATACGTCACTTAGCTACTCATCAGTATGCCATGTACCTACTCATCAATTTGTCACTTAGCTACTCATCAGTATGCCATGAACCTACTCATCAATTTGTCACTTAGCTACTCATCAGTATGCCATGAACCTACTCATCAATTTGTCACTTAGCTACTCATCAGTATGCCATGTACCTACTCATCAATTTGTCACTTAGCTACTCATCAGTATGCCATGTATCTGCTCATCAGTAGAATATCACTTACGGACTCATCGGTAGTATATTACTTTTCATCAGTACACCATTTACTTATTCATCAATTTGTCACTTAGCTACTCATCAGTATGCCATGAACCTACTCATCAATTTGTCACTTAGCTATTCATCAGTACACCATACCTACTCATCAATACGTCACTAAGCTACTCATCAGTACACCATTGACCTACTCATCAGTTAGTAATTTACTTTTCATCAGAAACCCATTTACCTACTCATCAGTATGTCACTTAGCTACTCATCAGTACACCATTTACCTACTCATCAATACGTCACTAAGCTACTCATATATCACTTACGGACTCATCGGTAGTATATTACTTTTCATCAGTACACCATTTACCTACTCATCAGTTAGTAATTATTAGTATGTTAATAATGTTGCAATTTGACCTAACTATGTCTACATTGAGGCACACTAGCATGAATTAGTAGAGTAAATTAAGTATAATTTTTACTTTTACTCACACACACACATACACACACACGTATATATATTTAAAACGGAATAACAATTGAAATGAATGTTTACGGCCCAAATAGTTATTCCAGTAACAAGGTCCTTTAATGATACTGGTTTAATTTCGTTGTTTGGCCAACCTCTTTTTACATACCCCTCATTTCTCTTCAAAAAACTATTTTAATTTATTACAAGATATTTCATTCCTAAATAGTTTCCCTGATTCCAATCCGTAGGTCTAGATATGCACTGAGTAAAATATATACACAGAAGTTCCTTTATTTATTTATTTATTTCTTTTTAAGTTTAGTCCAAGAAATGATTTTGTCAATTCTAACATATTTGTTTTAACATTAATTTACTTCTAATTTATTTTTTTTAGTGGCTTTCAGTCAGTCATGAAAAAGGAGTGAGAAATCATGTTTTTGCTTCCATTGCAATTTATAGCCAGTGATTGAGAACCTCCGATATTTATAAGTACTTTTATGAATGTTAATTTTTTTTTTTCACCATTTACCGCTACCTTTGGTTAACGTGGAATCTGTTAAGCGAGAGTCTAATGTATTTAAGTTCTGAATCTATAAGGAATGGTTCTAACTTTTGTGTATTTAGTTCATACCATACATTAAGGAGTTTACACAAAGTTTCATCGTGAAGAGGGGCTTGAATGATTTCAGAAATAAATTGGATGTGCTTGGGACTGCTATTCCTTGAAGAATACTGCATTTGTGGACTTCAAAGGTTTGCTTATTTGTGTAATATATGTCTAAGTAAATAGAACTTTTTCTTTGGTAGTCTTAACCTTTCCTCCCATTGCTCTACTTATCTATTGCTGTATACCGGTCTGGAATTGATAACTGGGCTCGTATGATGCTTCGGTATTTTTGGGCGACGGTGGCTGGTAGGATAGAGTTAGGAAGTGGCGGAGAAGGTGGGAGGAGACTGCTGCCGTATTGATCTAAGCTCAAGTTTAAGAAGTGAGGGGGAGAGACTTCCATTTTCTTCCCTTCCTTGATCGAAGAGGGTGGAAAGGACCCACCGCATCACTCTCTCCCTCTTCATTCCAACAGCCTGCTTCATTTCTCCAACGATTCCTCTTTACATTTAGAATAAATTATTCTCATCATATATGATACAGAAAATTGATCATGAATAACAGTCAAGAGAGGCTATTGTATATACCCAATGCAATGAAACTTTTTTTAAAAGTCAAAACGTTTTTCTATTATTCTTCAGTTGCTAAAATTAGAAATAAGGCGTTGCCTTCAATCGCACATGGTAAACCTAGAATGGCGAGTTCGGTTCCCACCTGGACAAAGGAATTTATTTAGTGACGGAATTCATTAAATAAATTCCTTACCCCCCCTCCTGTAGATAATCCCCTCAAATTAGCCTAAGTAGCAAAAAGTGGACGTTAATAAATAATTTATAAAATTAGAAACGAAACCAAAAAAATCTGTGGTACAGTATATTATATAATGCTATTTTAGCTGTGAGACTTAAAAAAATTCTAACTATTAGGAATGGCAATACAGTGGAGTCCAGCAATAAACAACAATCCCAACTTTCACCGACCATCTATCAACCATTTTTTAAATTTAAAAATTCAAATAATGATAATTGTCATTATTACAACAACTCTAACCACGTTTTATAGTATAGGGATAATTGACATAACGTTTCTATACCCCTCCGCTTTCCACTCATTATTTTAGTGATGTTATAATGGTCCCCTAGAAGACAAGTGACTAATTCAATCCAAATATTCTCAACTCTGTGGTTGTTGTGTTATGTGATGTACGGAAGGGCGGGAACATTTACAAGTAATTAGAGTTCTAAGATAAATGACTTCAAATGCATGTCTAAATTATAGCTTGCGTGGCTACATATTCAAGTTCGTAGAGTGGCGGGTTCGATTCCCGCTCTGAGCAATAGAAATTTATTTAGTGACGGACTCATTAAATAAACTCCTTAGGCCCACCCTAGCTAGAAATGGGTGGTGACCTGTAGATAACGCGTCCCGATTAGCCATTAGTAGCATAACGTGAACGTAAATAACAATAAACAATAACCTAGTTCGAAATGCTCTTCGATAAATTTGTCAAACTGTATTCTTGTATATTCTTTATAATTCTGATTTCTGTTTTGGCCGAGTTTCGTCGCGCAATCCAGCCGTTTTCCGGTTTAAATGTAAAGTCAAAGAAGAAAGAGATTTCAATTTTATTTTCAGCTGGTGGTGAGGGTGATGAATCAGGTTATTCAGAAACACTTTCGTGGCTCCTCACAATTTAATTTTACAAACGCTTAGCGCTTTGGGGAATTACATTTCCATCATCAGAGCTACAAACAACAAAGCACTATAAATAAGTAGTCTAAAACTATTTTAAAAGAAAAAATGTACAGAATTAAAACCATTTCATAAACTTTCATATTATAAAAACATATCATATCATATTATACGTTGTTCATAACATATCATAAAAACGTTTTATAAAAATGGTTGTATTATATGACCAATTCTGTACATTTTTTCAAAATAGTTTTAGACTCCTATTTATTGTGCTTAATTTGTTGTAGCTCTGAGGATGGGAATACAATTCCCGAAAGTGCTAAGCGTTTGTAAAAATAAATTGTGAGGTTTCTGAATAACCTGAAGATTTATTTTGTACATGCATTTACACATATTTGAAACTAGAAAATTAAGTATTATTGTTTTCGCACCCTGAATTGCGGAAGCAATAATACTAATAATAACAACTTCTTAAATGTTGTTATTTTTTGTATGTACAGTGCAGTAGATAATCCTACCTGTAGTTGTCCTCTAATAGTCTCGATATTCTTACAATAATGTTGGATTTGTTGATTTCGTTTGAAGGATTTTTTTGAGTTAAATGGAGAGCGAAAGTAACCTCCACCGATGTTTTCTATCACGTTTGTTGCTATCACAATTTTACGTTTTTGTGAGACATTTATTAAGGGTATTTATTAAGAGATTTATAAAATGTGCTGCATTAGAAGGCTTCGTTCTCATTTTTTCTGCATCCTACCAGAGAGCGTATAAAATAAATAACGATGCATTTTAGAATCTGTTCTTTCAATTTTATTCTATATTTGCAGCAGGCACTATAGCTCACGACAGCAAAAGAGAGAATTTTATATTCTGAGTTGGTATTCTGGCAGATGGAAGTGACTTCAAATGTAGGTAGGATGAAAAAATTGACTAGCTTCCACTATAACCATTTATTAAAACGGGAGTGCGTTTTCGATGCTATGCATCATCGTCAGTGCCCGAAGGTCTTGGATGTTGACCTGACGGCTCTTGGAGCTGGACTAGAATTTTATAGTAAGCCCAGTGTCATAGATACATTTTCTATCAATAATGTTTGTCAAGAGCATTTTCTCTGTCCCATATATAGGACAGCTGGAGGAAGTAAGAAGGAAGGAGAGTAAGTAATTAAAAGGTCCGGCAAAAATGGACAGGAACTGTGTTCGTAGAGGGCCAGCTCCTTCAATGACTGTATTGTCTAGTAATTAAGGTTTTTTCTTTTTACATTCTGGGAATACCTGGTTTTGTTCTTGTGACAGGAAATCCCAATTTTTGAAGAAAGGAAGAATAATAATAAGAGGGCTACACGATTTTCCGTGTTTTCCCTTAGCTCCACGAGTGTAATATAGACTATGATAGCAATGTACACACACACACACACACACACACACACACACACACACACACTAAACGTATTCTTTGTTCTTCCTACCCTCAATGTATAAGTGTTCTTGAAAGGGGAGATCTCCAGTAGGGACTTCGACCTGTATTTCCACGAAAGAAAATACTGGAAATTCTTCCTCTTCATCATGATACGTGTAGATTTCAATCCCACGGAGTCTCAGATTAAAAACCTTCCCAGAAATACTATTTTCCTTGTTCCGTTTTCTGTTTTCCATCACTCCAATCTGAATTATCATAGCATCACACACAACACGCCTTCTTTGAGCCCATCGACATATTCCTCATTGAAAAATATACTTAATTTCCTTAGGATTGGCTGTGATTCATGACGGTCGTGTAAAAGGATTTATTTAATCGTATGAAAGGACTTATTGGAGAGAGGCATACGATAAGGGGTAGTGAGCTAAGGGGAGCCATGTAAAACTGAAAGGAACATGTGTTGCTAAAGACAGTTGTTAATTAAGGATGAGAAAGAATGGCGTCTATTAGGGGAATAGGGGTGGGGGTGGGTTCTATCTTCCAGCCTGCCGCTCTCTTGCCCCGATCACAGTAGGGAGCCAACAAAATGGAAGACTCATCCACACTTCTTAAAGTTTCATCCAGATCAATACTTCATCCTCCTCAGCCCCTAACTTATCCTTCATCCCATTGCTCATCTCGACCTCCCCTCTACTACCTTCATGCTATACGACAAAATCAATTTCTTCAACTCCAGCTAATGCCATTCCTTTTGTTCCTCTGTTCAAATAAAAGTTCGTTACGCAGGGGCTGCGTAAACTAGCCAGACTTCCCACGTGATGGTAAAACCCACTAGTGATCTCATCTCACTGCCAATTCTGACTGAAATCGTGATAATGCGAATAACTCCCTTGATGTTTGACTTACGAAAAATGCATGGAACTATGCAACTGTTGTAGAGCATTAATGAATCTATTTCATGAAGCGACTCATTAAAACAGAGATATTTTGAGTTTTTCAACCCCTCCCCCTCTAAACCTCCTATTTCAGGTCCAATTTAAGCCAATAACAAATATGATATTTAGTGTCCACTGAAACGGTTAAATATTGAGTATGGTGTAGATGAAATAAACATTTACCAGCTAAGAACGTAAAATTAAATTATTACGTCAACACAACGCATTTGCATGTACCTCACACAGTAATATTTCAATGAAACTGATATGTAGTATTTACATTTAAAACAGTATGGTTCACGATATAACAGCGTATTGCTAGTATAAGATCGGTAGGAGTGGGGGTTTACTGAACTAAATAATGCAAATATCTAGGTTAATATTCATGATAGAGAAAATTTGTATAGATCAACATTTATAAAATATTACATTTGCATTAACATTGGTTCTATAACATTTTTCGATCCGACTTATAATAACGAAGATATTTCGAATTTTCGAAAATAATTCCCTCTAAACCCCGCTTCGAAAGACCACCAAAGTGGGTAATATATGAAGAAGTCGGTTGTAATTCAACAGACGGGTCCATCAGAAGAGCCGGCATTGTTGCAAAAAAAAATTATAATTATTGATCCTTTGACGCTTGAAAAAAGCAGAAGAAGTAAATTTTAAAAAAATAAGCATTTACACCCCCTGCTGTTCATATTTTCAAGAAATATTTATAGACAATTGGAATGTTGAAGGTCTGCTGTTTGGACTTAGAGGAATCTTACCCAAATCAACAGCTCTGTATCTGGAAGGACTTGGCATAAAAACCGAAGAATAATAGTATAAACATATTGAAAGCAACCATTGGAGTAGTAAACTTCCATTTGGACAAGAATAAAGATTAACTTAGGCAGATCCCTCAGAAACATCCCCTACAGAGAATTATATTTCTTATAAAACATCAATCACAATTAGTAAAATTACCTTCAAAAGGCAGATAAGAAGGATGAAATTGATAGGCACACCAACAAAAAAGAATGATTATTTTCTTTGTTTTCTAAAAATAAATTTCAACGAACGGATTTAGTAATCTAAACTGCTCAAAAATGAATAGGGATATTGGCTGTTTTGTAGTATGTATGGGGCCTAGCATATTTTTATTTTTTTTTATTATAAATATCATTAATATTTATTAGAAATTATTGTATTTTTCCCCCTCATAAAAAAGAAATTTAATTAAGATCGATTTAATTAAAATTAATAGGATAAGAAAAAATAACCAATATCCCTATTCATTTTTGAGCAGTACAGTTAAGTTTGGTCGGTTCTTAATTGAAGAAATGATCAAAAAACAATACAATTTGACAATTTCAATAATTTATTGCCATTTTAGCAGATTCCCCTTAAGGGAAATCAGTTATTGAGGTCGTACTCATGACGGGATTTTCGAAAAAAATCTTCAAATGTCCATCGATCCTACCCAGGAGATGACGAAAATGAGGTCCGTTCAAAAATATATATATATATATATAAATATAAATATATCTATATCTATATATTTATAGAGAGAGTGAGAGCGAGAGAGAGAGAGAGAGAGAGAGAGAGAGAGAGAGAGAGAGTTTTACTTTATATATAAATGCGATATATATGTAAATACGTTCTGTTGACCCCCCCTACCTTCTTTTGTTCTTGGATTACTCAAATCTGATTGATTGAGATATAACTGATTCTGATTCATTACAAATTACAGCACTAGGGTTAGTAAATTGTTTTCAATAAAATTAATATGTTATATTCAGATATATTTCATTAACTGTTTGTCTTTCCGGTCTATCTATTTAGCGCTACAAGGTTGGCTGGCCTGATTGTTTACAATTCAGCCGTTTTCCGTTGTATTAATAAGCAGCTTGTATTGTAAAGTGACTGAAAGATTCCCTATTACCGTTTGTATTTATTCACTTAGCTTTCACGGTAGCGTAAACCTTCGCGTGGGAAATCTGTTTAGTTTACGCAGCCCCTGCGTGACAGACTTTTATAATTTTTTTGTCACTAGTAAACACGATATAAGAGTGAGAGAGAGAGAGATCGGATATATTAGAGATGGTAAGAACTTAGCCATTGTTATATTGAGGGAATTATTAATTTTAAGTGGGGCGGGGGTTGAAGGGGTGCCGTCGGAAGAAGGAAAGCGAAGGGGCATCTCTCCCTTCTTTAACTGGGCTCCTAGCTAGATCAATACAGTCAGCCCCCTAAATCCAACTCCTTACATTTCCTTCCTAATACCCCGCCACCCTTCTCAGCTGGAAGGCACGTGCCCTCCCCCCTTCCACCCACCCTCCAATAGGATTGTAACGCGTTCGACCAATAGTCTCGATCCTGCTTAGATTCCCTTTAGGAAACACCTTACCTGCGAAATACTCACTCAACCTTCAAAACTGAACATCTGCCCGAGTGCCGTAGCAGAACAAACCTGGATTTTTAAATTTTTAGCAGATATCCCTTAAAGAAATCAGCTGTCGTACTCATGACACGATTTCCTAAAATTTTCTTCAATTGTCCATCGATCCTTCCCAGGAGATGACGAAAATTAGGTCCGTTCAAAATTATATATATATACATATATATATATATATATATATATATATATATATATATATTTGTCTGATAACGCTCTAGTGGTCGAAATTTTTGTTTGATCGTTACCAAACTCGATATTTGAACGTTTCATGCAAAAAGACAGATCAAGTTCGTTAATGGCTGAAGGCGAACCAGTGAGAGCGGGGGTTTAGCGGGGGAATTTCGAAAATTCGAAATATCCCCGTTACCATAAGTCGGATCAAAAATTTGTATAGAACCAAACCTATTGTAAATTAAATTTACTATAAATATTGTTCTATACATTTATTCTCTATCTTGAATATTAACCGAGATATTTGCATTTTTATTAAATTTGGGCCGATAACGGACGACTGTTTCCCACCAAAAGCTAGTTCGGCCCTTTCCCGTAACTGTTGGGCTCTCGTATGGAGATTTCTTTATGTATAACTTCACGTTGGAAATCTGCTTAGTTTACGCAGCCCCTGCGTGACGGACGTTTTTATTTATATACAGGAGCACCCGCAACTAGGCGATTTGGCTAATCACAATTGAACAATGTAATAAAATCAATATAATAGAAAAATAACAAAAACTGAATCAACAATAAAAAAGAGATTAAACACGAAAAATAAACATTAAATACAAGTAATAAAAACAACAAATATTATTCAATACTACAAATATTACGGTAGCAATTTAAAATGGTTTTATTATTTATTAAAAAAAGTATTCTTATTTTATATTATATATTTAATTCCCATGTACTAGTAAATTTATATTATCTAGAATTATATTAAATTTAAACAAAAAGAGACGTCAAAATCTATCAGAAGAGAAGTTAAATTTTATAAAACAAATTCAATTTTTTAACGTGGTTTAGTGTTTTGTCGATATGTGGGCTTCTGTCCGTAAGAAGTTCGTATATGTTATGTGGGCTAAGTATTCAATGTTCCTGCAGTTAGTCAGTATGGGTTTAATGGTACATGGTTCATGACATGTTCTGCATAGAGGTATTTCTGAATTCTTGATTAAACGTTAATTACCGTCAATAGGTCTTAGCTTCAACACTTCTACCAAAAAGTGAGTTTTCTTTGAACTGGCAAAGGGCCCAGGCATACGTAAATATAATTTAAATTGTTAATAAAACGGATTATTTTAGAATTTTAACTAAAAATGATTTTGTCATTTCCACTAGTTTATAATATAACCTATTAGCAGGCCAGTTTAAACTCCGGATAAATGATTATAAGAGAAATAAAAAATATAAAAATATAAAATGGCAGTGGAAGAAACAAAGAAACGAAAATATAAAAATCAAAGTCCGCCACGCAGGGACTGCGCAAACTAAGCAGATTTCTTAAGTGAAGTTTGACAATACGGGTAGATAAATCTTCATACTGGTAACACAACAGCACCGTCAATAAGTGAATAAATACAAACTATATTAAAAAACCTCCATACGGGAAGTGTCTGAAATGTAAACAAACAGGTCTGCCAGCCTCACACCGGAAAGAAAAACAATTACTGAAATATATCAGGATACGACATATTAATTTTATTGAAAACTATTTGCTATATCTAGAACTGTAATTTATAATGAATCAGAAAGATTTGTATCTCAATCAATAAAATTTTTGTAGTCCAAGAACTTACCATAACATATTTGCATGTATCTCGTATAATAAAGGTATCTTTAAAACAACATTTGGCATTTAAGCTTCGAATAATTTGGTTTATTAAATAACAGAGTATTATAATTAAAATTAAAATTATAATGCTGAAAACTGAAAAATGCAAATATCTCGGTTAATATTAATATTAATGATAGAGAATAAATATTTATATAACAATGTTTATAGTAAATTTAATTTGAAATACGTTTGATTCTATACACTTTTTCGATCCGACATAACGCAGATATTTCGAAATTCTCCCCCTCTAAACCCTCCCTCCCCCCGGTCCGATTTCCGCCATTAACTAACTTGATCTTTCTTTTTACATAAAACGACTAAATATCGAGTTTGGTAACGATCAAACATAATTGCGACCTCTTAACCGGTAACAGAGAAATATATACAGTTTTGAATGGATCTCATTTTCGTCATCTCCTTGGAAGAATCAATTGACATTTGAAGAAAAATTTAGAAATCGCGTCACGAGTACGACCATGAGGTATCAGCTATGAAGCTGATTTCCCTTAAGGAAAATCTGCTAATAGTAAAAATGGAAACATCATACTTGTAAAAGTGAATCACTTTTATTACCTTTGGGAGCAACGTCACGGAGGACTAGCCTCAACTAAATGACGAATAGCCCAAGCTAAAAAACAAACCATAAAAAATATTTTAACCCCTAACCACTAATAAGCCTGTCAGTTAGGATACACTATAAATGTTCGAACTGTACCACTTCATTGGAGCAAAAGTTGGAATCTTCATAGAAGGGAATATTATCCATTGGGAAAAGTGGATACTGCACAGAATTGCCAGAACATGTTAAACCCAGAAGCTCTAAATATGGGAAGTGGGGAAAAAAATGCTAATCTACGACAAGGAGAAAACGGCTTTTTTTTGGGTTATAACATAAGACACAACGATATTATAACAAATGAATTTAAATGTAATAATATTGTGTACAGTGGAAGATAAAAGTCATTTATCGAACACATTTAACATCTTATGGATTCCGGAACGTATAGAAATATGAAAGGAGTGACATTCAAAAGAAACTTAGATGATGACATCATTAACGGATTAATGCCGTATATTAGCGTTGCAAATAAACAATTATTATTAGTTTACATTTACGAATAGTTTCGTTCCACCAGCTTAAAAAGCCTCCAACCCCTTCAGATATTTATTTAAGCGATAGAATTACACCTCTCAGAAATTTGACGTTTTATTTATTTGAGATCGTATCGTTCACATCAGAATGGTGGAATCCCATTGTTCACAACTTTTATATATATTATTTTTAAATTCGTAGTTGACAAAATTAAGTCACTCATTAGCTCCCCCACTCCATATGTATTCTGGGGGCTCGGGTTATAGAGAATTAATTATCTTTGAAAGGGCCTGGTGGTTTAAATATTCATTTGTGAGGGGTTTTATATTTTCATATCGATTTGGCAACCCAGATATCAATGACCTACTGGCACGTAATCAAGCTTTGAATGTTTTTTTTTTATGAATTAGTGAGAGTAAGAAAATGTTTTTAGTTCAAACTTCACAATGTTATGTCAATAAAAACTTTCAGAAAAATATATCAATAAGAATGTATAAGTTATTATTGTTTGGCCTTATTGTTCACTGAAATACTCTTCAAATAATTATTTAGATTCTGTAAATTATGTTTTGTTTAAAGAAATCAATCAAGCGCTTTTTCATTCAAGGCTTAAATGTGGTTCGCATAACCACAATAGAAAATATGAATATAAATTAAATAGATTACCCTAAAGGACAAGCAGCTATTGAACAGTTGTACTTATGACTCGATTTTTTAAAAAAAAAGTCTCAAATGTCCATCGATCCTACCCAGGAGATGACAAAAATCAGGTCCGAAAACTATATTTATATTTATCTATCTACACACAAACTCAGACACACACACACACACACACACACACACACACATACACAAATGTATATAATCGTATATCTAAATTTGTCAAATGAATTAGGTATTTTTCGATTATCGAGAGGCCACTAATTTAAAGACAATTATTATATGAGGATTAAAAAAAACATTTTATTATTTAAAATAACTCTTCTAGAATTTATAAATGACAAAATAGGAACGGGGGGCCCCTCATTATTTATACATGAAATATGTTCTGGTTGAAAACCGCTTATACGCTTATCAGCGATTCGCTGTTCGTACTTGAGTAGGTTATCTTTGCCATTCTGTTTGTTTGTTATAAAAAAATGAATTATCGTTTATTAATTTGGTATTTACACAGAACTGAAGAAGGAACTGTTTATTTTCTTCAATCAAAAGGGTTGTTTCTTGTTACATAACAGTACCAGAATGGACATGTAATGCGATTATATTTCACGGAAGATAAACCATTTTGGCAGTGTAGCACTCCCATTGTAAACGGAACACATGGGTGGAATCGATGGAACATTGAAGACATTGACCGAAATTCCTGTAACAAACACAACCTGAATACTTTATGTTGAGAAATCTGTTAGAATAATTAACAGAATCACTAAATCGCATGCATGCCATGCTGCGAGAAATAGATTACATGAAACAATTGTTTCTTTTTTTATTTCTACGGAATAAATTAAAGCGTGGAAAAAAATTGTTTGTAGAGAGCAGGAATATCGTTCATACAGGCGAATAATTTAGCTTTTTTATTGAAAAAAAAATTGATGATATAAGCGTAGTACTGAAGAATAAAAAGCAACAAACAAGAGCACATATATAGTTAAAGAAGCAACAGAATAAGTTAAATGCATAAAACATCAGTTACACAAAACACATACTCATACCGATGCAGAAATCTTCAATTGAGCATACATTGAGGAGTTGAAATGAGATTTAGTCTATGAATAAACTCTTGGAACTTGCACGATTAGTATTACGTCAAAGTAAGATTTGATCTTATAATACTACCGGATACTATATTAGCAATAGTATTTATTGACATGCACGGTATGAATCTCAGTATGTTTTTTGATATTGATATGTTGTAGTATAAAACTAATGTTTGTGCAGATGAGCTTAGTGGTCCCGAAATCAGCATTACAAAAACTGAAGCTCAAGACTTTCCCAATAATTGTATACTACCTTTGCTATGACAAGGGTTGAAGATTCAATTGAAGGCGACTAGTTTACACTACTAGTTCAGGACTCAGCCCTACACCCCCAGTTCTATATTAGCAATAGTATTTATTGTCATGCACAGTATGAATCTCAGACTATGTTTTTCGATTTTGCTATGTTGTAGTGGAAAGCAAAAGCTTGGGCCCTCAAAGAATTCTTAATCCGTTCGTCCCTGAGTCATTTAAACATAATCTAGCCTCCATGGAGTTTTCGTGAGTCAAAGATTACTCATGCCTTTCAAGAGGAGAACCATTATCGATTCGCTTAAGGGTGGTAGGAGGAGGTTGCTAAGGCTAAGAGATTGGGGAGAGATGGAGTCTGTTCATATCGATCTAGGTTGAACTTTAAGAAGTGTAGGGGTTCGTTGTCCATTTTGAATCCACCCCTTAGTGTAATTAGAAGGGGAAGAAGACGCCATTCTGCAAATCGACCGCTTTAGTTATCAGCCCTTCTCAAATAAATGCCCTCGAAAATTGTTTACCCTGACATGAGTCAATCGTTTCTTTTCTCAACAATATGCCTATTAAAGAAATTCATGATGCGCCTTCGCCAAGATACTTTGACCCATTTATGTGAATATACTTGTCAAATAAACATCATGCAATTTAAGTCTTTCGTTCCATTTCAAATTATCAAATTTCTCTGGTTAAAGGTATGTGGGAAGAAAATCTGGTGAGTTATAAGTAGTAAAAAGAATTCTAAAGAGTATCGTCTGTGAAAACAAAAATAGTTATAGGCAAGTACAAAGTTGTTTCATGATGTTTCCACTACTGTGTCCCGATCAGCTCAGTATTTTAAAAAATAAATAAATAAAAGTATTAGGTAAAACGTCGTGGCTGAATTTTAAGAGTCATAAAAAGAAAAGAAATGTCTACTAATACTAATAAAAAAACAATGTCTACTAAGACTTAGGCTAATTTTCTACGACTGTGATGAAAATAAAGTTTTATTTATTTTTTTAAATATAGTAATGGTAAATTTTGATAAGCTTACTTACCCTTGTGAAACTCTTACTGAAAACGTAGCACAAAAAATGTTACAGAGTGTACTTCAATAATATTCCCATTTACCTCCAAATTTCTCTAAAGGGAAATCAGTTAGAGTTTACCTGTTTAGACTCTGTCCATTTTTATTTGGTTGTTAACAAAGTTAATACTTAGCCAGGAAATGTTAAATCACATCGAATAATTTCATATAGCCAATCTTGTTAACATCATTATTTAATGCAAGGGCTTTATATATTTAGCTGTAAATCGAGTAACCCTTTGGCAGAATATCTACCACTATCCGTCTAAATTTTTATTTCTCTTTTCTTTTATATGACATTGATTCATGAGATGTTTCCATCAATTTCGTAAAAGTAAATCGAAAGCGATAATATTTTCAGCATTCAACTTACAACTGAAGGAGCATATAAAATAAATTTAAATTATTTACTAACGTCCACTTTTTGCAACTAAGGCTAATAGGGACGGGTTCTCTACAGGTTATCGCCCTTTTCTAGCCAGGGTGGGAATAAGAATTTTACTTTATGAGTTACGTCGCTAAATAAATTCCAATTTCCCAGGACGGGAATCGAACTCGCCACTCTATGTTTACCATGTGAGATGAAGGTCAACGCTTTAACATGGCACATCATGTCAACAACACTTGGCTAACCAGAGCCCGCTGAAAAAATATACATCTTGCATTGGTGAAAGTTACATTATGTATATCTACATTAATAAATTTGGACAATTCAATACCCCGCCAAATTCCAGAGCTGTGTAAACTCTTTTCCCCTAGCAACCATTGAAGTACAATAATTAAAATCTTTCATATACTTAAGTTCTGTTAAATTAATGAACTTGTTTATTACCCATTCAATACTACTAACAATTACTTATATCGCATAAATACAAAGATTTGGAATCCCTTTCCACCGAGTAACCTTTCAAGTACTTGGGTTAATATACAAATAACAGTTTAAATGAACACCTGACTTATAAGAAGAGTTGAGACAAACAAAATAAACTGTAAAAATGGCTTATTCTAAATTTTAACATAGGCTCACACCATCCGAGTGGCTTAGTCATAGACAGCTTACAATAATAAAAATTCAATGTCTTGTACATCGTGCTCAAAAAATCTTGTTCTATACGTAATCAACAAATTAACCAGGATTTCGGTATTGTGGTTGACGCATATTAATTAAAACTCTTCCGAAACATGAATTCCGTAACGTAAACCGAATCATCCGGTCGCAAGGCCTGGAAGGGCTAATAGTAATTACCATCAACAAATTCGTTATTTTTATTTATTGATTGACTAACTTGTATCACATTTAATCTATTATTGCCATTTTTAATCCTTTCATTGAAATCACTGTCAGTACAATATATAGATAAGCACAGGCTACACCTACGAATTTTTTAAAAAATTTTTGAGACGCACTTTTCAAATTAATAAAAACTTTTTTTTTGTGATTTGAAAAATCGTTTTATCATAACCTATAGTGTATTACATGTCATATGAAAGGTCATGACCTACAGAGTACAAAGACACCACTCTCACCTTCCTGTCTCAATTAGAACAGCTTCTAGAGTGATTTGAAAAAAGCCTGTCCGCTGCTTTTTAGAAAAGACTACGTAGCCGTAAATTGGAAATCGTTTAAGATAAAAAAATAAAATCGATTTTTTTTTATTCTTAGTACCTGCTACCAGTATAAAAGGTTTCAGGAAATTTTAAAATGACCAAGCAAAATTTTTAATTAGGTTTTTTATTTTTAACTGACATGGAAAGACCAGAAGATAAAAATATTATGCAGGTAATGTGGGTACAATACAACTCCTACAATGACTCAAAAGCCTAATCTATTTGTATTCAGTGTTTAGATATAAATGTTTTGTACTCAATGGCATTTCATGAGCTATAAAATAAAAGATACGAGATATATAAGATGTTTATGCTTTTAGCAGATTTTCCTTAAGGGAAATCAGCTATGAGCTCGTTCTCATATCGCGATTTTTTAAAAACTTTTCACAAATGTCCATCAATCATACACATGAGAGGACAAAAATGAGGGACTTTAAAAAATATATATATATATATATATATATATATATATATATATATATATATATATAAGTTAAGGCTCTGGCGGTCGCAATTTTTGTTCAATAGTTACTAAATTTTCCCATATTTAAATTAATTTTGTTTAAATCCATATTTAAACGTTTTATATAAAACTAAAAATCAAGTTCCTTCATGACTGAAATCCTACAAGTGGAAGGGGAGTTTAGAGGGTGGAATTTCGAAAATTCTAAATATCTTCGTTATTATGCATCGTATCGAAAAATTGTATAGAATCAATCTTATTGAAAATGTAATTTTCTATGAATGTTATTATGTATGTTTTTTTTCAATATCTTGATTATTAACCGAGATATTTACATTTTTAGTTGTACATGTTTTAGTTGTAGTTTGTTGGCCCAGAGTAAACCCTCACTCCTACTCATGTTACATTACCAATAAGCTGTTATATTATGAAGCACTTTATTTAAAGCCTAAATAACAAATATTTTTTTCACTGGACTTTAAAGTTTTGAGATAAATGCAAATTCGTGACATACGTGGGAAATGTACTTAGTTAACGCAGCTGAGTGACGGACTTTATTTGAATAAAAACCTTCAATTAGAACACTATTGAGTTCTCTTTGAATTTTTCATGTTTAACAAAATTTCCATACAACTGAGCAATAGTCAATCGTTCTTCATTGAAAAAATTTACATTAACTGTAAAATGACTAACTTATGTTCGCTACTGTTACTAAGAACAATAATATTTAACGCAATGGGAATTTCGTGCTCGATAAGGAATAGAGCAGGAGCTAATGAAAAAAATGCACTCATTTTTTATTGCTTTGCTTCGCTTCAAAACAAGAAGAAGGTTAAACCTGAAGATAAAAAACAAAACTTAATAGAAACTATGTGGGAATTGAGAAGAGAGCTAGAGAGAAAGAGGAAGCTGGCCTTAGCCGATGGGAGGGAGGAGCAGTCAGACTTAATGAAGACCCAGTAATATGTGCGGAATTTCAAGGAATTCCTATTGGAGCGACGGAGGAAGGGTCGAGGATAATCTACCGCCAGCTAAAAGAGTTCTTGGAATATTAATGAAAATACTCTAGAGGACTGAGCTCATGGACGGACAACGAAAATTGTCCCGGGCCTGGATAATTTGGCTTTTAATATTTCTAGCAAAGTATTAGGCCAAGAATCTCCAGGAGCTATTTCGGCCGTCGTCAAACATTCCGACTACACATTTTAGTCAATAAATGCCGTAAAGTATTTGGGCTATTTTTACCAAATGTCTAGGTAAAATTAATTTAGAATTACTAATTTTATACAAAGCTTTATTAAAAAAATTTTTTTTTTTCATTTTATATGTAATTAATATTGCACTTTTTCTTTTCTCCTCATAGTAACTCTATGAGGAGTTATTTATTTGACTACGTGTTCCATTGCCACATGGCATATTACATGTATGATTATGTTTAAATACATTTTTATTTTACAATATATACATGCTAACCATCTAATCAAATATAATATACAAAAATAATAATAAAATAAAAGATTAAAGTAAGTAAGATAATTACAAATAAAATTAATAAATGAAATGAAAAAATAAAAACAAAAAAAATCAATTTAAGTTAAACGCAACCGATGTTTAATTTGTGAGTCTATGTAAGGTAAATATATTGAATTATAATTCCCATTCCTCACAATCAACTTTACATTCTAATGCATTTTTGCTACATCCATATCTATACTTTTGATAAACTTTATAAGTTCTTTATTATATTTATTAAATATAATATGAGGTGGTTCTGGCCAATTACCTCCTTTTAAAATTAAGTTCATTATTAAATTTGATCTATTTTGATTGAATGTTGTACAGCCATAAAGTATATGTAAAAACGTTTGTGTTGTCTGTGAGTCGATAGTACATTTGTCATTGTCTTGAATTTTAAATCTTGTTAAATAATGTCCTGTCTGTCCATGTTCCGTTAGAAATTGTGTGCATTTGTGATGGTGACTCTTAATTGTGTTGTAGTTGTTGTGCGTTATATTTGGTATGTATTGATGCAAGCAGTAAGATTTGTTACATGTCGTCCAATGTCTGTTCCTCTTATGTATTGTGTCGGTACGTAATATTGCACTTGGCAAAAAAATGAGTGAGGAAGGCATAGAGAAATATTTTTAAAATTTAGGGTAGTAATTACAGTAATCTAAACCGGATAAATTGAAATGTAAAAATAATGCATACCTATATGGAATAACATTTAATAAATTTTCTCCAAAGTTTGGTAAAATATTAGTATAAAGAAGTGTGTTAGAGCTTAGATGATAAATCTGGAATATAAAAGCTCTCATAATTTAGAACGTTCATTGTTTCATTACTTTTGTAAAATCTGGCGTTTGAACTATATTTAGTATAAGTATTACTATATTTTTGTACTTATGTACTTTAGTAATATTTATTTATTGCAAATTTCACACTGTTGGAATGTGTTTATATAACCTATATATTAAAAAACGAAAGGAGAAACAAATAAATTAAAAAAATAATAATTTTTAAAAAAGGGAAAAAAACATTTTGAATGTATGTTAAAAATTATATATATTATTTGTATTATATTAATTAGGATTAGTGTTACTTTATTTGAATAGTTAAGTATTTTAGTTATAGTCATTTATTGTAAACAATGAAAATACACAATAGAAGGACGTAGTAACCATGTAGATGATCACTCAAGAAAATCTGGTCTAGTCTACAATGTACCATATATCATGAACAAAAATATAATTATTCTACTAGCGTGAAAGCTTAATTTAAACGACCATTTTTATTTAATGAATTAAATCTACATGAAAAATAATTGCAATTACCAGAAAACTCAAATAAATGATAGCATTTTTTTTTTTAAATTACCTGTTAAGATGATGCATTAGTAGTAGTATGCAAAAAAGCTTGAATGCATTCAAGCGAAAAAAAAAGTTCAAAAACTAAATGTGTAAAATTATTTGAAAACCAATTTTGGCATTTCACTTTTAATTAAATTAAGGTTTTGTTCCCCTTGATTAAAAATTCCCTAAAGAACTGAGATTATGAATGGACAACGAAATTTGTTTCCGTCTATGTATAATTTCAATTTTAATATTTTTAACAATGTTTTAAGCCAAGTATCTATTTTAGTTACTACTGGTTGTCTTTATTAGTTCTGACTTCAATCAATTAACGTCTTTAAATGTTGAACCTTAAGTAAATTTCTATATATCATAAAAATTAAATTTTTAAATTTTCTTCTGACACGACATTTATTAAATAATGATAATAAATAGCCGACATGGTCCCGGATCAGCTATCGAAAATCAGCGTTATATGGTAAATGACGATGGCACAAAAGCTGAAAACCAAGAGTTGATAACAATCATATTGGGATAGATGTAGATGGACGTTTCAGGACGTCTCTCAATCAACTTCTCTAGGATTTTCCCCAACACCAACACTCCGAGTGTATGGTGTTTAAAAAGTAGGCCAGCCATTAAAAATAAATTGTACTGTCCAAAAATATTAAAAAAACTGTTACAGGCAGATAGATGAAGTTAGCAGCCCGTATAAAATGAAACTGAGGAATTAATTTAAGACGGAAGAAAAGCAGATCCCGTGATATATGCAATACATGAGGACCGATTTTGATAAATGCTCGTATAAAACGGAAAATAAGGTGATATTCAACGTGCATATAATTGGAAATCGCATAATAAATATGAATGGAGACTAATTAATAACTCCGTTAATTTTCCTTGTAAAACAACGGTTACTAACATGATTACTGATGTAATATTTTCCGCGCAAAACAACGATCTTAAGATTTAACTTTATAATCCCCACTCTTGCTCAAATTTGGGACACGATCTTCAGTTCACATGAATTAATTACATATCGAGTTGGGCAATTACAAAAAAAATGGAATTTTACTATATATATAGCGTGCTTGTTTATGTGTAAATGTATTTATATATAAATATAAAAACAAATTTAACCGGATCACATTCGTCATCAACAATGAAGGATCGAGGGACATTTGAAAAAAGTTTAAAAAAAGTGTTTCATAATGTTTAGCGTAACTTGCTCATTGAGAGTAATAGGCTGTAAACTCTTCTCAGAAACTATCAAATTTTAAAAAAATATTTAGAGTACAAACAGAGAAATATTATACCCAAGTTATGGTAGAGTTGGTATGCTTCTAGATGAACTTAGTGGTCCCGAAATCCTATTACTTTTCCCTACTACTTAGTCTAAATTCTATCACTTCACTAAACTCAGGTCTTACGACGGGAGCACAAGAAAGAAGAACATATGCAGTCCAATTGTGAACGGAACACATGGGTGGAATCGATGGAAAATTGGAGACATTTACCAAAATTCCTGTAACAACCACAACCTTATTACTTTTTTTTTAGAGGAACCTGTCAGAATAATGAAAGTAATCACTAAATCGTATTGTAAAAATTGTGAATGTACAGCAGGAATAACATTCATGCAGGCGAAAAATTCAGCTATGACTGGGCATTTTTTGAAAAATAAAAAAAGCATAAAATAAAATTTGATGATAGAAGCGTAATACAGAAGGTTGAAAAGTAAAAGACGAGAACACATAGTTAAAGAAGTAATAAAATGAGTGAAATGCACAAAACATCAATTACACAACAAACACACTCGTACAGAGACAGAAATCTTCATTTAAGCGTACATTGGGGAATTGAAATGAGATTTAGTCTATGAGTGAACTGTTAACACTTAGCAGGAACGATTAGTAAAACGTCAAAAGTAAGATTTGATCCTATAATACCGGATACTATATTAGCAATATTATTTATTGATATGCACTGAGTCTCCGACTATGATTTTGTTTTATATTGATGAGCTTAGTGGTCCCGAATTCAGCATTAAAAAAATTAAGCTCAAGACTTTCCCAATAATTGTATACTACCTTTGCTATGACAAGGGTTGAAGATTCTCCTAGACGTAGAAGGCGACTAGTTTACACTACTAGTACTGCACTCAGCCCTACACCCCCAGTTCTATGGGCACCCCCCTCCCTCCTTGGAACTGGTTTGCCACCTGAATTTTCGTTTCTTCATTATGATCCGGTCAAGTTTGCTCCATCCCCTCCCCCTCACTGACCGGCCAACACCCGCTCTCAGGGGTCACATGTGCCTAATTTGGTTCAGGGTTAGGGATCTATTGAAACTACGCTGAATGCTAATAATTCTACGTATGAGCGAACTTATACAAAAAAGATTAACAAGAGGTCAACTAAGTTTCTATTATGAGTCAGTGGCTTATTTACATCAGCCACAAAACCGGCTAAAGTGCCTCACATTCATTCAATTCCCTGAGTCATTAAAAAAAATAATGGTAAAAACCGAACCTTTAGGACTGAACACCTATTTACTGCTATAGATATTCCCAAGGGATTATTTTACATATGAGCTTGCAGTGCATCCTTCGAGTACTTGAAAAACATCTGTTGATATGCAAAATCATAAACACTAGGGGCTGGTTATTGAGTTGTTGATTCGTTTTTTGCTGAATTCACTTGAATGTAATTTGTATTAGACATTTTTCCACACACACACACACACACACACATATATATATAAATATGTATATATATATATATATATATATATATATATATATATACTTGAATCAATAGCTTCTCTAAAAGTTGACATGTTTTTAGTGCTCCTTCTTTGATGAAATCGTTGAAGGGAGACCAACAGAAAACGAAACGTGAGGTGCATACTATTTTTTGTTTATAATTATGAATCTCACAAATAAGATTTTTATGAGGCATACATACTAATCTATAGGAGACAATTCAATTATTATTTACTGTATTTTTCACCATATTTGATGACCACCCAATTTTATATTTTTATTTAAAGTTTTTCTCAAGACTGACATTTATTTTCAGACTGTTTGTTACTTTAACAGATGATGGGTACTCCATTTGATTGAGCAAAATTCCTGAAAATATCTAAATGGAACCGTGTTCTCCATTAGTTAACTGTTGCAACAAGCAATATTCAGTAGCAATGTGACAATAAGGTCTACTAAACGTTCCTTTCTCGATATAAAATTCAGCGTCAAACCAGGAACAAAGGTAGAAATAATCGGTTATATGGTCCGGAAGCAGACGCAGTTCTGAATGAGAAACCCCAAGACACCAAATAAATTCAAATATTTTTCTGCGGGAGCCATGCTATTAAAAAAATAAACAGATTTCAAACCAAATTTCACTGAGTAGAATTAGGTATAGTGTGTTCTGCTTAAATGGATTTGTGTAGCCGCTATTGTTGAAAAGCAATGTTTTTGTTTTTCTAAACTAATAGTTACACTTTTTTTAAAACATGTTGCAGTCAAGTAACTCAGTGCTGACTTTAAGGAGTAACACTCGAACACGATAGAAAATGTAAGATTACGTTTATATGCAATTGGTATGAGAAAGAAGCTGGTAACTCAGTTTACAGAAAGTCAAAATTTCAGCTGAGAGTCGGTTATCTTGAAAAACTTGAAGCTCCATTATGATATTAAATTATTTGTTTTTAACAAATCTCCTTTAAGGAAACAGGATTATAGGCCAGTCTTACTAGACATCTTTAAATAAACTAATCTATGGCGGAAGGTCAAGAAATGAATGAAAACTTCAAATTATTATTAAAATCATGTTTATTCCTCTACAACACAAAAGAGAACTAAACTGACGGCTACATGTTTCTCTATGACCTTCCACTAGCCGTACCAGTCGGAGAATGGCTTACAAATTATGCCGGGTCAAGTCAGCTGATTTATATCCATATGTCCTGAAATAAAAATATATCGATTATCATTAATGAAGTGTAGTCTAAATGAGAAATTTATAATTCATTAACTGTCACTTAAAAGTTTCTAATAAATTAATATATATATATATATATATATATATATATATATATATATAATTCACATGTCTTATTTCAGTTTTCTTATTGATCACCTTTTTTCTATTTTTTTTATGATGTGCATATTCTCATTTATCCTCCTCTAGCTTATATTTCTTTCATTTCTTTTTATAATTACGTTTTCAAAATCAAGGTTATGACTGTATTTAATCAAGTGACATGCTAGAGACGATTTATTGTCGTTATAATCAACGTTCATCACGTGTTATCTGATTCTTCTTATGAGTAATTGACCCCCAATATAACAAATATTGCAATCCATACAGTTTATTGTACATACATTATATTTGGCATCTGTTGATTTTAATTTATCTTTTATATGGCTAAAGCTATTTTTTTACTCTGTTCGAATATTTTCTAGTGATTTTCCAATTATCTTTCTTTACATATCGATGTAATCTTCCTGGCTACTGTTGAGTAGTAATTCAAAGTACACTACATTTTTCTTTCGCTATATTGTTTATGTTCAAAATAAATATTTTGGTTGTCTATATGTACATTTATATTTCTCTTGATCGCTATTTTATTGTTAGTTTTATTTTTATAGAAATGATAAATTTTTGTTGGAACTCATTTTATCATCATGAGATGGGTAATAATTTGACCATCACTAACGTCGTCAATACGTTTTATGTTCTTATTAAAATGTTTTTCCTTCATTTTAGCATTTTTTTTTTGCATTCATAGACGCTTAATATCCTTATGACAAACATCTTCATCTCTATTTCTCTTGCGTTGGTTGTATAAATTGTTGTCAACAAAGTCGTTTACAAATTTAAAAAGAGTTGGATCGAAGGCATACTTTTCATCTTCTATCTTGATTTGTACAATTTGAACTTTTATATTGTAGTAGAAATATTTCTCAGCTTTCTTGATTTGATTTGATGAGATGGCATGAAAAATAATTTATCATTCTACTAGAAAAAACATTCTTTTTCTGCCATTTAAATTCCATCTTTCGATATTAAATTCTTCGACTGGTACGGCTAGTGGAAGGTCATAGAAAAAGATGTAGCCGTTAGGTTAGTTGCCTTTTGTGTAGTAGAGAAATAAAAATGATTTTTAAAAAAAATTGAAGTTTTTACTTCATTGTTGACCTTCCGCCATTGATTAGTTGAGTTAAGTTAAAAAGATCATATTTTTCACAATTTTAAATTAATTTTTATGTATGCTTATCTGTTTCCGCAGAAGTCTACATATAAATTTTTCACGTGAAATTTAAAGCAGAATTAATGGCCAAACTGAAGCAAGAAATCGTAGATATTTCCCTAACTAGGAGAAGTATTGAGATATTTCTCAGAACCTGTAAGTTGCTTTCTTTAAAAAAAACTTACAATGATTCTTCTATATAATCATAGCAACTCAAGCATAGACTGAGTTTTTACGTTCGTTAGTTTTCATCCTTATGCCAACCCCCGCACGCGGTGGAATTCCACAATACTCTAACATATCTTCTACCTTTGCGGAATTGATAAATACAAATAGTGGGGCACGAAAAGAGGAAAGAAGAGGCCAGAAAAAATAATAGTAGGACCTGGTGATATTAAACGGATTTCCTTCATTTTCAACCGCAGAGGCATGAGGAAAATTCTACAGGACGTCTTAGCGCAACTGAAAATTATTTATTATTATAAGTAATGATTGAAAGGGCTAACAGGGATAATTGATATTACCTTGAATACGCAGCGCAGCCTTCGAGAAATTTGCTATGTTGATACTGTTTGTAAGTTTGTTTGCAAGACAAATTCATAAATCATTTTCTTTCACACACACTCTCGATTGTTCATAATCCCACAATGTATAACAAGAAAAATGTATTTATTGTAGGTATCAGTTGAACAATGGTTATAAGGTCTGAGATAAAATTAGGAGGGATGGCTCCCCGTCTAAGGAGATTTCTATCCCCATATTATCTAACTGAGGAACTCCCCAACCCTTCCTACCAAACTCGCTCTCTCCCTCTCTCTCTTGCTTTCCTTCACCCTTTCTCCTCCTGCTTCTATTTTATAATTAATATCTACTAAAACCCACCCTACCCCACCGCTCCCAGCATCCCCGATCACAAGCCACGTCCCTAATTACAAACAATATTAATTCCCTTTTCGCTCCTAAATATCCCTTGAAAATTTCACTCAACCCTGCTGTAATTACTCTTCAAGGAATGCTCTCGTATGGAACAAGGGAAATTTCAATTCTGTTTCCTGCTCGAGTTCTTTGTTCGGCCTTTGCCGTGTGGGCGCTCTAGCCTTCAACAGCTGAAAGTGGTTTCATTACGTCTTCTGAAAGCTCATTTACCAGTCGGACAGATTTCCCTTACCACTTAAACCCAACAAAACGTTAAATCTTGTGACAAAGGGAGTAAGCAATTCTCTCTCGCGAAATATCCAGAATATAATATGGTGAAATACAAACAATGGAGTATATCATTAAATGTTAATAAGTTTATAACAAATATTGCGGCAAATCAATATCTTGTAAATTCACGAAAAAAGTATGCATACGTAAAAAGAATGATGATTACGAGCAAATATCTCTTAAAGAAATAATATTTTCATAGAAATATTTCTATATTAACACAGATATATCAAATGTTATCATACAAAGTGGCTGAAGCAATTTTATCTGAAGAACTATAAGTGTTCATTATAAACACGAATATACGTGATGATAATTTATCTTAAATCGCCTTAAAAGAATTTTTACATACATTTCCCCAACAATCGTAAACGTTTGTGTTAGTAGTCCCATTGTGGCAAAATAAATTCAAACCATAAGCGTTGAAGAGGTGACAAATCTTTCTTTGCTCCTATACCTGTATTGAATCTTCGTTGCTTTAAAACACTTCATTAACAATTTGTACACGTTCGAAAACAGTTCAACTGAATGAGTAAATTTTAATAAGTTTATATCAAATAATTTGGCAAATCAATATCTTTTAAAGGAAACAGCGTGAAATGATTTTAGGTGCAAAATATATAAAATTTATTTGTGTTAAGTATATATTTTCCACAAGGATTTTCAAGATTTTCTCTCATCCATATTAAATTGTATTTTTATATTCTTTCCTTAAAAATGTATAGACTAAAATCAATATTAATTTTCCGATCTAGCATTGTTGCTTTGCAGGTAGGAATGTAACTAGTCAGCAGAAAAATAAACTCCTTCACAGTGATCCAGTAATTCACAAGACTAAAACACATGGTTTAAAAAAAAAAATCATTCATTAAATTAACATACAACGTAATAAACAAATTTTCTGTTAAATAATTTCTTTATGGCCATAATTATAAATAAATACTTATAGAACGTTAGACTCTTCTGTCCTAGAGAATGTAAGGGAAACCAGTAGCTTATCTAATACTTTTAAAACGTGACTCATTTTTTTTTGGTTTTGGTTTTTAATTACAGAAGTAATTTATCTTTTAAAAAAATAATTTTTTGAGGATTTCAAGTGATTTTTATTAATACAGTAGACTACACGATGTTAAATTCCCATGATGCTCTGGAATTTGTCCCAGGTTAGCACATGGAGCGAAGGCCTCAAGTGTTGCACAACTAGCTGAAGAGACCCGAATGGTCGAAACACAGTTGCCCAAGCGTAACATCTCTGAAAGTGTCATCGAAATTTGACTTTGCACCGATTGACTTGTTTCGGTTGGTGGGACTTCGGTAGCTCGTTTTCGTACTTACGGTAACTCATCAGCAACGGTAAGAAGCGTTGGAACGATTCGAATTAAGGCAGTTTGCCACCTTGTTTTAAAGATACTCGTTCAAACGACTTTTGTCTGGAGACGTTTGTCTAACTGGCTTGTCAAAACAACTTGTGTCAAATGAACTTGGCTTCAAAGACGTTTCCGAAGAGCGTTGGAAATGCAGTAGACTACACGACGTTTACATGATCACACGAACTGTTTGCCCCACAGACTTAAACTTTTCCGTTTAAATCAACTTTGTAATATTTGTATTAATTTTTATAATCAATATTTTTTTTGTTTATTATTATTTACTTCCACTTTATGCTACTAGGCTAATCGGGACGGGTTATCTACAGGTTACCACCCTTTTCTAGCCAAGGTGGGCTCCAGGAGTTCATTTAGTGAGTCCGTCACTAAATAAATTTCTACTGCCCAGGGCGGGAATCGAACCCGCCACTCTAGGTCTACCACGCGAGATTAGGACCAAAGCAATCAATATTTTTACTATGACCCAAAAAGGCAGTTCAATTAAATATTTCCCTGAGAAATTTGTTTTTATGAAAATAAATTACTGACATCTTTCTTATGTAGACATAGGTCGTCTAATTTAATATAAGAAAAATAGAGGATTTCTTATATATTTCATTGTAGAAATGGTTAAACATCGAGCTACTTCACGATACAAAAATGGTGGCCACTAAAGCGTAAACAAGAATAATTATTATTTAGATAAAAGTTGATATTGTGTCTTTTTTGCCTGAATTCATGTAGCATTTTAGATTAATATTGACAAAATTTTTAATTACACTCTGAAATATATTATAAATATTGATTGGATTCTAAAGGCCATTATATTAGATTATTAATTATTCAATCATTATTAAAATTAATTTTGAGGAATTCATAATTAAAATGAATTATCCATCCTTATATCTATAAATTGGGTTTAAATGATATTTTCTTACTTTTTGGAGGGATTAAATGAGTTCTCTGCCAATTAGAACGTACGTCAACGGCCGAAAATGAAGCAGCCCCCTCTCAACAAGAACAGTTTGTTGAAAAGATTTAAGTATTAATAGTAGACACATTGACTTTACAAGTTCACCTGGAAACATCCATTGTGGTTCTAATCGGGGTGAGTTTTAATCCTAAATGAATCCCCTTTCAGCAATCTTCTGCACGCTTCCTAAAATTAAAATAATTATCTCACCCGAAACGTTTGAGCGATGACTTGAATGAATTCAAAACAGTGGATAAGTTACGTGATAGCTTGATATCCTCATATATGAGGTAAAAATAATTATAAAAAAATAAGCAACTTAAAATTTACCAAACCTGTTTAGAATATTCAATCAAAGTACACTTTACACATTAACGCTTTCATTTTATTTAGAATAATCTAAATTTATCCAAAAGGCATGACACTTGGTTCCACATAGGGCCGAACAGATGGTTTCTGGTAATCAATTCCACAATAATTTAATTCTGGAAAAAAATTTGTAATAATTTTACAATACATTTTGACGACTGTGCCTTAAGATAGGCCCAATAAACTTCATTCTCCTTTTCCATTCTCTATGTACCTCATTTACCTCTTATTAATTTCTTTTAAAACCTATTTTTTGATGACATTTAAGAAAGAAAATATCGGAATTAGAATATAAAACAAAGGCCCAATTGTAAGTATTAACTTGAATTACTTATACCAATACAAAAATTAAAACTGGTTTGGTTAATAAGTATTAACTTTGGCAGTTCCAATCAAATTATTTGATCATTTTAGGACATTCCACAGCATTGGATAGCCAATCATCCTAATCCAGAAGTCCTAGCCCTTTCCAGTACCACTCATCCATATTCCCCTCCACGGTGCCTCAAGAGACAATGGCCCAGAGATCTCCTATAGAAGTGTAAAGTGAAGTGATAGCAGTGGCTATTTTCTTATCAAGTGCCATTCCTCCTTAGCTCTTGACTTCCTTGCCAGGCAGGGAGAGGCTGCTCCTCTCATTCTGGTGAAGGGGTGTCGCTTTTGTCAAGGGGGATGGATGGAGGGACTATTTTTGTACATATCACACATTACCAAATGCATTTAAATGCAGGCTGTAATATTTAAAATAAAATAAAAAATATATGACCATTTTAATTCCTCTTTTCACCTCTTCAAGTATTAGTCCTAAGTGAATTCTTCATTGACTATTCTTGACCAACAGTGTGAAAATGGGTAAGTACTATTCATCAAGATTATATAAGAAACTCTCATCAATTTTTCAAATTTGGAATTGATTTTTTTTTTTAAAAAAACAACGTAAAATAACGGGTTTTTTTTCATATTTTAACCATAAATAGTACATTGCTATACCTGCTTCTAACGGTGATTTGGTGGTTTTAGATTTCATAACCAACTGTACGACGTCTGGCCCAGTAAGGAATCAAACATCAGATACGATGTTATATTTGATAGAATCGTGCAAGGATATAATTTATGGGAAAGTTCTGCTGAATTTAAGGAGAAAATCACAAAGTTCATAAGATTGTTTTGCCTGGATATACATAAAAAAGTTGGTCCTCTGTTACAGCTCTTCGGGAACATTCGAAACAAAATACGAAGATTGGTTGGATAAAAACGTTAAACTATCCAATAGCGTTTTTGAAATATGTAAAAGAGCTAATAATCAACCAAGCCCTTTATGAAAGTCGTTTCTAGTGGTAAATCAATTAATATGCCGAAATTCACTGAATTAATTGGGGGAAACTAACGATTTATATTTGAGGCGTTTTTCATGGCATTATATGCCAAAGTCTTAATAATAAATATGAAATTGCTTTTACATGGACCTGATATTTTTTTTTCATTACACCAATTAGACAATTAACAGAAGAAGCATTGGAGGACCGAAATAAGGTATCTCAGAGAACACAATACAAGGAATACATTTCTTATTGATACAAATATAGATTTAATGAAAATGCTCCTCCTTTAGTCCGATTTATACCTGTCAAACTTAAGAAAGATTAACTACAAAACGGAAACAACAATTTAAGAAAAAGTTTTATCATACCTAATTTGAAATAAAAATAATAGTATTTGTTTACATTCTAGTGATTCTGAGGAGGAATACGTTTTTTTTATTTCTCATTTTCTGTAAATATTTTTTAATAAGTTCATAAATATCATATGTACTCGTAAGTTTCCATTTATATTTTATGTAAGTTTATACAATAAGTTATTTTTTGAACTGAAAACTTTTTTTTTCTTCCATGTTTGTGTTGTTTAGAAACCTAAAAAAATAATAAGCCTTGCCAAGGCAAAATAAGATTTTTGAATTGTTACCCCATATTCTCCAGACTGAGTGTATCGGTCCCGCAGAGCAGGTAGTGTGGGCGGGCCCAGGAGTTCAGGGGTCTAGCGACTGACGGTATACAGCTTCCGTCTTCGATAATATTTCATTTATTCGTTTTATTATACTAAATTGGCTTCAATTATCAATTAAATGCTGAGACCTGTAGTTTTAGCAGATTTCCCTTCTTGGAAATCAGCTATTGAGGTCGCACTCATGACACGATTTTCGAAAACTGTCCTCAATTGTCTATGGATTCTACCTATTAGATTACGAAAATGAGGTCCGTTCAAAATGATATATATACTTGCCTGTTACCCCTCTAGCGGATTGCAAAATATAGAACAAATCTTGTTAAACTATTCACATTCTATTATTGCTAAAAAATCCGAATATTCATTATAGAGAAAATATATATATTAAGATTTATAGTCAATTAAATTTGCAATAACATTGTTTTTATTGGCGTTTTCGACGTATAATAACGAAAGTAATTCGATTTTCAAATTTTCCCCTGCCTAACCCCCACCCCCTCCCTTCCCAAGTCTGAATTCAGCTCTTAATGAACTTGGTCTTTCATTTTAAATAAAACGCTTATATATCGAGTTTGGTAACGATAAAACAAAAATTGCGACCGCTAGACCAGTAACAGACATATGTATATTTTCAACGGTCCTCATTTTTATCAGATTTCCCATAAAATAAATCAGATATTGAGGTCGTACTCATGACACGATTTTCGAAACATTTCCTCAAATCTCCATCGAATCTACCTATTAGATGACGAAAATGAGGTCCGTTCAAAATTATGTATATATATATATATATATATATATATATATATATATATACATATATCTGTATATATATATATATATACATATATATATATATCTGCTAACCTCTAGCTGTCGCTATTTTGTTTGAAATAAAGATCAAGATCGTTAACGGCTAAAATCGGACCATTGGTTTAGAGGGGAGAATTTCGAAAATTCTTAATATCTCCGTTATTATGAATCGGATCGAAGAACTGTACAAAACCAATCTTATTGCAAATGTAATATCCTATAAATGATGTTATGTACGTTTTTTCACTATCTTGATTATTAACCGAGATTTTTGCATTTTTCAGTTTTCGGCCTTCAGTAAACTCCTAGTCATGTCATATTGACAATGAGCTGTTATACCATGAAACACTTTATTTGAAGCTTAAATTCCAAATATTATGTACTCTTTGAGCTTTTACGTTTTGAGATAAATGCAAATACGTGGCGCACTTGGGAAATCTGCTTAGTTAACGCAACCCCTGCGTGACGAACGTTTTTCGTCATCTCCTAAGTAGGATCGATAGACGTTTATTTGAGGAAACATCGCGTCATGAGTACAACCTCAATAGCTGATTTTCCTTAAGGGAAATCTGCTAAACAAAAATCACTTACTTTCCAGTGCAAACAATAATAATTATAAAACCTGGTAAGAGGAATCAATAATAATGGGGGTATCTCATTGAGAAGGGCCTTTGGTAATAGAGTAAGAAAAAAGGTGCATTCATCAATGCTGAGCACAATAGGGATCCTGAGGCTGAGCTCTCTCCTAGCACACTATTCGAATTCGCACAAAGGCGGAATTTACAATTCTACCGAGGTAAATTCGACTGAAAGGAGTGAATGAGGTTAATATTGGATAGCTAGGCTCAAACCAGTTTTAGTCAGGAGAGTGAAAAGCCTCTCTCTCCTCCGGGATGCATATGATTAGGCAGCCAACTTAGGACCTCTTTTATACACTATCGCCCCACTCCCCAAATCCCATACACTCTCCAAACTAATTTATTTATCATTCAAATAAATTAGAAAACTATAGTTTCATTCAATTAGTACATTAATCCCACTATTATTCAATAAATCAACAATGTGGAATTAAAATTTGTTATTCAAGTTACTATTTTATTTATTTACTGTGGAACGTTCGCTGCGAGGCGATATTGCTCATAAAAAAAAACAATGAATATAAACAAAATACAAACATGAAAACATTAACAGAAAAAATGTAAACAATAAAAGTCCGTCACGCAGGGGCTGCATAAACTAAGCAGATTTCCCTCGTGAAGTTATACAATAGAGAAATCTCCATACGAGAGCCGAACAGTTGCGGCAAAGGGCCGAACTAGCTTTTAGCGGGGAACAGTCATCCGTTATCGGCCCAAATTTAATAAAAATGCAAATATCTCGGGTAATATTCAAGATAGAGAATAAATGTATAGAACAATATTTATAGAAAATGTAATTTGCAATAAGATCAGTTCTATACAATTTTTTGATCTGACGTATAGTAACGGAGATACTTCGAATTTTCGAAAATCCCCTCCTCTAAATGCCCCCTCCCACTTCGATTTCAGCCATCAACAAACTTGATCTGTCTTTTTGCATGAAACGTTTAAATATCGAGTTTGGTAACGATCAAACCAAAATTGCGACCGCTAGAGCGTTAACAGACAATATATATATATATAATTTTGAATGGACCTCATTTTCGTCATCTCCTGGGTAGTATTGATGGATATTTGAAGAAAATTTTCAAAAATCGCGTCACGAGTACGACCTCATTAGCTGATTTCCCTTAAGAAGGGGGGGGGTTGCTGAAGGCATAAAACAGAAAAATGCAAATATCTCGGTTAATATTCAAGATAGAAAATAAATGTATATAACAATATTTATAGTAAAATTAATTTTCATTATTTCTATACTTTTTTTTTTGATCCGACGTATAATAAGGGAAATATTTCGAATTTTCAAAAGTCCCCCCTTTAAATTCCCTCTCCCCCTTGCCCGATTTCAGCCATTAACGAACTTGATCTTTCTTTTTACATAAAACGACTTAATATCGAGTTTGGTAACGATTATTTTTTTTATTTTTTTATACAGGAGCACCCGCATCTTGGCGATTTTTCTCAAAGTTTCAAAATGCAAAATGTTAACGATTAAACAATAATTGCGCTGCTAGAGTGGTAACAGACATATGTATACAGTTTTGAACGGACCTCATTTTCGTCATCTCCTAGGTAGGATCGATGGACATTTGAAGAAAAATTTCGAAAATCGCGTCATGAGTACGACCTCAATAGCTAATTTCCCGTAAGGGAAATCTGCTAACATGTCGAGAGGTCAGTAAATTACCGGAAAAGAAGAAAGTGACACTTTCATACAATTCTTTCTACAAGGTAAAATTTTGGATGATAAATTAATAAAAAGTTTTGTATCTTAGTAAACACAACTCACAAATGGCTTGTATATAATGTACTAACATTTACACGTTTTGATTCTGTTGTACAATATCTATTGCAAACTTATATTTGGGATCTCTTTCCCCATATTGGTTCTACTGACTTTTGTTTTGATGCATGCAAACGAATATATGAACAAACGAGATTGGATTAGTGGAGTTGTCGGATTGCAACAATCACATTTTATTGCCGATATGTTGCTGTCAAAGGACGTCATACTAATGATGTAAAGCTCCAAACACTAAACTCGGTCAATTTTTTTTCCTTCAATTGTAGGATGGCTGTGGCGCTATTAAGAGTGGCCAAATGAATCAGCTTGATTCTGATTTCGTTTCCCTTTACTTTTTTGTCCGTTGTTCAAACTGGCTAGAATCAATCCTTGTTTGATACGTGATTTGTTTTATGAAGTTCCGTATTTTCACTTTCATAGAGTTGATTACTTTTTAGTAAATTAAAAATATTTATTCTTGTTCATTTACTTAACAAATAGTGCGAGTTTCACATGTATTCAAAATTCGTAAATATTTTAATACTAATCTTGACTTCAGATATTCAATATTAATATGGAATATAAAATATATGTCAATAAATTGAGAAATAATCAAAAGGAAATTCATGTTAGGAAGAATAAAATAACTATATTTATTTATTTATTAACGTCCACTTTTTGCAACTCAGGCTAATTGGGACGGGTTATCTACAGGTTACCACCCTTTTCTAGCCAGGGTGGGATTTTAGGAGGTTATTTAATGAATTTCGTCACTAAATAATTTCCTTTGCCCAGGCAAGAATCGAACTCGCCACTCTAGGTTTACCATGTGAGATAAAGGTCAACGCTTTAACTCGCATGGCTAACCTGAGCCCCATAACTATAAGCATAGAAATTGAAGCATTACCACATCACTGTGTGTCATATTAGAAAGAAGAAAATTCCAAAAAGAAACCATGTAAACTAAGCAGATGTGCCACAAGCTCCAATGACATTCTAATGACGTTATCCCATAATCCAGCAGATTTTCGTTAGGGGGTATCAGCAATCAGGTTGTACTCATGATGAGATTTTCAAAAAATGTCTTGAAATCTCCAACGATCCTACCTAGGAGATGACGAAAATGAGGCCGTTCAAAATTGTTTTATATATATATTTGTCTCTTAAAGCTTTAGCGGTCGCAATTTTTTTCTCATCGATACCAAACTCGTCATTTAAACGTATTATATCAAAGTGATGATTTCGTTAACGGCTAAAATCAGACCAGTGGCAGGGGGGTTTAGGCTGGGGAATTTCGAAAATTCGAAATATCTCCGTTATTATTCATTGATCGAAAAAGTGTATAGAATAAATCTTATTGCAAATGCAATTTTCTATAAATATAGTTCTTTTCATTATCTTGATTATTAATCGAGATATTTGCATTTTGTAGTTTTCGGCCTTCAGTAAACCCCCACTCCTGCTCTTGTCATAATAACAATAAGCCGTATTATCATAAAGCACATTATTTGAGGCCCAAATACAAAACATTGCCCTTATTGAACTTTTACTTTTTGAGATAATGCAAAAAAATAACGGACGTGGGAAATCTGATTAGTTAACACAGCCCCTTCGTTCCGGAATTTCTGCTGTTTTCCCCGTATTTGTTACTTAAGCTTTGAATAATGCGGTTTATTATATAACTGAGTATTGCACCATGAGTAGAAGTAGGGATTTGCTGAAGGCTGAAAAATGATAAATGTTAAAATCTCAGTTAATATTAACGATAGAGAATAAATGTATATAACAATATTTATAGTACATTTAATTTGCAATAATATTGGTTCTATACAATTTATCAATCCGACGTATAATAATTTAGATATTTCGAATTTTTGAAAATCCTCCCCTTAAGGGAAATCTGCTAAAACTTGCAAAGAATTGGACGTTTTCTTCTGCCCAAGTTCACAATATTCTTCACTTCCAACAACACTACTGTGAAATAGCATTAGAAGTTCCAATGATGATTCGTACGCCTTTCAAGTTGACTCTTAATTGGAACACTGGTCGATAAATTCTAATGGAATAAATCTTTTCCTAATTCCTGCGCTTAAAAGTAATGTTTTAAGTTTTATCCAGCGATGAGGTATCATCCTTTACCGTGTTGACAAAAAGTCACTGGGGCGGGGCGGAGACCAAAACTGTATGTATAATATAATTAGTAATTCTACAGACAAAGGTTTAACGTTATTTATATATTTAAATTAGATCAAGGGAAATGTTATTACAAAGATAACTCAAGAGTTTATTGTTTTTCCTGCTTCAGTCGCAATAATTAAAATTTGATGGCACGCTTTACTTAAGCACGTTGAAGGAAATTCATTGGTTGAATGAAGCCACAATAATGCTGTTAAAGGAAAATCTTGATTCTAGGTATTGGATGCTAACTTGATATGGCGTGTGTGTCGATTCGTCTGATCCTTGGTAGGCCACTATGATTGCGTGCCTATGTGGCCTTTGTGTTCACGCCTCACTTCCTCCCCGTTTTCCACTTATTCGCTAGATGATGTTCCACCCTTTGTTTTCCTAATGATTTCATTTCTCCTCCAACAACGGGGAGTCACCAAAACCTCATTTCACAGTATTGCTCTTTCTATTTGAGCCATTTCTTTAGATGTTGTTCTTCAAATTAATTTATCTAAATGGTATAAACAATATGAATCTTAAGCAGTTGGCATGAGTGAAGGCCCAATTCCGAAAATAGGATTTCCTAATGTCTTCAGAACATACGTACTTACTCCTAACGTCTACCAATGTTCTAAACACAGTTTTACAGTTTGTCTCAGTTTGTATTGGTAGCATTTCAAAGTTCAAAACGTTTTACTGAATTACCTTCCGTTGTAATTAGTGAAAATGTGAGTCCCAAAAGCCACTAGGAAAAGAACACTGATAAACAAGCCATAGATATCTGACATGATGTTTACTTTTTCTAATGCAGTTTTTCATGCTGATTACAAATCTGAAAACTGCTCTATCAAGTCAGGTTTTTTTTTTTAATGCAACGCTGACTTTTCCCAATAACGCCGCACGGGCTTTCTTTAAATCGATCTAGGTCCTGTTCTAATTGTGCTAGGAAGGTGGGAGTTGTGCCATTTTGCTCTGTTAAGCATGCCCTTTCATATGGCATGTAACAAACATTAGGTTACAATACAATTTTTTTTCCAAAACTGAAAATCAAAATTTTGAGTTTGATAACTTTGAAAAATGCGTCTCCAAAATGTTTTAAAAAAAACTCCTAAGTATAGGCTGCTCTTATATTTAGTATATAGATGTCTGGTATGATGTTTGCATTTTTTAATCCTGTTTTTCATGCTGATTACAAATCTGAAAACGTTTTGCTCTGTCATGACAGTTTTTTTTTTTTTTTTTTTTTTAATTGGATGGCATTCAAGTCTGTTGTATCCAATTTCCTTGGAAATTATAAATCTCCAAACTATGGAAATATTGTGCAGAAGTGCATTAGTGCGTACAGCTTGATGGCTTGCAACATGTCCTTTAAGATTCATCTCCTCGAGTCACATCTCGACTTGTTTCCCAAGGAGCTAGGTTCTGTCAGTGATGAACATGGCGAACGTTTCCATCAGGACATCTCGGTGATGGAGCCACTATCATCGTCAGTTAGGAGCATGTAACCTGCCAACTATGCCTTATCAGCTAGACGCCTGGGAACCGCAAGCACAGCGTCTCTCAGATCCTTTATAAACCTACCCTACTATCAACTATTGTCTCAGTTCAGTAGTAGGCCGTCTTCATGTCGGGTTGCTCTCTGTTATATTGTTAATAAAAATCTTTTTAAAAACTCATCAAGTTGTTCGCCTCTCGTAATTGTCGATGGAGTGGAACAATGTTGGCTTGGTTGACTACTGCTGGATGCTTCAGCCCCACATCACAAATGCTCATCACAAACGCAAGTCTACAGCCAAGAAATTCAAACCAAACTAACTTTAAATTAAGGAACTTTATGTTATACCTATGTATTTTATACGTGTATTATACGTTTAACTAGATGATGCTATATAGTTTATGTCAATTAGTACTCTATTCAGGAATATGTCCCGTACAGTAACTTGTCTGCTAGTAGTTTGCCTTGATACAATGTTAAATATATATAAATGGTTAATGTCCGATATCTCAAAAACGGTGGGTGATACAGACAAACGGTTTACATATTCTTAATTAGCATGTCTGAATTGTCTTAAAACAAGTTTTGGATACCAAGATATCTGACGAAAGATTCTTTTTGTTTATCAGTGAAATCAAAGAAGGGCAGAATAACACTACTACTAACACTGGTTTGAGATATTTACTTTGAATAAGAGACGGAGATTCTCTAATAACTTCCCCAACGTATATGTATATATATATATATATATATATATATATATATATATATATATATATATATTTATATATATATATTTATATATATATATATATATATATATATATATATATATATATATAGAGAGAGAGAGAGAGAGAGAGAGAGAGAGAGAGAGAGAGAGAGAGAGAGAGATTATTCTAAATTGAAACGATAACAAGGCAATTATTATTTTACTGTTATGTTTCATACTTAAGTAGGGAAGAAACGGTATATATTTTATTTTTCTTATTCCTACTCTTCATAAAATAGTTATTTATTATACAAGTGACGAAAGTAGATCATTTTACAACTCGAGTGAAACGTTTACCCACACGAGCGAAGCGAGTGTGGTAATTTCACGTGAGTTGTAAATTCTACTTTCGTCACGAGTGTAATATTAAATTTTTTCTGTAATCGTGTAATACATGATCAGATCTAACCAGAATATGAACAAAATTAGGATGTTGTGAAGATTATGGTATGTTGTTGGTAGGTTATAAGCATGGTTGTGAAAGGTTATAAGTTATAAAACAACTAGTGATGATTGTGAAGTAGTGCAGTTATAAACAAGTGCAGGTTATAAACAAGGAAGGTAATTATTATTATATTTAAATTTTAAAATATATTGATTATTTCCACCAATAATTCATTCACATTTCAATTTATTTTGTTAAAATAAATTCTTACAATGTTAAGGAACATTTAAAAGCATTTAATTTCCAACTTCAAATTATTTTTTAATTTATACTTATTACTAATTAAGAAGGCAATTCACTTTCTTCACTCTATTGCAAAATGTTTCACTTTCTTCACTCATTTCAGTATAGTAATGTTACCATTATTCAACGATTACAGAAAAAAATGCATTATATGTATTTGGGAGACGTTGAACAGTGGGTTTCGGAGGAGATGGGTGGAGTGGGGGAACTGCTTTCCTCAGTGAGCAATCCAATAATACCTAATGTTATTTATTTATTGTTAAAAAGGATTAAGTTCTAACTATAACCATCATCATCATTTAATCATTTTGTTAAAGTTCCTACTCTAGAGAGTTCCTATGCTTTAGATATAACGGTATACTTAAATGTCATCATTCTAAAAAGAATTAGTCAATAAATCATTGTAATTGCTTTTAATTTCTACTTATTTTTAACTATTTTTACGTACTTGAACCACTATTATTTATGAAGTTGTAATTCTAAGCTATTATTTTGGTTTACCTAACTTGTTTGTATAATTGAATATCGTTATGTATATGGTACTTTTTTAATTATATCAATAAATGATATTTAATAAATTATATAATTATTAACCGTCTTTAGCAGATTACACTTTAGGGATATCAGCTATTGAGGTTGTACTCATAACGCGATTTTTGAAAATTTTCCTCAAATGTCCATCGATCGTACCTAGGAGATGGCAAAAAAGAGGTCCGTTCAAAATTGTATTTGTATATGTATATGTATGTATATATATATATATATATATATATATATATCTATGTGTGTGTGTGTGTGTATCTCTTAACGCTCTAGCGGCCGTAAATTTTATCGTTACCAAACTCGATATTTAATCGTTTTATGTGATAAGGAAGATCAAGTTCGTTAATGGCTGAAATCGGACCAGAGGGGGTATAAAGGGGGATTTTCGAAATATCTCCGTTACTAAATGTTGGATCGGAAAATTGTATATGACCAATCCTATTGCAAATTAAATGTACTATAAATACTGTCATATACATTTATTCTCTGTTATGAATATTAACCGAGATATTTTCATTTATAGCCTTCAGCAAACCCCCACTTCTACTCATGTTTGGTAATCAATAGTCTGTTTTACAATAAACCACATTATTTGGAGCTTAAATACCAAATATTGTTTTTAAGTGACCTTTATTATACGATATACATGCAAATATGTTGTGGTGACACCCCCCCCCGCCTTAAGGTCTTGAACTACTACAATTTGATTGATTGAGATAAAAATTATTATGATTCATTATAAATTACAGTACTAGATATAATACATAGTTTTCAATAAAATTAATATTTTATATTCTGATATATTTCAGTAATTACTCTTCAATTCGGCAAGACTTTGGCATGCCGGTTTGTTCATATTAAAGACGCTTCTCAACGGGAGGTAATTAAAATACACTGAAAGATTTGTCATTACCGTTTGTATTCCTTACACCCCTGTGTGACGGACATTTTTTTATTCATGTATCAATCTACCCCAGCAGTTCATTAACTGCATTAACCTGCCCTGTGGAGGGGTAAGATGATCCACTTTGACTTCTTAATTTAAAATTCTCACTACTTTGTCGACGAGTAAGATAAAACGTCCGTCACGCAGGGGCTGCGTAAACTAAGCAGATTTCCCACGTAACGTTTTACAATAGAGAAATCTCTATACGAGAGCCGAAAAGTTACGGAAACGGCAGAACTAGCTTTTGGCGGGAAACTCACTCCCGTCGGTTACCCGCCCACATTAAATAAAAATAGCTCGGTTAATATTCAAGATAGAGACAAATGTATAAAAGAATATTTATAGTAAATTTAATTTGCAATAAGATTGATTCTATACGATTTTTCGATCCGACGTATAATAACGGAGATATTTTGAATTTTCGAAAATCCCCCCTCCCACTTGTCGGATTTCAGCCATTAACGAACTTGGTCTGTACTTTTACATAAAACGTTTAAATATCGAGTTTAGTTACTATCAAACAAAAATTGCGACCGCTAGAGCGTTAACAGACAAATATATATATAGGTATATATATATATTTTTTTTTTGAACGAACCTCATTTTCGTCATCTCCTAGGTAGGATCGATGGACATTTGAAGAAATGTTTCGAAAATCGCGTCTTAAGTACGACCTCAATAGATGATTTCATTTAAGGGAAATCAGATAAAAATTGAAACTGTACTTGGATGAAGCAATCGACTGGTATATACTTGGCATATGTTTCAAAGTTCCACGTTTTCTTATAATCGAGGTAAAACAATAACCCGAAAGTGTATATATTATAAAATAGATCTTTTTTCTATATCTCATTGATATTTTAAAAATAATGTAAATGAACACGAATTAAATAACTCGAGACAAAATTTGTAGGAGCTACCTGTGAGAAATCGAAAATAAATAAAAAAAAGGAAGAACAATTATAGGTTGTGACCTGTCTAAGTGACTAGAAAATAGGAAGGCCTGGAAAGAAGGAGTCACATTCAAGAGCCCAACACCCAGAAAGAAAAAAAAAACATATTGCGGGAAGTAGGGTTATATAGGGAAGCCCCACTAATCAAGAAAAACCTAATTGTTTTTATCGATGCTACCTATTTAACGAAGGTCTCCCCCGCCCTCCCTCCCTCTTCTCTCGTCTCTCTTTAATCCCTTCGATGTCATTCATTAAATTGAATTCATACTTCCTCAATAAATCCTGATTCATTTGAATTGAATTGAAACGTTCTCCAGCGGGTTCCTTCCAACGAGCGGAGGGAGGGTGGAATACCTCCTACATTTTTATCGTATGTTTATGTATTCAATCTCTGATCATTTACGCGCTGATTATACATATGTCACTTGATTCTCTAACCAATTTAATTGAGTGTAATTTATGTTTGTCCACGTTAGTTTTAAATTATTATTGAGATGTAGGAAAATGATCTATTTTAGCAGATATCCCTTAAGGGAAATCATCTATTGAAGTTGCACTCATGAAGCAATTTTCGAACAATTTCTTGAACTGTCCATCGGTCCTACCTTGTAGATGACGAAAATGAGGTCCGTTCAAAATTGTATATATTGTTACGTTTTATTACAAAACCAGTAATAAACGTTAATAAGAGTTCTTTTGGATTGCAAAATTAAACACACACAAGTTTCATAGTTTATCACTGCACAATTTATTTCACAAAGCGCAATACTATTGATTATTACTACTCACAGAATTTCACTGATAGTGTCACTGTTCTTCAGATAACGCAGTCCAATAATTCACTCACGGTCACTGAACTTCACACAAAACGACGGCACTGCACTGTCCTTTAATTCGCGGCACTGCACTGTCTTAAACATGGCACTGCTACTTACAGTCACGGCACAACACTGTTCTTCTTATAAAAACACTTTACCACGCTGCACTAAGTCGCACTGTAGCACTGATGTGATCATCGAGACGTCTGACCGTAAACTGACTGTGGGGTACTATGAGACTTCCTTTTAAATGCTTGTAGAAGTGTCTAGGCATAGAAGGTTCCAGTTCGAGAAAGGTCTAGAAGTTCCAGGGAGACGGCTATAATTAGATTTAGCTGTACAGGCTTAAATGGAGAGCAGGGTGAGACCGAGGCTTTTCCAAGAAGGACTAGAAGGAACTAGTAAGGACGCGACCAATTAGCGGCACTTCTTTGAACTCCTCCGCACTCCCCAATCACGCGGTTCCTTCTCTGGTGTATTTAATTTTCGCAAAAATATATATACATATATATATATATATATATATATATATATATATATATATATATAGAGAGAGAGAGAGAGAGAGAGAGAGGGAGAGAGAGAGAGTGAGAGATCTATATACTTGTCTCTTAAAGCTCTAGCGGTCGTAAATTTGATCATTATCAAACTCGATATTTAATCGTTTAATGTAATAAGAAAGATCAAGTTCGTTACTGGCTGAAATCGGACCTGTGGTGGAGGGGTGTAAAGGGTGGATTTTCGAAAATTCAAAATATCTTCGTTACTAAACAATGGATCGAAAAATTGTATATAACTAATCTTACTGCAAATTAAATGTACTTTAAATATTGACATATACATTTATTGTCTATTATGAATATTAACCGAGATATTTTCAATTATAGCGTAACCCCCACGTCCACTCATGTTACATATACAATACTCTGTTATACAATAAACCACATTATTTGGTGCTTAAATACCAAATATTATATATATATCTATATATATATATATATATATATATATATATATATATCGATCTATCTATATATTTGTCTATTAGCGCTCTAGCGGCCGGAATTGTTGTCTTATCTTTACCAAACTCGATATATAAGGGTTTTAAGTAAAATGAAAGATCAAGTTCGTTAATGGCTGAAATCGGACGAGGCGGGTGGTTTAGAGAGGAAGAATTTCGAAAATTCTTAATATCTCGTTTATTATGCCTCGGATCGAAAAATAGTGTAGAACCAATCTTATTACAAATGTAATGCCCTATGTTGTTATGTACGGTTTTTCACTATCTTCACTATTAACCAAGATACTTGTATTTTACAGTTTTCGGCCTTCAATATCCCCCCTTCCCTCCTGCTACTCATTTAATATTAACAACAAGCTGTTATATTACGAAGCACATTATTTGAAGAATTGCAAATATCGTTCTCATTGAAATTTTACTTTTTGAGATAAATGCAAATATGTGGCACACGTGGGAAATCTGCTTAGTTTACGCTGCCCCTGCGTGACGGACTTTTATAATATATTTTTTATGAGAATTAATAATAAGCAAACAGTTTTAAAATTCTTTTTTATCCGAAATATTTACTATAGAACAGTATTATGTTCTAAAATGTACTAATATTAATATATTTTTTATCAATTTTCCAATACATCTACACTTGCACATAATCACACACACAGATATATATATATATATATATATATATATATATATATATATATATATATATATATATATATATATATATGTATATATATATATATATATATATATTTATATATAAATATATATATATATATATATATATATATATATATATATATATATATATATATGTATATATATATATATATATAAATATATATATATATATATATATATATATATAACTCTCTAGGGGTCGCAATTTTTTTTTTATCATTAACAAACTCGATATTTAAACGTTTTATGTAAAAATGAAGAACATACTCGTTCAAGGCTAAAAACGGGTTAGTGGCAGGGGGAGGGGGTTAAGAGGGTGAGAATATCAAAAATTCTTAGTATCTTCGTTATTATGCGTCGGATCGAAAAATTGTATATGATATATATTATTGAAAATGCAATGTTCTATAAATGTTGTGATATGCATTTATTCTCTAACTTCAAATATTTACTGAAAATATTTGCATTTTTTAGTTTTCTGCCTTCAGTTAACCCCCACTCAAACTCAAGTCACAAAAACAATATTGTGTTATATAATGAAAAACTTTATTTGAAACTTAAATACAAAATGTCCTTCTCATTGAACTTTTACTTTTTAAGTTAAATGCAAATTCGTGGCGTAGTTGGGAAATCTGCTTATTTTACGCAGCACCTGCATGAGGGGCTTATAGTTCAAGGCGTCTAAAACATTAATCATTAGCATATATACATATAAGCAAACAGTTATGATGGTTGTAATGAAAATTTAAAAAAAAAAAACAAGATTGATTTCTCTATTCTATTCCAAATCGAGTTTTTTCAAACATTTCTTGCTACGCCAACTATCTCATTTCCGCAAAATGTTACTCGACTTGAGAGGGCTGCGGAGAGTCCTACTTTCTGCCACTGTGGCAGAGGCATTTGGTTCCACAAGGGCCATAATTTGTAGAAGTTCATTCAGGGTGAAATAGGGGATTTACAAATGTAAACTACGGTTAAAGAAGCAATCGTGACAAAAATTATTAACATCTATATTTATTACTCACATCATAGACGGAAAAGGAGGCATTGAAATTAGAATTTTAGGATAGTCGCTAGTGATGGCATGATGCCGTGTCGTCACGCACTGAAATAAAACATCAGCTTCGTTTAATCTCATTAATTTAAATGGAATGTATTTATTTCTATTAACCCTCCTCCCCTACCCTTGTATTCTATGACACATATACTACTCCTGGGTCGTGTACGACCCATGGACTTGAAATTCATCTTGTCATATAAAAATAAATCATTTAGGATTTAAAATAAAAAGTACAAAACTTATGAAGTATAGGAACATCATTTTTAATCTTGAAAAGGCAAACAAAGGTAAAAAATAAATAACAAATTGTAAAAACTAAATTAATGAACAGGTAAATAATACGTTACAAGAAATATTACATTACACTGTGTTACAAGGCAATTTAATCCTTCATATTTTAAATATTATATTGGTGATTTTGAAATATTCAATCCCGCTTCGGTCAAACAAGATGGACAAATACTCATTTTGTGTTCACCGCAAATAGATTTTTGGCAAAGCTGACAGCTGGAATTGCTTATTCGATCCTTGTTCTAGGGACAGAAACTGCATCTAGCTCGTTTTGAAGTTTCTGAAGATTTTGTAGGCCCTGGTTCTACCATTTCCTTTTTTAAAAAATTGGTTATTGCCAATTTTAGACCTCCTGGAATGGGCTTGGACATCCGTTGTTCTAGGTGCGGAGTGACGAGAGCGATGGCTAGCGTTTTCAGAAATTGCGACCGATATTTGTTAGTATTTGGTAACTGGTTCAATAAGGCTCAGAACATATTGAGATGATAGTAATAAATCTCTTTAGCTTTCCCTTTTGGGCCTGGCAAATGAGTAATTTTGTTTTTTTGGGAGTCCTGGAGTACTTAGTGCTTATAGGTTTGTTAGCCCAAATAATTTCCAGATCCTTCCCGAGAACAAAATTTACATCATCATTTTCTTCTCCAGGGGAAAAAGGTAAAACATCATCTCCCTGGTCGGAAGTATATTCTTCAACGTCATCGTTGGCGATAATTTCGCCGTCAGGTTCACTAGACTCGCCGCTTGGGTCTAAACCGTCTTCTTCCTCCATCTGCCGGGACAACTCCTCTCGAATTTCATCATCAGTAATTAAAAGGCGTCGTTCGGCCATCTTTACTGCAGAAGAAAACAAAATAATTAGACCAGACAGAAGAAAACAGTTTAGAATATTCATGACACATAAGCTACCCCTGGGTCGTATGCGACCCACACTTGCAGATTTTTCGAGAAAAATACTAGAATAAAGGTTAGAAAAGCAACCACACTTTCCTTATCGCTAGTACAGCTTCCAGAGGACTTACTGGGAGGGTAATTGACCCCTTCCCCCCTACCCACCTTGCACAGGTGCGTACAAGCGCCGACAAAGCAGCTCTGGGTCGCCCACGACCCAGTGGGTAGGGGAGGAGGGTTAAGTTTTAACATAGCATAATAGGATACGTAAAAATAATTTTGTTTTCTATAAAACGTTTTAAGACTATTAATATTAAGACTTTTGGAAATTCTCCCCCTTTAAACATCCCCTCCACGTGGTTCGATTTCAGCCGTTAACGAACTTGATTTTTCTTTTTGTATAAAACAAACATATATCAAGTTTGGTAACGATAAGACAAAAATTGCGACCTCTAGAGCGGTAATGTTATGTTATGAAGCACTTTATTTGAAGCTTAAATACCAAATATTGTTTCATAGAACTTTTAATTTTATGAGGTAAATGTAAAAACGGGAGGCAAGTGGGAAATCTGCATAGTTTACGCAACCCCTGCGTGACGGATTTTTTTAACATATATCATTTAAATCAAATAAATTTCCCTAACAATTTTAATTTTACTCTAAGTATATAAGATACATTTTTTATTTAATTGATATGTTTTGCTTTAGTCTTAAATTTATTAACGATTCTACCTAATCATAAATACGTTTTTATTTTGTTATTGAATAATTGAATATTGAAGCGATCGTCAAGGTTGCTTTTTTCTGCGGAAGGAAAAAAACAAGTTTAAAAAGTAAAGAGAAATGAAGATGAATGGCGAATTTCTAAAATAATTTCCTCTATTTTAGACTAAGGAGAATATATTCAAAACGTCACGCGAAGCTTGAGGGGCGTTCGTGGTATAGTCTAATCAAAACACGTGTACAAGCCCTTTTTCTGATAAAGGGAGTATAAAGTGAATGAAGTGATTTTCCATTTATTCGGGGGAATTAATTCCTGTTTTTTCCTACTTTAATAAGAATAATTGAAAAACTTGAATGCCATGTTGGTACTTTGTTTTAAAAAAAGAAGATTCATTAGTTAATGACTAATGAAATAGTTCCCTAACTCTTAAATATTTCTAAATATCTCAATCACTTACATTTTTTTCCGGTTGGCATTACAGTTCTTTAAGAACCTTAGCCGCCCCCAAGTGAGTCTCCAGGGATTCCTAATCATAGTTTTTATGTATCGAGTGATCAACTCGACTTACATGTTCTAAATAGAGACAAAATGTTGAATAGCTCTTTTATTCCTCTATTCTATTCCAAATCGAGTTTTTTCAAACATTTCTTGCTACGCCAACTGTCTCATTTCCGCAAAATATTACTCGACTTGAGAGGGCTGCGGAGAGTCCTACTTTCTGCCACTGTGGCAGAGGCATTTGGTTCCACAAGGGCCATAATTTGTAGAAGTTCATTCAGGGTGAAATAGGGGATTTACAAATGTAAACTACGGTTAAACAAGCAATCGTGAAAAAATTATTAACATCTATATTTATTACTCACATCATAGACGAAAAAGGAGGGATTGAAATTAGAATCTTAGGATAGTCGCTAGTGATGGCATGATGCCGTGTCGTCTCGCATTGAAATAAAACATCAGCTTCGTTTACTCTCATTAATTTAAGTGGAATGTATTTATTTCTATTAAGTTTTAACATAGCTTAATAGGATACGTCAAAATAATTTTGTTTTCTGTAGTTTTTATGTATCGAGTGATCAACTCGACTTACAACAGTTATCTCAGGAGGACCTGAAATGAGTTGTCTCTAGTAGACTGGCGGGCCCCATTTTAGCTGGAGGTTCTGTGGCCAGTTCACGCTTTCAGCCTCCCTGTGGACGGGAGCTAAGAGTGACATAATCGTTAGTCATCCCGAAGGGCTGCAGGACGTATATACCCGTTAGACTCCCGCTGATCCATAAGCACTGCGACACTAGCGCGCTCTGTTAGCGTCCTCGAAAACTAATGTTCTCCTTAGGCTGGGATTGAACCTACATCTATTTTTACCTTCAGGTTACTGATGATTGTGGAAAATGCTTTTCCCGCACGGGCAATGATGCCACAATTAATTAAGCATCAAGATTCATTTATAAAATTGAATAACCTGGGCACCATACAGCAGATGTTTCTCGTTCATTCCTATCATTTTCAGATAATTTATCAATAAACTATATTTGAAACTTGTAAAGTTACAAGCATCTCTTAGGATATGATCAAATTACTGTTGTTTAATATGAAAAGAAATCAACGAATCAACTGAATATGCAGTAATGCAAGCACCATGTAACAAATGCCAGGAAACAGAAAATCATATGCTGATGCATTTCTTGTTCAAAAATCTCATGCATAAAAGTAAGCCCACGAATGTCCAATCGCCCTCTTCCTTTTCTTGCCCGTTTTGCTGATAATCAGTAATTCCGTTTTTCAGGAACAAGTTTTTTTCCCCCTACACCTGATTAAAGAAGAAAGGCTAAAAGAATAATTATACTTAGAAAAGACTAAACGGAAAAAAACGATCAAGCATACAAAATGAAAACAAGTACCTCATGTACACACGCATATACACGGGATATACACATACATACAGGGCTGTGATGCAGGATAGGATAAGGATTGTTGGGAAGAACAAGTACATTCAGTAGAAATAGTTATAGTGACGTATAGAAATATCGCATTTAAAATCGTTAACTTATAATTCATTAGACGTATTATTCCGTCAGTTCTTGAAGGACTACGAAATGTATTGTAGAGGAATGGTAAGGGTAAACTATAGGGAATATCATCTTAAAAGTCGAAAGGGAATAAAAACAGATGAAAAAAGCCTTGAAAAAGAAAGCGGTTTTTAAAAGACGAGGACTAATTTATTTATAAATCAACGAAACCACTGTCATGATTTAATTTTATTTCGGTTCCCCATTAATTGAGAAGGAATGCATTTAAATTTAAAGTAGTCATGAAAAAGAGATGGGTAAAAGAAAAAGGGGAAAGAGGTGGGTGTGGGAGATGAGAAAGAGTTCGAGGGGACAGCTTCATTAAAATAGGCCCTAGTGATAAAAACAATTAAGTTTTCACTTGATTCGTGGATAATTCGTAGGCGGGCGTCGCGATGGGGAGAATGAAGCGTTGTTTTTCGGTACGGCTAGTAGAGTAGAGGGTTAGAGGGTGGAAAAATTGGCGCCTGTTCGGTTGAGGGTCTACGAGGGGATAGGAGGGGGTGGGAGGGGGAGCGGGCATGCGCTCTGCTCGCTTTCGTTAGGAGGCCGCAGAAGGTAATCGTATCAGGGAAGACACCATTTGCATAGGTCCAACATGAAATTAGTTAAATGTAGGATCAATACGGCCTCCCACCCCTAGCACTCCTCCTAGCTCTCTGCCTTCTCTTATACCCCATTCCCATTTTTAGCTCATCCTCCCTCACTCACTCTCAGTCGCAAGCAGTGCATCTCCAGTGACGCTCTGTACCCATTATGACCCGTGTCAATAGGCAGAACCTCCATGGCGAGAAGTCACAATCTTCTCTGCCCTTTGAAATAAGTCACATGAATTCTCCTTTAATTAAAAAAGTCCGTCACGCAGGGGCTGCGTAAACTAAGCAGATTTCCCATGTGAATTTTTACAATAGAGAAATCTGCATACTTATAAAACAACAGCACCGTGAGTAAATACAAACGGTAATGAGAAATCTTTCAGTTAATTTTAATAAACTCCCAACGGAAACGGCTTCTGAATTGTAAGCACATAGGTCTGCCAACCACTCAGAGCTGAACAGACAGATAGACATATTCTTCACCGGAAAGAAAAACAATTACTGATAAACATCTGAATATAAAACAATAACTTTGCTGCAAACTATTTACTATATCTAGTACTGCAGTTTATAATGAATCAGAAAAATTTATATTTTAATAACTCAAATTTTAGTAGTCCAAGAACTAAAGAAAGGGGGAGGGGCGGATGAACAGAACGTATTTGGATAAATCTCACAAAGTAAAAGCTGAAACGACAAGAAAGGTTAGAAGTGACTTCCACCAGAGCCAAACAGTTACGGAAACAGCCGAACTAATCCGAACAATACCCGATCACATGTCCCACACACTCAATAAAAATGCAAATATCTCGGTTAATATTAAACATAGAGAATAAATAACAATATTTATAGGAAATTTAATTTGCAATAAGATTGGTTCTATAGAATTTTTCAATCCGATGCATAATGACGGAGGTATTTCGAATTTTCGAAAATCCCCCCCCTAAACCCCCCCTCCCTTTGTTACGATTGCAGCCAAGTTCGTTACTTGATCTTTCTTTTTGCATAAAACGGTTGAATATGGAGTTTGGTAACGATCAAACAAAAATTGCGACCGCTTAAACGGACCCAAATTTTAAACGGACCTCATTTTCGTCATCTCCTAAGTACGATCTATGGACATTTGAAGAAAATTTTCGAAAATCGCGTCATGAGTACGACCTCAATAACAGATCTGCTAAAAGAGAAATGTGGGAGTTGCAGTAGTAAAGACCGAAAAAAAAAATCAAAGTAACACTATTACAATAATTTTAATACGCTCCCTGCATTTACATATATGTGCACTAGGAATGCACTTTTATCACCAAGATAGTGTCTGAACTATTTCAGAAACAAAATGTTGCTAAATGGTACTATAATTGGTCTACTACATATGTGGGCAACCCCCGGACCCGCGGGCAGATCCGGCCCAAGGAAAGGTTTGATCCGGCCCGCCAGACATTTTGAAAAACCCAATCAAACAAAAATGTTACACTACTAACTCCAAATGAGGAATATTTGTGCGTTTGGCAGTACTTATAAATGCGAAAAGTTCTTTTCATTCATGAATACAACGTCGGTAAGTAGTATAGTGACTGTCGGCATTCAAATACCTCAATAGTAAACAATCAGAAGGACACTGAAAGTCAACAAGGGCATTAAAGTTGCCAATAAGTGCATACACCTTTCTTGTAGTTACATCCTCTAGCTTTGATAGCTTTGTATGGATTGATTTTATCGCAGAAGAAGACAAAGATGCTCATATTGCTTCCCTAGTACTTGTAGTGTGTTAGGTCAAACATATAATGATCATGAACAAAGTCTTCTTGGGAAAACATCCTATAAACTGCTAATTCCTGTTCCCCACAATTTTTGGTGGCCATCACCTCACTCTTTCCTGCTCCATTAATTCTGCTCATAACTAATCATTGAAATATATTCATAATGATTTGTGAAAAGAGGAGACAAAGAAAGAATTTTGTTAAACTGCATAAAAAAAGAATGTTCTCGGGTGATACATGTCTACCCATTGAGTATACTTTCCTTTATTTCTACAATATTAATGTTGCATATTAAGGCATAGCATTTCGGGTTGATATTTACCCTTATGGACAAATATGTCGGTAAGCATGGATCATACCAAAAACATTCAAATTTTGAAAGCATTTTGTCGCATTAAAACAAATTCCATCCCCAGTTTCTATTAGGTATTCTGGTAGACTCCTACGTTTTTATGAAATCTCAAATATGTCATCAAATGGCCAATGGTGTGGAGTCCTAGGGAAGTTCATTGTCTTTATTAAAAATGCTTATCCAGACTGAAATACAATATTCCGGTATACTAATGGACGTACCCACTATGTATTAGTAACCATCCATAATAGGGAAAAAATGGCTATCTCTTCGGGGTTGTGTAAACTAAGCAGATTTCCCACGAGTAGCATTTACATACGACCATACCCGTGCAGAAGACATCATAAAATCAATGCGATCTCTATTTCTCCCTTTATAAGTGACCTATGTTAACAAGAATTGAAATGTGAGCTGGGCATGAGATGTTAAGTGATGCAGTAGCTTTATGCGAAATTAGCATGAAGAAGAGTAGAGGTTTTCTTGAAGGAAGTAACGGAAAAAGTGGAAAATAATTCATTAAACTTTCAGACATAAAAAAAATAGTCAAGTTAGAAAAAAATTAAAGAAAAATAATTATAGGAAATTCCAATATCACCGAAACTGACTATATAGTAATTTTTTTTGGCCAGAGTTATAATGAGGGAGGTATTCGTTTATTTAGGATTCACCAGTTTACTAAAGCTTCACACTCTTAGTCCGATTACGACAATAATCTACAGTGATATTTAGTACTACGTGAAACGGCTCACAATCCCAAAAGAATAAAAATCGAGGATTCAACATCATAAAAATCTATCTCAAATAAAAAAGGCTACAAGAAAAAAAAAACATTTTATTGGAAATCAGCTATTAAGGTTCTACTCATAACAAGTGTTTCGAAATATTTCTTCAAATTTCTACCGATAATACCTAGAATATGACGATAGGATGAAATGAGGTCCGTTCAAAATTATATATACTTATCTGTTACCAGACTAAGAATCACAACTTTCTTTATGGTTCTTCAACTCAATTTAAAATACTTTTTGCCGGAGCAAAAGCCGATACGATTTTTTATAGTTCGAGTGATTTTGTTTTAAATACGATAATCTTCGCGAATAATTTGCTATTGGTTGCATTACTGACTCTAATTATAGGAGAAATAACTACTCTTTTTAACTTGGAGAACACTATTTTATATGACACAACATTCTTTTACACTTATAAAGCAGTGTGTAAAATCATATTAATAACATATAAGTTATTTAACTTATAGCCGTTGCACACTGTCACGAGCAGTGCTCAAAAAAAAGAAAAATGACGTTTGAAAACATTTGTGTTGAGAGGTAATAGAAAAAATTGGAACAGAAAGAAAACATCGGAATTTTAATATAAAAACAAACACTCAATGCTAAGTATTAATTTTAATTACTGATACCAATGCTCATAATAAATCTGGTTCGGTTAGTAAGTATTTAATTTGGCAGTTCCAGTCTTATTACTTGATCATTTTCATTCCTCTTTTCATCTGTTCAAGTGTCAGACCTAAATGAACCGTTCAAAAATTGCGACCGAAAGAGCGTTAACAGACAAATATACTCATTTTCGTGATATCCTGGGTAGGATCGATAGACATTTGAAGACATTATTCAAAAATCGCGTCATGAGTACGAACTCAATAGCTGATTTCCCTTAAGGAAAATCTGCCAATAAGAGTTATTTCTACTGCAATTAGAGTCAGTAATTGAACCTTCAGCAAATAATAAATCGGTTATCCCCTCAAAATATTTTCATAAATGTTATTATTAATTTTTTTTTCATTGTCACGTGTGCTAACATACCAGTTCAGGGATGGCGAGTAAAGCAATATTTATTGTTTGGGCTCAATACTTCGTGACATTTGAATAAAGATTATTTTTTACGATTCTTTTAACGAGAATTTTCTATGCGTTGCAAAAAGTCATGAAGAATAAAAAGGAAAAACTTGAGGAAATGAAAGAAAAAGGAGAAAGGATGCTGGAGAAACTTCTTTAGAGGAAAGAGGTGGCGGGGAAAAAACTAGGTCGTCGAGAGGCTGTAAACTTTTAGCTTCTGGCTCAAAAACTCTTACATTCAAACATTAAAAGGAAATAGTTTTTATTCCTAATGTTCATAGGGTCATTTAAACTCTTGTCAGCAGACTTTAGTTAGAGTTACATGTGGAAAAAAATTTCCCATTTTCATTCATTTCCTATGTAATATGTAAATTGTTTTGAGAAGTAGCCTCCAACAGTGCGGAGAATGTTCATATTCTTCCTCTGCGTGCAATATTTTAGCAATGACCGGCTTAATGTCGTTCACGCCAAAGAATATTTATGAAAATACACTAAACTAATTCACATATACACTGAATAAATGATTTAAATATTTTCTTTATGCACCTGACTAGGGTATATAAGTTCTAATTGTCTCTGGAAGTGTGGTTAATAATTCATCTTTATCAAAAACAAATTTTTACTCTGTTTACAATGTACTTCTATTGCACCGCTCCTTAAGGGAAATCTGCCTAAAAAAATAAATTTACCAATGAAATGATCACTTGCATAATACACAAGATTTACGCATGGTTATATTATAACAAAATATCAACCCCAGATATGTGGGAAGTTTAAGACAGATTTAACTCTACCATATATTAATGGATTGTCATACGTATACGTTTGTTCGAAACGAATGCAATACTTCCAATTATATAGCAGCCGCCCTTGGGGATGACCCCAAAACGCTAGATAAATTATTTAATTTTATGAAAATTATAAATTTTGTATAAAAAAAAATGTAAACTACAAATTTTTATTAAGAAATTAGTTGTATATTGTTACATTTTAAATTACGATATAAATGAGGATATAACATTATTAACGACTCACTTAAACACAGTTTACTCTCAAAGGGCAAGTAATTATCCAAAATATGAGTTATAGATATTACCGGGCGATGATAACCTGTAGTAATTTTTCGCCTTAAAACCTTAAGAAACAAACTACTTCCATAATATATAGAAGACGCCCTCAATGTGGTCAAATTAATCATAGTCCGCTTCATTTCCAATACAATTTCAGTCATATTTAGAGTGATTTCATTAAATCGTTCAGGTCAAGTTGAAAAATTATTCTGATTAATCTCAAATCTTCTGTATGTTTTTGTAATTGGGTGCTACCGTTGTCGTATATTTTAGTTTATATTAGGGTCCTGACTTGAATTATTGTTCTCTAGTATGAAAAGAATGGGTTTTTTTCGACTATCATGTATAAAAAAGAATTACACGCCTACACATTAGACCGGAGTCATATTTTATATACACAGACGCATCCAAAATAGACTATGGGACTGGAATTACTGCAGTGGTAGGAGACTTTACTGTGCACAAAAAACTACATGACTACAATACAATATACACGGCAGAATTACAGGCTATACTTTTAGGACTAACGAACATCACAACTACTTTAAGCAACATATTCGTTTTTACAGACTTATTAATATCAATATAGTCACTTGAAGACATATACTCCACCAATCCCCTTATTATTAAAATTTTTACAATATTCATAGACTAAAAACACATAACTACCCGCCCATGTTGGCATATCACCAAGTGATATAGTAGACAAAGCAGCTAAACAATGAACTGCACTTGAACAAATAGATTTTTTCTGTAATCGTTGAATAATGGTAACATTACTAAACTGAAATGAGTGAAGAAAGTGAAACATTTTGCAATAGAGTGAAGAAAGTAATCACTTTCTTCACAAGTGAAGAAAGTGAATTGCCTTCTTAATTAGTAATAAGTATAAATTAAAAAATAATTTGAAGTTGGAAATTAAATGCTTATAAATGTTTCTTAACATTGTAAGAATTTATTTTAACAAAATAAATTGAAATGTGAATGAATTATTGGTGGAAATAATCAATATATTTTAAAATTTAAATATAATAATAATTACCTTCCTTGTTTATAACCTGCACTTGTTTATAACTGCACTACTTCAAATCATCACTAGTTGTTTTATAACTATGCTTATAACCTTTCACAACCATGCTTATAACCTACCAACAACATAACCATAATCTTCACAACATTCTTATTTTGTTCTTATTCTGGTTAGATCTGATCATGTATGACACGATTACAGAAAAAATTTAATATTACACTCGTGACGAAAGTAGAATTTACAACTCTCGTGAAATTACCACACTCGCTTCGCTCGTGTGGGTAAACGTTTCACTCGAGTTGTAAAACGATCTACTTTCGTCACTTGTATAATAAAAAACTATTTTGGACATACTTCACCAAGACGCTTTCTCTCAAATAAGAAAACTCGTAATTAATGACTGGAATAATTTATGGTATAACACTGAGAGTAAACTTAGAGAAATCAAATCAAATACACTCAAGTGAACTTCAAGTAATAGACAATCTAGAAGAGAAGAAATTGTACTTATACTCCTACGCACAGAGCACACTAGACTAACGCATTCAAATCTAATGAGAAAACAAGATGAACCTATATGTCGCTACTGCAACAGAACGCTGACTGTAAAACACATACTAACTGACTGCACACAAGTAATAACGAAGCCATGGTCCACAAATGTATGCGAACTACTGGCCGACAGTAGCCAATTTATAGACGATGTTTTTAAGTATTTAAGAAATAATGGATTATTTGATGAAATATAAAAGCTATTATTTACCATAATGAAAGTTATGTATAGCAAGCACTGCACGTGGAATATATGTTTTGCCTCCTTCTAGTTTGACTGTTAATAGTTTTTCTTTTAGTTCTTGTTTTGTTTTATTTTTATTTTATTTTTCCACATGTTAAAAATTTACTAACAATTTATATTTAGTTTTGTCCATTCTATTTATTTTGTACATTTGTAAAATTTAGCTTTGTAAAAATGCGGATGAACCGCGATTTTAGCGGCATCTGAAATAAATAATAAATAGTACGATTAATTGTTATTGTAGATATCGGTTGCTGTTTCGAGGTATTGCCTATATCTTGAAATTTATTCCAAAGCCAAATAGTGTGAGAACCATTTAGAACGGAGAACAGCAAACTTTTGATATATTTCACCTAAAATATCTATATAATACCCCAGAAAAGAACCCAACAATGTAATCGAGTAAAATAAAACATGAAAGAGAATTTCATGCATTAAACAAACTCAAAATATTAAGTTTTCATTAAAGCTGCCCCTCTCTATACTAGGCTACATGGAAGATGGACTATATGAGGCAGGGCCGAATTCATCAGTTGCCAGGTTCATTGTTAATACTGTTCCACTGATATTTATAGTCGATTCATTGAATCATTCAGCCCTACCAGCTTAATCACTCATTCAGTTACAACCATGGCTCATGCTCCCAATCACCTATCTTTAATAAACCTCTCCTAATTCATACTATTTCGCCCTAATTAAAAAGGTATTACAATTTAAAAATGATCAAATCCATTCTAGCAGAACTTAAAAAGATTTATATATTTATGAAATATCTTATTACCCTGTTTTTCTAATACTTTTTACCATACTTCCCTTATAGAGAAATTAGCTATTGATGTTGTAGTCATGACCCGAATTTCAAAACATTTCTTCAAATCTCTATCGATAATACCTAAGAGAGAGAGAGAGAGAGAGAGGGAGGGAGGGAGGGAGGGAGAGAGAGAGAGAGAGAGAGAGAGAGAGAGAGAGACAGAGAGGGAGGGAGGGGGAGGGGGAGGGAGAGAGAGAGAGAGAGAGAGAGAGAGAGAGAGAGAGAGAGAGAGAGAGAGAGAGAGAGAGAGAGAGAGAGAGACAGAGAGAGAGAGAGAGAGATGAGAGAGAGAGAGAGAGAGAGAGAGATGAGAGATAGATAGAGAGACAGACAGAGAGGGAGGGAGGGAGGGAGGGAGAGAGAGACAGAGAGAGAGAGAGACAGAGAGAGAGAGAGACAGAGAGGGAGGGAGGGAGGGAGGGAGGGAGGGAGGGAGGGAGGGAGGGAGGGAGAGAGGGAGAGAGGGAGAGAGGGAGAGAGGGAGAGAGGGAGAGAGAGAGAGAGAGAGGGAGAGAGGGAGAGAGAGAGAGAGAGAGAGAGAGAGAGAGAGAGAGAGAGAGAGAGAGAGAGAGAGAGAGAGAGAGAGAGAGAGAGAGTTTGTATATTTGCCTGTTAACGCTCTAGTGTTCTCAATTTTTGTTTCATCGTTACGAAATTTGATATTTAAATGTTGTATGTAAAACCTAATATCAAGTTCATTTACGGCTTAAATCGGACTAATGGGGGAAGGGGATTTGAGAGGGGGATTACAAAAATTCGAAATATTTTCGTCATTACGATTCAGATCTAAATATTGTTTAGAACCACTTTTTTTTCTAAATGTAACGTCTTATAAATGTTGTTAAATACACATTTCCTCTTGAATCTTAACCGAGGTATTTGCATTTTTTAGTTTTCAGTCTTCAGTAAACCCCCACTCCTACTCATCTCATATTAACAATAAGCTGTTATATTATGAAGCACTTTATACGAAGCCTAAATACCAAATATTATTCTCATTGACGTTTTGAGATAAATGCAAATACGTGATGCATGTGGGAAATCTGCTTAGTTATGTTTCTGCACTTTGGTTTTTGTACATTTTATTTATTGAGACTTGAAATTAGCTTTTCGCTAAACATTTGAATAAAATGAAAAGGTCCGATATCGAAGAAATAATAGAAGCTGTATTAGTAGAGTGATGGCGTAATAGAAAAGTCATTAGAGTACTAGATTCAATACCAGGCAAATTCAAATTATTTTTTCGAATGTAAATATTTCTTCAGACGCATGTATTCAGTCCATTCTATTCGTAAGAAGAAAAGAAATGTACAGATTGCAGAGTATTTGAACAAAAGTAATATTTCAAAGAAATAAATAAAACATGCAGTTTTGGCAGTCTAGAAGAACTCTTATATTCTGCCATAATTGCTATGCCCCAGTTCTGCATTAATGCTTCGATTTCCCGAGTTAACCTCTATAAAGTCTATTTTATCGCTATCTCTGAGACTAGTTTATTCTAGGGGTTTTACTTGAATTATGGTTTTACAATCGAATAAAATATAAGTTTCTGTTATTGGTTGAAATTATGAAATATTTTGTTATGTCTTGTTGTGCAATTTTCGCCTGAATGTTACACACATTAGTGTATTTTCTATCTCAGCTTAATCCATGAGAGCTTTACGTAAATAAACATTTTAATTACATGTAAGGAGCCTTGCCACAAAAAATTAATTTTTTCACTCAGTAGATACATTTAAATATTTAGTTCGGAATGCAGTTAATAAACTGTTAAATTCTTCCTAAATCATATTTTCTAATTTAGTTCTGTCTTTAATTCACAATGCCAGCAATGTTTCAGATGTCAAGTAAGGCAAGTGAATGCACTCATTATAGGAGAACCTTTTAAAGGCTGAATTTAGTACACCAGCTGACGGAAACTAAAAAATAGTCAATTACGCAGTGGCTGTGTAAACTAAGCAGATTTCCCAAGTGCGTCACATATTTGCATTTATCTAAAAACACAAAACCTCTATGACAACAATATTTGGTATTTAGGCTTCAAATAAAATGATTCATTATATTACAGCTTATTCTTAATATGGCATGAGTAGGAGTGGGGTCTTACTGAAGGCCAAAAACTAGAAAATGCAACAACCTCGGTTAATAATCAAGATAGTAAAAAAAACGCGCATAACAACATTTATAGAACATTGCATTTGCAATAAGATTCGTTTTATATCATTTTTCGACCCAACGCATAATAAGGGAGATACTAAGGATTTTCAAAATTCTCGCTCTAATCCCCCACCCCACTTGTCTGATTTCAGCCATTAACGAACATGATCTTTAGTTTTACATGAAACGTTTAAATATCGAGTTTGATAACAATCAAACAACAATTGCGAAATATATATATATATATATATATATATATATATATGTATATGTGTGAGTGTGTGTGTGTGTGTGTGTGTGTGTGTTGTGTGTATGTATATACCACTTTGAATGGACCTCAATTTGTTCACTCCAGGGCAGGATCTATGGACATTTGAGGAAAATTTTCGAATATCGCGCCGAGTACGTACTTAATAGCTGTTGTCCTTAAAGGGAAATAAGCTAAGAGTCCTGCTCGCAGGAGCTGCGTAAATTAATGAGATTTCCCAGATGCTGGAATGAATGCTTGTAACCTCTTATTCTCTATTTATATGTAAAAAACTGATGAGTAGGAGGGGGGGGGGTTAGTGAAGGCAGAAAACAATAAAGTACGAATAACAGGCTTAATACTGAGTCACAAAAAGATGCATAGAACAAAGAAAAGTTAATCAATCCATACCTCAATAACCATCAATACTTTTGCGATCGCTTGAGCGATAACAGACAAATATATATATAAACATAAATATTATTTTGAAGGGGTCTCCTTTGCGTCATCTCGTGCGTAGGATGGATGGGCATATTAAGAAATTGTTCCAAAATTCCGTCATGAGTACAACCTCAATAGCTGATTTCCTTTAAGAGAAATCTGCTAAAATGGCATACAACCAAAACACCAAGCATTAACGTATAATAAGGAAAATATTTAATAATCTATTAAATGCAAAGTAAATAAATGAACCGCTAAATCAAATTTCATCTGTCTCGTTGACACTGTGCAGATTCATTCTGATCCTGAATTCGGCAGAAGCATAAAGGCCGAGCAATCTTAATAACACGCCAGACGACACTCATATATGAATTCAGAACTAACATGTAATAATCTCTACCCACCTCTATTTTTAAATTCCTTAATGATTTACTAAAAAATTAATTTACCAGTATTGATCCATTAGTAACTAAATATAAACAATACCTGGGTTCGCTCATGCTCTTACAAATTGTGGTATTATTAAATTACAATAATTGTAATACCTGGCCCATCAGAACTTCTATCGGAAGTAAGCTCTTTATGATCTAAGCTCCTAACGTCAAGGAAACCTAGTTCCAGGGCTATGGGAAAGATTCGCTATTAAAATCTCGCTGAACAAAGAGAGCACGGCGAATGGAATGATAATTTCAACAGATTTGGCTCTGATTTTGTGTCAACTCATATTATGAATTCAACCCTCATTGTGCTTACAAAATAAGTTAGATTATTTTAGGTTATTAAGAATATGACAGTCTGCATTTAAAAGCGTTTGGTAATATGTGATATGTACAATACAATCGTCCTCCATCACTCTCGACAGAAGCTATACCCCTTCACCACAATGAGAGGAGCAGCCTCTCCCTGCCTGGCAAGGAAGTCAAGAGCTAAGGAGGAATGGCACTTGATAAGAAAATAGCCACTGCTATCACTTCACTTTACACTTCTATAGGAGATCTCTGGGCCATTGTCTCTTGAGGCGCCGTGGAGGGGAATACTGATGAGTGGTAGTGGAAAGGGCTAGGACTTCTGGATTAGGATGATTGGATAGCCTCCTGTGGAATTGGACGAGGGGGGGGGTTGGCGGGAGGGAATTTCGAAAATTCGAAATATCTCCGTTCCTATACGTCGGATCGAAAAAATGCATAGGACCAATCGTGTTGTAAATGTAATCCTCAATAAATTTTATTATGTACATTTTTACTCTATCTTGATTATTAATCCAGATATTTTCATTTTTATTAAGTGATTGTGGATAACGGACAAGATGAGATTGGCTGAAGTCGGTTCTATTCGTGAATTCCCGACAGCTAGTTCGGCCGTTTCCTTAACCGTTCGGCTCTCCTGAAGTTGGTTTAGAGACTCGTTACTACTACTGTTACTAGTATACAGATTTCTCTGTTGTAAAACTTCACGATGGAAATCTGCCTAGTTTACGAAGCCCCTGCATGACGGACTTTTTTTTCACTCGGTACTCAACAATTAAACATTTTTGTTCAAATCGGCGAGGGTAAGGCCGTGCACTCCCCTCGCGATCAACAGAGTTCTAGGTATACTGGAAATCGAGCGGGGTCATTCATGAACCACGGCAAAGTCAAACTTGGTTATGGGGTACTTTTCAGACCTCACCGAGTCCCATACATATAAATGCTAGAAATAGACGTTTTGCTACTATTTCATTTTACGTATTCCCTCATGAAGGCAGACGCATATTAACTTTTCATTTTGTTCCTGGAATGGTATAGGGCTGGGCAGGAAATTAGCTCGCGTTGTTTGGGAGAGATGGAGGAAAGGCTTAAGTGGTTGAGTGTGTGGCCTGAGGGTAGTTGGGGGTTGGGGGTTGGGGGGGGGGGTGGAGAATAATATGAGAACTTGGAGAAAGGGTGTATTGATCTCAGGGAGACTATAGGAGGTGCCTTCTCCCTCAGCGAGAGGCCAATATACAGCTAGAACCTCCTCAGCTCCAACCCCCCATCCTTCCCTTCTTCTCCCTTACCCTCAATCCTTCTACAATCTTTATTCCCCTCTCATCCTTACTTTTCCAACCTTTTACTCCCTTGACCGAGTTGGCTCTTTTTTTTTTTATGTTTATGCTTTGATTAAGTATTTTTATCTTGACTGGCTTTTGTTTAGTGTCTTATTTAAACATACTTCCAACTGGGGAAAGCAGCTATTTGGGTAGACCTCACGGCGAATCTTTGAAACAATTTCCTCAAATGTCCATCGATTCTACCCCATCTCCTGGGTAGGTGAGGCCACATCCAGCAACATACGAATTCTGAAAATGAGGTCCTTTCAAAATTATATATAGTGTATTATTCTTTTCGGAGTTTTGGTCAATGTTGGTGAAATAAATCTTAGTTTATGCCGATATTTCGAGAATCTTTATTTTCTCTTCTTCAGTGCAAGACTAAAGATACCTATAAACTATTATACATTTTTATTGCACTATGACTAGGGTTATAGTCGGCAATAACTAATAACTCGAAATATCGGCATAAACTAAGATTTATTTCACCAACATTGACCAAAACTCCGAAAAGAATAACACACCATATATAAATACAACCAGGTCGAAAACATCAGCACAATTATTTATATATATATTTGTCTGTTAACGCTCTAGCTGTCTCAATTTTTGTCTTATCTTGACTAAACTCCATATTTAATCGTTTTATGTAAAAAGGGTGATCAAGTTCGTTAATGGCTGTAATCGGTTCTGTGGGAGGGGGTTTAGAGGGGGGCTTTGAAAATCCGAAGTATTGCTGTTGCTATAAGTCGGATCGGAAAAATGTATAGAACCAATTTTCTGGCACATTAAATGATTTATAAATATTGTCCTATACATATTTTCTGCATCATGAATATTAACTGAGATATTTGGATTTTATAGTTTTCAGCCTTCAGCGCCCGTATCAGCTCCGTTAAACTAACAATACTCGGTTATGTAATAAACCACATTACTCGAACATTAAATACCAAATATTGTTTTAAAGAGACCTTTATTATACGAAATATATGCAAATATGTTCTGGTGACCACCCCCCTCCCCCGTCTTAAGTTTTTGGATTACGAAAATTTGTTTGATTGAGATGATAATTATTTTGATTCATTCTAAATTACAGTACTAGATATATTAAATAGTTTTCAATCAAATTAATATGCTATGCTCTGATATATTTCAGTAATTGTTTTTCTTTCCGGTGAGAGTCGGGTTGGGAGACCTGTTTGTTTACATTATACGCTTCCGGTCTGGAGGTTTCTTATTACCATTTGTATTTATTAAGTTAATATTCAAGGTGGTGTTGTGTTACCAGTGTGCAGATTTATCTATTGCTAAACTTCACGAGGGAAATGTGCTTAGTTTACGCAGCCCCTGCCTGACGGACTTTTTTGCTTTGAGCGTTTTCAATTATTCTTTGCGTTATTTAATGCCCTCCTCCCTCGTCTAATGAAGTATTCCTTTTTGCTAACGTCTACTGTCACAGCACGTGAGGCCGCAACCTCTTTGATCCCGCATTTACCCTCTCTACATTTATTCTACATACAAGTCGCCAAGCCGTCCCCTTCTGTATAGGTCATTACGGACTGTGTCTTTTAGCAGATTTTCCTTAAGGGAAATTAGCTATTGATGTCGTGCTCTTGATTTTCGACGTTCAAAGTTTTGCAATAGATGAATCTACATACTGGTAACACTCATCACCACCGTGAATATTGAGTGAATAAATACAAACTGTAATGAGAAATATTTCAGTCAATTTTAATAACCAACCAACGGAAGGAGTCTGAATTGTAAACAAACAGGACTGCCAACCTCTCACAGCTCAACATATAGATAGAAATGCTCTAGGAAATAATATCTAGAAATGCGGAAGGAAAAACAATTACTGAAATATATTTGATATAACATATTACTTGTATTGAAAACTATTTTAGTAGTCCATAAACGTGAGAGGGGGAGGGTGATCAACAGAACATATTTGCATATATCTCGTATAATAAAGGCCTCCTGGTTAATAAAAAAAAAATAAAGGTGGTTTATTTTTTAACAGTGTATTGTTTAAGTGGTATGAGAAGAAGTGGGGGTTTACTCAAGGGTGAAAACTGAAAAATGCAAATGTCTCGGTTAATATTCAAGATAGAGAATAACTGTATATAACAATATTTATAGTACATTTAGTTTGCAATTATATGGGTTCTATACAATTTTTCAATCCGACGTATAGTAACAGAGATATTTCGAATTTTCAAAATTCTCTCATTCCCCTGGTCCGATTTCAGCCGTAACTTTATCTTAAGTTTTGCGGGGGTTTTGAAGGGAGGAATTTTGATAATTCGAATTGTCTTCGTTGTAATCCGCCGGATCAATAAAGTGTATAGAAACAATGTTATTGCAAATGCAATTGCCTATAAATGTTGTTACGGACATCACTTTCTCTATAATGAATATTAACCGAAATATTTGGAGTTTTTAGTTTTCAGCCTTGAGTAAACCCCCACTCCCACTCATGTCATATTAACAATGAGCTGTTATATTATGAAGCACTTAATTTGAAACCTAAATTCCAAATATTGTTCTGATTGAACTTTTATGTTTTCAGATAAATGCAAATACGTGACGCTGGTATGAAATCTGCTTAGTTAACGCAGCCCCTCCCTGACGGAGGCTTTTTACATCCCGATTGATTTGTTCTTCAACCGCCCGGCTTTCCTGCAAGAATCTAATTTTTATGTTTTATCTATATTGTCTTGTTTATACTGAAATGAGAGTTCCTCAGAAACTAAGGTAGATGATAAAATTCTTACTGCTTCAAATGAGATTTTTTTTTTTTATAATGCAGCTACCGGCACTTATGTTCAAAGGAATTTAACTTCTCTATCCAAAAAGGCAATGATAGACATTTTTGCATTATTTTAAGTTCCTTTGCAATTTTTTTCAAAATCTATATAATTCCAATTATGAAGTAAAAATGAAGTTGTAAATTCCACTTTAGTATTTTTATTGGAAAGTCGACTTTTATCATTAGCTGTTTGACATTTTCAGTCCTGTGCAGCATTTGTTTCGTGATGCTGTGCAATATAAAATGATTCAGTTGTTTACGTTTGATTTGCCCGAGATTCAGATCTTATTTAAAATGTTGAGAGGACTACTTTCTTATTGTTAATCCCGGGTGATTTGAAAGTATGGATTGAGATGAACTTAGGATTGAGTTCTAACAATTAATATTCCATAAGCCGATCTTGTTAATATTTACTCAAATATCGTAGGGATTAATCCAGTTTACTGCTTAGCATAGAGATGGCAGACTTCATATTACGGAAATAAGCTGGCATGCACTTTGTGCACAGATTACTCGCCACCCTGCAAGAATATTGCAATTAACACATTCACATCATGTGAAGTGAATCCGGCTCACAGCAGTGTTTACATGATTGTTTCAGTGTCTAGTTAACAGTGGGCTATTCACCAGGCAGGCGGCTGAATTTGTCCAACATCCTCTCCATGTAGGAGGCTAAATTCTCGGTAGAGCATGATATTTCGTCGAGAACGCTACAGAGAGAAATGGCAATTTAAAATTCATTGGTTCTGAGAATAATCCATCAAAATAATTAATATTAATTTAATAAAGGATTTATTTATTGTCTATCGATCCAGATACCAATTCCGCCCATCACTGAACTTGACGCTTAGAATTACCTAAAGTCCGTCACGCAGGGACTGCCTACATTGAGCAGATTTCCCTCGTGAAGTTTTGCAATAGATGAATCAGAAATATTTCAGTCATTTTTAATAACGTTCCAACGGAAAGAGTCTGAATTGTAAACAAACAGGACTGCCAACCTCTAACAGCTCAACATACAAATAGAAATGTTCTTCACCGGAAGGAAAAACAATTACTGAAATATATCTGATATACCATATTAATTTTATTGAAAACTATTTTAGTCTAAGAACTTAAGAGGGGGAGGGGGATCAACAGAACATATTTGCATGTATCTCGTATAATAAAGGCCTCTTGAAAACAATATTTGGTATTTAAGATTCGAATAAGGTGGTTTATTTTATAATAGTGTATTGTTTATGTGGCATGAGAAGAGGTTGGGGATTACTCAAGGCTGAAAACTGAAAAGTTTTGCAATAGATAAATCTACACACTAGTAGCTTTGAATATAAGTGAATAAATACAAACGCTAAAGAGAAATATTCAGTCAATTTAATTACTTCTTAATGGAAAGCTCTGAATTTTGTAAACAAACAGGGCCAACCACTCAGAGATGAAGAGAAAGATAGAAATATTCTTCCCCGGATAACCGAAATATATCTGGATATAAAATATTAATTTTATTGAAAACTATTTATTTATATCTAGTACTGCAATGTATAATGACGAAGAATGATTTTTATCTCAATCACTCAAATTGTAGCAGTCCATGAACTAAAGAAGGGGGGGGGGAGGGGATGAACAGAGCTTATTTGCATATATCTCCCAAAGAAGAAGCATACACTAATTTCTCGAGAATCAAAAAGTTACTGAAACGGCAGAACTTTTGGGGGAAATTCACGAGCAGAACCGACTATAGCCGATCTCATCTCGTCCGCTATCCGCACACACTTAATAAAAATGCAAATATCTCGGTTAATAATCAAGATAGAGTAAAAACGCACATAAAAAAATTTATTAAGCATTACATTTACAATACGATTGGTCCTATACAATTTTTCGATCTAACGTATAGTAACGGAGATATTTCGAATTTTCATTCTCTTAACTCCCGTCCCACTGGTCCGATTTCAGCAATTAACGGACTTGCTCTTTCTTTTTGCATAAAACGAGTAAATGTCGTGTTTTGTAACTATCAAACAAAAATTGCGACCGCTGGAGCGTTAAAAGATGTATATATATATATATATATATATATATATATATATATATATATATCATTTTGAACGGAGCTCATTACGTCATCTCCTTGGTAGGATCGATGGAGATTTTATGTAATTTCTCGAAGATCACGTTATGAGTATGACCTCAATATCTGATTTCCCTTAAGGAAATGTGCTAAAAGCTAGAATATTTCTTGTCTTAAAAGAAATCTTCTTTGGCTACCACAACATATTCTTCTGCTCTTTTATGCTCTTTTAAGTCCTGCTCTTTCACTCGTCGTATGTACAGAACGCCGAAGCTAGTCGAAAATGGATAACTTCGTAAAAATCTGAAAAGTACAATACAACCTTCACTTCGTACAAGTAATTAAAAAAAAAAAAGAACAATAATTATATTATAGAAGATCTGGCTTGGCACCACATGATTATTTCCATGTAGTCAAGTTAAATGAACAAAATGATATGATGCACTTCATTTAACATGATTTCACGTGAATGTCAAGTACGATATCTCCATTTCAATGCGTGGAATAAAAAATGTCATTACACATAATTTGTAGAGCTTTTCATGATAAACAAAAAACGTTCTATATAAATGTCTAGTCCCTCTAATAGATACGTACAAATTGACAATCTTTTATATCCTTCATGCTCGGACCCTCCCCTCCTCCTTCTTAGTCGATTTTATTTAAATAATTCTTCGTCTTAAATAATAAATGATAGAAAGAAATTTCTACATTCTAAGGCTAGTCGTTTTAGATTCTTTCTACAAATGTTCTGACATACGTACAGAAGTCACGTTGAAACTAGTCAAAATGATTTTCGGGAAGATGGAAATGGATTTAAATCTGAAAATCGAATATTTTTGCTATTATAAGACTTACTTATTATCGTAAAAAGGAATTAAAAAAAAAGTTGTAATCCAAATTGCACTATATTATGATTGAAGAGTAAATGAGTAATATTGTAGTTTGGATATTTTTTCTTTCACAGTTATAGTTTAAATATTTAAATATAATTAAGAACTAATACCAACTTAGGGCAATATGTACTTATGTCTCTACCTTAATATAAACATTTAATTAATTCGTGAAGGACTTCAAGATAAATAGTTCAGCAGATATTGCTTCATATAAGGATAAAAAAATTGCAAACTTCACAAACATAGGCAAACTAAAGTTGTAGTCTAAGATACAGACTTAGCCTATGGATACTGCAATAATAAATACATACGTAATTGTACGTGCGTGAGTGTTTTGTATGTCATTTAGTAAAATATATTTCAAAATAGGAGGATGTAATTGTGTTGTTTATCAAATATACTCTTTGGAAATAAAGAGTTTTATCCAATTAATCTTATTCATATGAAGTGAATCTGTAGAGCAATAAAAAAAATGTGCAAATAATAGTCGGCCGATACGGGGAACAACTGACACGGTTTTATTTAATATAGGCTTTATTAAAATACCTATCTAAAAGTGAATAATTACCTTTGAGCGGGGGGTGTATTTGATTAAAAGGGACTTTGCTTACCTGTTGAATATTTGTAATTCTCTTGTTAATAAATTGTGATTGTTTACGTTTCGTCGTATTAATTTGTGGGACTCATCATTCATGGGGCGGAGTTGAAATGAAATTTTTCATAACATTTTATTAATATATCTGTGGGACGCCGGAAATTCAAGTGTTCGCAATATACTAACATTGGGAATGAAAGTATTTTTGAGAATCGGTATTTAGTCCATTAAACATTCTCAGAAATGAAGGTTGCAATAGAAGTAGCAATATCAGACTTTTCATCGGAATATTCATGGAATGAGTGAAAAATAATAAGCTTTTTTTTTACTTCATAATCTTAATTCAACTAATTTTTCAAAGTCCCATTTCAAGCTGATCGTGTAATTATGGGAAATATAATGTTTAGTAATCTGAATACGGGTATGTTTGTCAACATTCGAAAACTGTTCCTAAACAGTTAAAATTCATTGCACTGACAAATATTGTGGACGCAATATTTGTAATTAATTAGTTACGAATATAATTAATTAACTGAATTATAGTAAACACTGAGATATAACTCATTGATCAAAAGACCTCACGTAGAAAAAAATGAAGACTAACTAAAGCATAAACCCCCGGCCGGCGAGACATTTTGAAAAACCCAATCAAACAAAAATATTTCACTACTAACTCCAAATGAGGAAGATGAGGAAATATTTGTGCGTTTGGCAGTACTTATAAATGAGAAAAGTTCTTTTCATAGATGAAAGTTAATAAATCAAAACACCTAAGAAGGCTGACAGACGATAATATGAAAAATTCTTTTCCTCTTTGTATCAGTGAAATTAATCCAAACATCGATGGATTAGTTTCCCAAATTCAAGCTCATTGATTGTACCATGTAGTACCTATGTCTTTCATTTCATTTTGTTATTTTAATAAATGGTATTATAATTACATTGTCGTTATAATTTCTGAGTCTGACGTCTATCGTTAAAAATTATGAACGCTACTTTAAAGTGCACTACTTTTAAAAGCGGCCCGCGAACTATTTGCACACTAAAGTTTGGCCCACAACATGTCAAAGGTTCCCATATCTGGTCTAAAGGATGAAGGGATTCAAAAATGTGTAAAGTAAGCTGAAATTAATATTCGAAATTTTTTCTAAGAATTCGGTGTTCAGTATTTTAGTGACCAGTATTAGAAGTGTAATTTAGTAAGTTAGGCCAAATACAGAGGGCAACAGAATGAATGAAGCAAATATAGAATCCATGTATAATATACAATGCATACTTAAGTCAGGAACAACCTTTTACTATTGCAATAAATTATTTGCGAGCAGGATTTCCCTTGTGGACGTGAGAAAATCAGGGAAAGCCAGAGCGGGCTGGTAATAATGCTGAATATCGCTGGGGGATCGGGGAGGGCCCGGCCTGCAGTATGTCTTTTGTTATCTTTACCAACATAAATAGCACGGCACGGGCTATTCGAAACGCTGTAGAAGTGAAGTGAAAATCTGAGTATGCGACCATAGGACCCTCCCCGCTCACTTTGCCTCTATTTAGTTTGGCCGGACATGAATGCTAGTGTGGTCGTAGTAAACTGAGCCCCCCGTTTTCCTATCCTATTCATAGTCAGGTACGTCATGTCATTATTGGACAACGAGTGTTTATTTTCAAGCGGAGCCCACCGAGGATATGCGACTCCCAATGAGTGACGCTCATTGCAAATTAACAAATCATCCACAAACACTATTAAAGGGGATGGGACCCCTATAGACTTCATTCACTCTACATAGATCTACATGACTCAGAATATCATCCATTTCAAGTTGCACTCTTCATGTTCATTGCCAGCAATCATCTACTAATGAGGTCTATGGCTGATTACAATAAAAACATAATGAAGTATCTGAACTTATTTTAAATTGTTAAATATGCGATAGAAAGAAGATTAAACGCTTTAATTAAATGTAAAATAGTCACTAACTAAAATCAAATTTCAAAACTGCATTTTATTCCTTTCATTCTCACATTTTGGTAATATACCCACTATCAAGCCTTAATATTCAGAACTATATTATTAAAATATTTCAATATATTCTTGTTCATTTAAAATAATATTTTATTTGACCTTAAATTGGTCGGTGTAGCAGCACTATCATTAACCAATGACACAACAACACTGATCAAATATCACTCGTAGGCACAGGTTCCGAGTTTACAATTCTCCTTAATCCACTTTATTAAACTCTAAATGTTTCGCGTTCTTTACTTCAACGCCTCATTAGGAGTATAATTATTGCACCAAAAGCCAAAGTCAGCCTTGTGCCTAGAGAGACACCCTTTCTACAGATAGACCTTAATTTCTATTCATATGATGGCGAATGAATGAATTAAGGAGAATTGTATTTCAATAAATTCTAACCCTGTGTCTACGACTGATATTTAAACAGCACTATGCTTATTATTTTATAACTTAATGGAAATTATTTTCCACAGTCAAAATATTACATAAACTGCTATAAAATTTCATTTTGATTTGTAATAATATAATAACAGAGTGTTCGTATTCAGATATTCATAAAGCCGTATTAGTTATTAGTTTAAAAAATATTTCAAATTAAGCTCTTTTCCCCTCGGGATTTGGGCTGGCTGGTGGAGTTCCATCATCAACGGAAGGGTAACAAGGTCAAAACACCTCCACTCTTAATACTTCATTTATTAACTGCAGAGTACTTTCGGGGCGAACCGCCCCATCTTCAGTGCTCTAGAGCTGGTCCCTATTGAGCCGACATCTCCAGCGAGGTCTATTTTGTTTTAGTACTTTGAGAACTGCTATAGAGATGAAAAGTCAAAACGCAAATAAAATTTTATTGTAACCTTCTGGAGCAAGCTTATTGGCTTCCATTGAAATTTAAATTTTCTCCATGAGGTTATAATGGTTAAAATGATTTAGTGTATTCGCCTTGAACCTATAATTGCAGTCGATAGTAATAATCTTCTAAATACTGAACACAGGTCTTTCTTCAGGCCATTCTGCTTCTGCCTATGAGGGACTAATACTTTTCCTCACAAAGCACAATTGGCCTCCGTACAAGCTGGGTTGACAAAATTATTTTTCGATATTTTTACAATAGTTTTAACCAATTAAGTAATGTAATTATAAAAAAATTATTTAATTCCAAATTGCATCACAGAGGATTGCCAGGATATTATGTAGACAAATTAAAAAAAAAAATGCTTATCTATATTTAATGCGAAAGACCATTTACTTAGTAGATACTAAGTGAATACAAATATATAATTATTATATGGATACAAATAAAAACGTAATAGTATAAAGAGAAACGGAGTCTATAATCTAAAATCATTTATACGAAACTGACAGGTCTGTTGACGATGTATCACCATGGGCTTCTTCATTTTGGAGCAGACTTGACAGGGGTCGAGGTTCTACTGAAGGAAAATACCCTAAAAAAAAATGTCGAACTAGTATGTGCAGGCTATAATACGTTTTATTGTTAATGAGAAAATTGCAGCAATTAAATATAAAAACTTTAGCTCCGGTACAAATAAATACATGTCGTTACCATTACCATTAAGTTTCAAAAAGAGTAAAAATCCTTCATTCATATTAAAAACTTTTTTTATATGTAGTTTGATTATTAGAAGATTTATTTAATTGGAAAAAATTAACAGTAAAAATAATATCCATATTCAACAATTGATTCATATACTTTAATTTTGTGTGGTTGAAATGTACTTTTTTGATATAACTATTGCAATGGATACATGCATTCGGAGCCTAGTACTCACGCAGTGGAGTGTGTCAGACATAAACAAATATTACCTTACAATGTTTTGAAGATTTTTTTACATTATTCAAATATATTATTTCACACTTCTAAACACGACTTTTGCCCACCACAAGGAGGTGACATAAATTAAGAGTTTAGGTTCAATCTCGAAAATGTTTATTTGATCTATACCATACTCGATATTTAACCTTTTCTGTCAACACTGAAGATCGTATTTGAAGTTAGCTGAAATCGAGCCTGGAATAGATCAGGAGGAGGATTCAGAAAATCTCTTTTATTATAAGTCGGATCGTAAAATATTATTGAACACATTTTGTTAAACCATTGGCGCTTTACAATTGTTCTATGCATTTTTTCGAAACAAAAATACTAATCGAATTATTCGTACTTCCTTGTTTTTCATCCCTTAGTACCTCTCCCCCCATGCTCCTTCTACTCACGGGATTTTAACATAGAAATAGAGAATATGTGGAATACACGCATGCTACACTTGCACATGCGAAATCAGCTTAGTTCATGCAGCCACTGAGTGACGAACTTTTTTATATATACATCAGTGTAAATACTTGTATTTTATACAGAATATATGAAATATGTATAAATTTCTATCTGAGAATTATGTTCAAAAAATACTTATACGAATTTAATGCGTATGTAAGCATGTAAGGTTGTGACAATACAAACTAAAAATATTACCTTAAGAATAAGGAAGGCTACAAGGATTGTGAGTGTGGTCATAGATATATTTCATAATTTAAGTAATTATAGTTTTAGTAGATTCAAACAACTTATACCACATTGTAATACAGCATATATATGTTTGATGATATATACAATTACTGTTCTACACATTTTTCTTTTATTTAAATAGTTATCTGTACTTTTTTCGGTCTTCTGTTAACCCACACAACAACACATGGGGTTTTGCTAAAAGCAGCAACTCCTCCTACTCCCAATATGTTAATTTTAAATTATCATTGAAATCTCATGTGCAACCTAAGCTTGAAGTAACTTTTATATTCAGACTTTATATCATTTAGATAAATGTAATCGCACATAGAATGCACTTAGTTAACCCAGCTACTGTATCATGAACATACTTTGACCAAAATAGCGGAAGTATTACCCGACTTATCGTAATATAATGAAAATTTTGCGTGATTTAATATCGTTATAAATGTTTTACCACAACAAGAAAAAGATTGATGTTTTAGACCAAGAAAAATAATTTTCAAAGACTGCCGAATCGAGGTTGTGTAAATATTTGACTTCATGAATGGCGGAGTAGAGAAAAGAGGGGTAGGTCCGATAGAGACTGACCTGTCCTAACATTTTGTAGACAATAACTGCAAGTAGAGGGAGGAAAAACTGCTCCTACCCCTCATTTAATTTTTCCCATTGAAAACATTCGACGCTGGGCAGGGAGGGTAGTCGGGTCTCACCTCCCTAACCCACCCCCACCCTCGACCGGCGGTCTCAAGCCCTGCCTTTTTTTTTGTCCACGAACCCTGTGCAAACTGTAAACGTCCGATTTGCGAGAACATATTAAGTTACTTCTTCAATACCTGTATTACTGCTCGCTTTTTGAAGTAAAACACTGGAATGCATTCCTCGAATGTACTAAATCTATTATTTAAAAAAAATAATAATTAAAAGAACCAAATATACACCTCTTCCCCCCAAAATAAATTTTTATTTAGTTCATTATAACGTTTCGGCCTTTGTGGCCATCTTCAGATAATGTTACAAAATAATTATACATTCTATGAAAATTGTGACACATAAAAGTTACTGCTATCATTGTTTATATAGATAGATAGATTTTTTTTATTGGCTAATATGTACATATTTTAGCCTGAGTCTGGCCCATTTAGTGTTAGTAATCTTACTAGCAATATACAAAAAGAAAACAAAAATAATATATATATATATATATATATATATATATATAAGATCTAGTGACATAACATTAACCTACTATATACAATAAAATAATACATTTTCCATTTTGTTTTTATTAAATGTTTTCAGGTACTTAAACTTCTAAAATTCTTTATAATTTAATCTGATTAGTACTATTTAACATATACGTATTTACTTTTATTTATTTGTTTACTGTGACGCGTTAATTGACTTCGTTGGGCATTTCAAAATTATAGTGTTTAATTTCCATGATAATGGTATATACTATGTCGTTGCCCAGTTGCATACTCCTGACAGGAATGAGTAAATCATGTTCAGTTTATGAATGTCCTCAATGTGAAGAATATTTTCCAACATATAAAATAATAACCAAATAGGGGTAGTAAATAAAATTAATTGAAATGACTGAAGTTTTATACATCCAAAAGAAAATTGACTACCTATTGGTGCCTATGGGAATTGAAGGGTTAATCTTTTTGTTACCGTTTTAAAATGTGAAAGCATTATTGCTATGATACTAATCACCGAATGGCTTCAGAAAATAACCTTTGATATCCCCGTTGTCCAGAAGAGATTAGAGCTTTTACGGAATTGTCACTGGACCCTTATTCATACTTCTGCCCATACCCTGGTAGGTACTTCAGATGAAGAATATTTAAATGAATGAACGAAGTGGACAACATTTGGCACATGTCAATCTTTTGAATCAATCATACATCATTATCGGATTCTGTAGGTATCAGAGGAATCAGTTTTTAGCAGATTTCCCTCAGGAGAAATCAGCTATTCAGGTCGAACTCATGACGTGATTTTTGAAATTGTTCTTCAAATGTCCATTGATCCTACCTAGTAGATGACCAAAATGAATATATATACATAAACATGTATATATATATATATATATATATATATATATATATATATATATAGAGAGAGAGAGAGAGAGAGAGAGAGAGAGAGAGAGAGTAAGAGATCTATATACTTGTCTGTTACCGCTCTTGCGGTCGCAATCTTTGTCTTATCGTTACCAAACTTCATATATAATCGTTTTATGTAAAAAGAAAGATCAAGTTCGTTAACGGCTGTAATCGGTCAAGGGGGAGGAGAACTTCGAAAATTCTTAATATCTCCGTTATTATGAGTTGGATCGAAAAATTGTATAGAACCAATATTATTGCAAATTTAATGGTCTATAAATGTTGTTATGTAGATTTTTAACTTATTAACCGAGATATTTGCATTTTTTAGTTTTTAGTCTTTAGTAAACCCCCACTCCTACTCATCTCATATCAACAATATGCTCTTATGTTATGAAACACTTTATTTGAAGCCTAAATACCAAATATTGTTCTCATTAGACTTTTAGGTTTTGAGATAAATGAAAATACGTAACGCACGTGGGAAATATGCTTAGTTAACACAGCCCCTACGTGACTGACTTTTTTTAGCAGGATTAGCTATTGAGGTATATATATGTGTGTATGTGTGACTGCTACCGCTCTAGCGTTCCCAATTTTTGTTTTACACCCCGCTACTACTGTTCGAATTTTGACTTTGAAGTATATTGTGCGATAACATTATTAGTGTGTCATTCCAGGACGTGGGAAATCTGCTTAGTTTACGCGGACCCTGCGTAAATGTCTTTTTAAATTTTACCCTTAAAATATATTATCATTCTTATAAGTGTGCTAATTTATATGACGAAAAGGAAAGACAGTTAATATAGGAATGCAATATATAAAAAAATAAAAAACTGCACAAGATTAGAGAAATCCGGGTGGGTGGGCCGCGGCTGACTTGAAATGTTGGGAGAGGTTTGATATGGTAAGGGGGACAAAGGCTATATCGGGCCGACCCTTTTTCTCCTCTTCCATTCATAAAACCTTGCCGTTTTTTACACAGCAACCACCTCCCCCGACCCCTGACTAGTGGCTTTCCCACCCTCCTCCCTTTCACCTCAACTTGTATACCTCTTTTTTTTTTATTTGTTTGTTTTATTAACATCAAATCGAGTAACGAACATCTTTTTCGGTGCTCAACGCGTAATTCATTATTTTTGAAGTCCATTAAACAACATTCATTTGAACTATTTTTCTAGTTGTTCAAACGACGTTTGCCTAAAAATGTTTTATCGAGCTGACTTTGGTCAAAAGAACTTCTGTCAAATAACGAGGCTTACAGGCATTTCCGAATATTGTTTGATGTACTTCTTTTAGATCTTTCGGAACTCTTCAGCAAGGCCTGTGTGAGCTTTCGCTCTATAGTCTTGGACAAAATGGAGCAAACTGTAAATTTTAGAGCATATCCAAACACTCGTCCGAAACGGCTGTGAAGTCACGTTCTTTCGACAAAACCATCTTATATGTCAGCCATATCAATTTCGTTTCTACTCGTCTTCGAGTTGCTGATGAGTCAAAGTATGGCGAAAACGAGATTCAACGTAATCCATCTTGCTACACTGAAACGTGAGGATTAAGCAGCCAGGCTAAATGTTTCAAGACCCCTTCTCAATGCAGGCAGAGAAATTTGATGCACTTCGTTTCGATATTTCGGTTCTCTTCACCTAGGTGTGTGTAAGCTTTCTTTTTTCTAGCTTAAGACAAAGTTGAGTCACCAGAAAAGTTTACTTTTTATCCAAACACTTAATGAAAGTGTACGTTTGTTGCCAGAACTGGAAAAAAATTCTTTATGCAACTTTGTAATTTAAATTTCTTTATATAAATTTGTAATTTTCATAAAATTAAATAATTTATCTATCTCTTTGGGGTCACCCCCAAGGGCAACTGCTATATTATTAGAAATATTTCATTCTTTTCGGATATTTGTGTACGTATACCATTCCATTAATATACGCTAGATAGTTAAATCTGTGTTACATGCCCCATATACCAGGAGTTGATCTTTTGTTATAAGATAACTATGCGTAAACCTTGTGTGCCCTATTCGGAGTCTTCCTAGTACGACTTAATCTCTTCTGCTGTCTCTTGTCGAATAATTCCTTGGAAAATATCCGACACTTTTTTCCCTATATTTATCAACATTCAAAATAAACTCTGCTTAAAAGTATTCAAGGTTGTCTAAAAATTTGCAAAAGTCGTCAGTCTTGAAGATTTTCAGTTTGATCGAGAATTCCTACGATACAAAGAAAAGAGAGAAAAACAAACTTTATAATTCTTCGTTGATAAAAGCAATGAAACTGCAGACTGCAATCGACGATTCACAACGATTGAACTCAGATCGGCACTAAAATGGACAGCAGGTATATCTCCAGGACCTGATGAAATAACGCATGCCATGATCCTTGTCTGACAAGATGCTGGAAAATCTCTTACACCTGTACAACATGATTTGGAGAAATGGAATTTTACCTTCTGCTTGGAGGAAATCTATAATCCTACCCATCCCCAAGGCAGGAAAATCTAGCCAGGTGGCTATTAACTATCATTCTGTATCACTCACCAATTATTTATGCAAGATTCTTGAACGCATGATAAACAGACGCCTCACGTAGACAATAGAAAATAATCAGAATTAAAATCATGAATAAACCGTGGAATAAACGAACCTAATGCCTACTATTGCATTCATTCGTCGATAATTATTTACTAAAAATAAAAATAAGTTAAAAGAAATAAAGCAGTACGTATCTGAGTATTTATGAAATACTAATTCCAAAGGTTCTGCGTTACTACTATCAATATTTTATGAGTAGAAAATTATGTGTTTTTTTATTTGAGTTGTCATTATTAAACGTGGATCATCCGACAAATGCGTAGGTTCATTTAAATTATGAATATTGAAACAGCTTTCACTTGCAGTGTTTTTTCAATTGAAATAAAAAAATATGCGCATTAAATCAATGTAAAAACAATTTATTTTGAGTACTGTGTATATATTTTTAAAAAGTTCTATTTTTTTTAATTAAGTTGCAATTTTGTAATGTGTTCTGGAAATAAATCTGTGAGTAACTTGTAAATGTTACAACTGAAAGTATTGCAATTTCCTTGTCCAATTAGTTACTTGTTTTTTGTTGGAAATCAATTCTATGATCAGGAAAAGGTTTTTTATGTTTTGTGTATTTATGCTGTTTTCTCAATGTAAATTTAATGATCTTTGTAATCTACATGTTTTACTACTTTACAGAAGAATAGAAACTTCAATATAGCATTATACATTTTTTTCTTTAACGCAATTTTTTTTAAATTACATCATTTAAATTTTATGGTAAACTATAACAGATAAAAAAAAAGTGGTTTGCGGATTTAGGGAAGTTCAAGTGCACATCGGTTATTGAATTTCATTAAATATAAATATTTGATGAAAAAATAAATAAAAATGATTACTTTCGTCTTTATAATTTTTGAATACTCTCTTATCGTGTCCACCGAGACTACCTCGATAATTTGGAGAGCAACAAAGAATTGAATATAATATGAGCCATCCCATATAATTCGTTTATTCTTCTTAGCGAAAAGAGATTTTTTTTCAGAACTATTTTTCAGTCTATGAAATAACAGTGAGATCTATAGGGAACTTTAAATTATAATACTGCATGTTTGAGCTATCGTTTTATTTGAAACAAAAGCTAAAACGCCCTCTTAACCAAGCTGTTCAATAAAACAAACATGAAATGTCATATTATTTATTTATATATTTACGTATTTGTTATATAGCACGAACATTTATTAAATGCGTCAATTGTTTATTGTATTTTTGAGCAATTAGGAGTAGAAACTAAAGGGGTGGGGTGGAAGGGGCGCTCAACATAGATTAAGGGTTCTAGAGCTAAAGCTTCTCTGCCATTTCCACTTTATGTGTTGTTTAAGATAACAAAGGCAACTGCTCTGCTTCCGAGAGACAGAAAGGTAATTTTAGAGACGCTTCGAATGACAACAATCTCTCTCACTCTCTCTCTCTCTCTCTCTCTCTCTCTCTCTCTCTCTCTCTCTCTCTCTCTCTCTCTCTCTCTCTCTCTCTCTCTCTCTCTCTCTCTCTCTCTCTCTCTCTCTCTCTCTCTCTCTCCCTCTCTCTCTCTCACACTCTCTCTCTCTCACTCTCTCTCTCTCTCTCTCTCTCTCTCTCTCTCTCTCTCTCTCTCTCTCTCTCTCTCTCACTCACTCACACTCTCTCTCTCTCTCTCTCTCTCTCTCTCTCTCTCTCTCACTCACTCTCTCTCTCTCTCACTCTCTCTCTCTCTCTCTCTCTCTCTCTCTCTCTCTCTCACCCTCTCTCTCTCTCTCTCTCTCTCTCTCTCTCTCTCTCTCTCTCTCTCTCTCGCTCTCTCTCTCTCTCTCTCTCTCTCTCTCTCTCTCTCTCTCTCTCTCTCACACACACACACACACACACACACACACACACACTCACAGATTACCAGAACCCCATCAGACACCCCCGACATCTGGAGATTCAATGCAAACTATGGACTGGTGAGCAGGAGCAGGATGGTATGGAGCATACACCACTGGTTCGGTCGAGGTAAGGCCTGCCACCTGCCTGTGAGAAAGGTGGGAGGGCTTAGGAGGAGAGGTCAGCAAGGGTGAGCGGGTTCATCTGCCCCTCAAACTAGTCGACTATCTAGTCAGCTAGGAGAAGCTATCGCTCAACTATGGGGTTGGACATACTTTTAGGAAGCCTGTTCTTTTTCTATAGGCAACAATATAATAATGAGCTCAGCCATCCTGTCGAAGTTGGGTGCTTCTACTCTCATTTCAACGCTCTCATTTTCCAGTAACGTCTTTGCATGTCAAAATATACCCAAACAGGAAGGTTCTTTCTTCATTATATATATCGTAATTTCCCTCCCCGAATTTCCATCTAATTTATAACTAGCAGCGTGTTGTGCGTAAGCTTCCATTATCAATCGTTTCTGTAGAAAAAAATGAGAGTAGCTATGTTCTGAAAATGTTCTAAATGAAACTACAAATTTGAGTTCACTTATGAAATTGCATTCTTTTATTCTTAGCTCATGGTCGGATATGAAAAAGTTCATTAATTGCGTAAACTGAGTTGTAAACGTATCGTCACTCCGTAAACTCTAAATCTCTCTTTTTATGTAAGTAAGACTTGAAACATTAGCGGGATATGAGACCTTTAGTAATGAATGAGCTTAAAATTATAAATCATAGGTAGGAGTGGGGGGGGGAGGAGAGTTAAAATTTCCCAGGAACATACTTATACAAAACGCTCCTTTCATATTCAAGACAAAGAAAAATGTACAGGGCACCAATTCTAATTATTTACATTACCGATCCGACAAATAATAGTAACGGCTTCGAGTTTCCACTTTTAACCCGTTAACTGAAGCGACTCTTCTTTGTATAATTTCGACCATTAACGAGCATGATATTATATATCAATACGTAAATTTAGAGTTTGATTGGTATCAAACATAAATAAAATAAAACTTGTCAGTCAAATAAGGATTTCGTCTTATGAATATTTAAAATGTTCCTTTAAAAACACGAATCAAATTATAAAAACTGGAGAGGCATGTAAATTGTGCCAAAAAATGTATATATACATTTTACATCACACTGGGTAAAATTCCTTGACAAATATATAGTGCCTCAAAGAGAATACCTATCATTGGTAAACATTTTGGATTGCAACAGTGAAAATAAAGTTAAACCGTAAGAAAGAATTGTATTATTTTTATGGGGTTCTTAAACAACAATAATCGGCACATTATTTATTATATTCAATAATACTTATTATTAGTATTCTGTTTGTTATAAATCTTAGAGAAGAATTATGTTAATTTGATATATCAGAAAGCTGATCTTTATTTAGACAATAAAAAAAATTCTTTAATCTGCGCTTAGATTAATGTTTATATTATATTACATACCAATGTATATACTGTTAATTTGTAATTTAGAAAATATTATAATTTTTTTTTCACTTTTTTTTAATACGTTATATTATAATAATAACCTTACTAAAGACCTCTTGGCTCTTGGCTACATGTTTGTAAACATAAGCCAATAAAATTATCTATCTATCTAACTCTAGAAAAATTGTTGGTCGTTGATCTAAAACAGTGTTTAGGTTTAAATTGTTGTAATTCACTTAAAACATATTATACCAGATTGTTGAGTAAATGCGTATTAGTTATTAGTAATTACTGCTAGTATAGTAATTGGCCAGGCTCTTGGCTACATGTTTGTAAACATAAGCCAATAAAATTATCTATCTATACTATCAAACAATACTTTCGGCGTAGTAGGATCGGTTAGAAGAAAAAAAACTTGTCATTAATACATCCACAATTAGGACGTAAGTGAACAAATTGGGATGTCATGCTCTTCCTTCGATGTTAGTTAACAAGTTACTGACTTATCCGTAGTATATCGCGTAGGAATAGAGATGGGCGATGGGTAAATACCCAAAAGGTAAAAACCCGGGTATTTTCCCAAATGGGTAAATACCCGGTATTTATGTGGGAAAAAACCCAAGTCATGGGTATTTTCGTTTTTTACAGTAAATGCCACACCTTTTATTAATTTTTACATTCTTATGAACAAATGCAATATAAACTATACCTTCATTATTTTACGGGGTATGAATAAACTGAGGTTTGATTAAAAAATCTGTAAATAATGAGATAAAAGCGAGGAAATAAAACAAAGCCAATATTGAAACAAAAGAAATTTACATAATATAATAATAATAATAATTATTAACTATAATAATTAATAATTATTAACTATAACAATAAATAATTATTAACTATAATGATTAATAATTATTATTTATTTATATATAATTATTCAACAATACCAAGGTTTGGACGAAACTAGTCTCTATTTTAGCAGATTTCCCTTAAGGGAAATCAGCTATCGAGGTTGTACTCATGACGGAATTTTCGAAATTTTTCTTCAAATGTCCATCGATCCTACCTTGTAGATGACGAAAATGAGGTCCGTTCAAAACTGTATATATATATATATATATATATATATATATATATATATATATATATATTTGTCTGTTACCGCTCTAGCGGTCGCAATTTTTGTTTGATCGTTACCAAACTCGATATTTAGTCGTTTTATGTAAAAAGAAAGATCAAGTTCGTTAATGGCTGAAATCGGACCAGTGGGAGGGGGGTTTAGAGGGGAGGATTTTCTAAAAGTCGAAATATTTCCGTTACTATACGTCGGATCGAAAAATTGTATAGAATCAATCTTATTGAAAATTAAATGTACTAAAAATATTGTCATTTACATTTATTCTCTATCTTGAATATTAACCGAGATATTTGCATTTTATGAGATCGGGGCGGATAACAGATGAGTGAGTTTCCCGCCAAAAGATAGGTCGGCCGTTTTGTTAACTGTTCGGCTCTCGTGAAATTTCTCTATTGTAAAATTTCACATCGGAAATCAGCTTAGTTTACGCAGCCCCTGCGTGACGGACTTATTAAAATCGTTTGTGTGCTTTGTTGTTGGCAAGGCAACGCTGGAAGCCGACAAATGAAGTGCCGGAGCCCGCATAAGGAGCTATCGACAGCTTCAAAGACTCGGCAAGCGATGTACAGTCTCAGTACATGTTGATTAGTCAAACATTAAATCGTTTCAACACAAAAGTTTTAGAATCTATAACTACAAAAATAGTTCGGGAAGCTAATTTAAAAATACCGAATATTTACCCAATCGGGTATTTTCCCGGGTATTTTCCCAGGTATTTACCCGAATTTGGGTATTTACCGGGTAAAATCCCATCTCTACGTAGGAACCTCTACTGCTGTCGAGGCGTTGAGTAAAAAATTAAATGTTCGTAAACCTTCACATTCTTCGAGCACTTGAACTAGGGTTATGACTTTTTCATCAATATTTGGCCTTCGTTTGGATTATTGCGTTGAAATTGAAAAGATGTTTATTTCTCTTTTCATGAATTGCAGTAACGTAACTAAATCTGACTTTGAAGCAAATTAATAAAAAGTTCATCACTAAACTAAGCGAATTTCCCACGTACGGGTATAACTCACTACTGAGCTCAAAAAATGTCTCTATTATCAAATAAAGGTCCTATCAGTACATGTGGGCGGTCAATAAAATATTAATTGATGACGTTTTCACTCATGCGTATCTCTCTTCAAGTAAATATCTGTTGAAAACAATATTGCGAATTTAATCTTGGAATAAGATATTCCCAAATGTATTCACTTATTCATTAAGGACGATAGCTAAAAGCGGGTGTATCCTGGGAGCAGTAAATAAAGAAATGAGTAAATCATGGTTAATATTCAAGGTAGAAAAAAGTCTGTAAAAGACCATTTATAGAAAACTAAATTTAGAACAAAATTTATTATATATGATTTTTCGATTCGACTCATAGTAACGGAGATATTTCGAATTTCCTTTCCTCTCCCTTTAACCAACCCTCCTTCCTCCTACTCGATTCCAACGATTAACATACTTGATCTTTAGTTTAAATGAAACGCTTATTGAGTTTGGTAACGATCAAACAAAAATTCCTAGGCTTAGAGCGGTAAAAGACCAGTATATAAATAATTTTGGGCCTCATTTTCGTGATATAATAGGTAGGATGGATGGACTTTGAAGAAATTTTTCGAAAATCGCGTCATGAGTACAACTTCAATAACTGATTTCCCTTAAGGGAAATCTGCTAATAAATTAACACAAGGGCAATTGACCAATGCCTTATGTGCATAAAAACAACATTATTATAAGCACAAGTAAGAAATAGAGAGGCCTCGTTCATTCACAATTATTTATTCAAAGCAGACAGAGCGCTTTCGGAGCACTCGCTTCACCGTCAGTGCTCTTTTTGCAGTTTACATAGTTCATTAAAGCTGATTTTCCTTAATATGAAAAATTGCTAAAAGTCACCGAATTAGTGTTTGGATTTAAGTTGAGTTGTACGTTTGATTATCATTCTAAGAACGTTATTGATCTAACTTATTGAGAAGAAGTATTGGTCTACTAGAAAAAAAGAAAAACAGATATTTTTTTTGATGTTCATGACATTTATAAAAGGAAATATTTTAACAGAGCCATGGTGGTTTTTTTTCAGAACCGGTTATTCAATCGCCACGATAACTCCCAATTAAAATGAAGGACCAGAGCTCACTGAAATGACAAGCTCTGCACTTTTAAAATATAAAAAGTACGTTTAAAAAATGTTAATTGAAACACATTTATTTATTCACTGGAATGGCTACAAGCGACGTCAGGAAGCTATCACTTAAAATTCATGTTTCAGCCTAGTAAACGATGCCTCGTGTTTCAGCAAATTTTTATTTATTTATTTACGGACATCACATCAAAGACGATTTGCCATTTCAAAAATCAGAAATTGTACTAAGGTAAATAACAAAAGTAACATAGATAGGAGATAACAACCAGTAACAATAACAAATACATTAACAACAAGTAACAATAACTAATACCAAAAAGCAATGAAAAATAACATAAGTGAAATAGATAAACAGATTATAAGTGAACATAAAAAAACAAAACAATTGGTGATGATTATAGTTGTTGGATGATCAATAGGAAATGAATGGCTGAAAATGGCACTTTCCTCCTTCAGGACAAACATATACTTGTGTGCAAACGCATCTAATACAACTAATGCATATAATTTGAAATTTTGCACACCACAGACTTATTTGTGTTATATTTAGTCACATATTTCAATTTTGTGTAGGAATGAGAATATGTTGTTAATGTAAGGGCTGAATTCCGCCAAAAGTTCTTGTAAGTCGTAGGGGAAGTCCTGGTGTTGTCGTTTTCGGCATTCTGTCAGTATATGTCTTATCGTCAAGGGAATGTTACAAGTTGAGCAAGTAGGTCTGTCAGTTTTTGTTATTAAGTATGAGTGTGTTAATTTAGTGTGGCCGATTCTAAGTCTCGAGAGAACTACTTCTTCTCTCCTAGAGTTTCGGATATTTGATGGCCAAATGCAAATAGTATTCTTAATAGTTCGTAGTTTGTTGTCAGTACTTGTATTAGTCCAGTCGGTTTGCCATGTATCCAAGATGAGGTATTTTGTTTGTCTTGAAAAGTCTTCATGTAGTACATCTATTTGTTCATTATCAAGTTTTCCAGCTGCTTTTTTGGCCTCTGAGTCGGCAGTCTCATTCAGTCCTAGGTTTTCGTGTCCTGGCAACTAGTAGAATGTAGTGTGTTTATCTAGAATGGTAAGCTCATTTCAGCTAATAATATTCTATGAAAGCTGAAACATACAAAATGCTGAGTTGATATTGGAATTTTAAAACAAATATTTTATGATGTAAATTGATCAATAAAATAGATGAAGCATTATTCTCTTTAGCTGTGCATAGTCGTGAGTGAAATCTCTTAAATGGGGATCATTTAAGCGTTTTGAAACTTTAGCTAGAGAATTCAGATTGTGGTCCATATCTGAGGGAGAGGAGAGGGTGAGAAGCGGGTGGCTTTGAGATTATTAAAATCCTTTACATATGATAATAGATAATGTGACTAACCTGTTCTATAGATGTGGGAACGGTGGGGCCAAGCGAAGGGGTGGAAGGTCTTGGACACCTGGCTGCCCTCGTCTCTCTCTCCAGCCAGATACAACTCAGCATTCGTACCAAACGCACGACGTGAGTACATTTCTTTATTTATTCCTTTTGTTTAATTGTCTTGTTTATAATCAATTTATTTAATTTTTTTTAATTAACCGTGATCTAAAGCTGCTCAAATACGTTGTTTGTCCAGAATTTAAGACCATCTTCGAAATTAAAATGAAAAAAAAAAATCCAAATATATAAAAATGAGCTTGAATTAAGTGCAAATTCTGAAAACTATCGTCCTACAATACAGTTGGCCTTCAGCGTTCCTCTATCCGCTCACACGGCGTACTCATTATACCACAAGCAGTAAAGGTAAAATCACGATGCATGGGATAGCTATTATTTAATTGCAATCAATTTCCTATTTGGTGGAAATTAATTCAAAGAAGCATGGAAAATTGTTGTAAGTAACACCCATATTAACTAGCGTTGAAAATATGTGATATTTCGTTTCCTATTGGTTTTTCGGCAAATATTCACATAACAAAAGTTGTTTATTTAGTTATTTAGGATAATATTTGTTATATACACTTTTGTCGTATAACGAAGAATAAACGAGATACACACAATTTTATTGGACACCAACGACTATACAGAACTCAACGAAACTCTGTGGGTTAGTACTAGAACTTACTTGATTATTAGCTATACTAACAGTTTTAAAAAAGAACAGGAGAGGGGGTTATAAAGAAGGTCTGAAATGAAATGTGGCTATATTTCATTTTCTATTGGTTTTTCGGCAGACGTGCACATAACCAACGTTGTTTAGTTTGTTATATAGAGTAATATTAGCTATATACACTCTTGTCGTATAACAAAGTGAAAACGTGGTAAACGCTAAAAATCAATGCGGAAGTCAAAAACTTATGGGGCAACAATGGTTGCTGGAGGGGAAGGGATACTCCCACTTTCCCGCCAAAAGGACTCAACAGACAATAGGAAACATTCTATAAAACGTTATGAATAATAAGTTTCTTCGTCGGACGTACAATAGAATATTTTTAAGAATGTCTATTAAATAGGTATATTTGATGTGTTTGGGCCTGCTTTTGGGAATATAAATTGTGAATATTACATAGTTTATTATTAAAGATTATTATATAAAAAAATACAAATATGAATCATATGGCCCATTATGTTCTTAAAAACCTCCATGCCCCCAGAATACTCAAAAACTGAGACAGGGAAATGTATAAATATTGTGCAATATTGTGCAGAGTTAAAGCCAAAAGAAAATACCGTCACCTTAAGCCTTCAATGATTTCCCGAGCGAAGTTTGGTACCTCAGCTATATATGTACATGTATTTATATATATATATATATATATATATATATATATAGTGTATATTACGTTAGGAGCTGACATATTTTCTATACTTTAATAATTGAAATCAGATGTCCATTAATGGAAGTTTTAGTTAGCAGAAAATGTAAGATCTTAAATATCTCAATTATATGTGAATTTTACAATTGGTGATACCCGGTTAACCATGTTAGTGAAGTTATTTCCCATGATTTTTCTCACAGAACAGAATACATGTAAATCTAATAATCGAGGAGTAATTTATATATTTTAGTTTTCATAACCAAGCAATGCCCCTCTCAAATCCATATTGCAAATAAGCTATTATATCATTAAATGCCCTAAACCGAACAGAAATAACATTCTACACTTGATTAATACCAGCATTTACATAATGAGCTTAAGGCAAAATAACAATACAAAAGAAGCTTAAAATTAGTGAAGCGTAGAATCTATTTCGGTTTTACACATTCAAAAAAAGCTGTAAATAATTTTAATTTATAGCCAATAATAAATTATCACCTTAGTATGATTCGTATATCTGTGTTAAATTGAAAGAAGATTTAATTTACTCATTCAATCTCATACAAACATGAGTTTTGTAAGCAACAAAAGAACTGGACCGTAGGTTTGTTGAAAACAGCGTTTAGTGCATTGATCATTCAATCCGAGCTTTATAGAAACCAACTGAGTAAAATACCACCGCTCTAATTGAGTTCAAACCATTTCGTGGTAAAAGAAGAATAGTTTTACATCGGCCGAGAGCCCAAGTAGAATTATTTCGAATTGTGCCCAGCACTCGACCACGGTTCCCTGAATGCATTATAACCGCATGGAGGTGTCCAACACTCTAATTTCCTACACTTGAAGTAAATACTGGTAGATGGAATCAATACTAAAAAGCGAAAATTCACCACCAACAGCGGTCCTGTTAATTCGGCGCGAATAATTCTGGGCAGGATATCTCTACCCCTGCGCTTCTGGTAATCACTTAAAACTGTACCATTGCTATTAATAAGAACCTCCCCTCAGAAGAGGCATATTATTAATAGCGTCGGAATCACTCATTAAATCACATTTCAATATGGAATTTACATGTAATGCCTCTTAGTCATAATTGTAAAAGTCCGTCGCGCAGGGGCTGCGTTAACTTAGCAGAATTCCCACGTGCGTTACGTATTTGCATTTGTCACAAAACGTAATAGTTCAATGATAAGAATATTTGGTATTTAGGTTTCAAATAAAGTGCTTCATAAGATAATCGCATATTGTTAATGTGAGATTAGTAGGAGCGGTGGTTTACAAAAAGCCGAAAACTACAAAATGCTAATATCTCGGTTAATAATCAAGATAGTGAAAAAAGGTACATAAAAACGTTTATAGAACATTACATTTGCTATAAAATTGGTTCTATAAAATTTTTCAATCCGATAATAACGGAGATATCAGGAATTTTCGAAAGTCTCTCCCTCTTAACCCCCTCCCCCTTTTCCGATTTCAACCGTTAAAGAACTTGATCTTTCTTTTCACATGGTATGCTTATATATCAACTTTTGCAACGATTAAACAAAAATTAAGCGGTAACAGACAAATATATATATATATATATATATATATATATATATATATATATATACATACACACACAATTTGGAACAGACTTCATTTTCGTTGTCTCCTAGGTAGGGTCGATGGACATCTGAAGAAAAATGACCTCAATAGCACACTCATGATGTATGGAATATTAGTTGTTGTGTTTTAAAACATTTGTCCATATTTTTTTCGATCACAACTAGTAAATAATATAAGGTTTGATTTTTACTAAAGTGAATATTTAGAAATTACATTCATACTCCAGTACCATGCAGATACCGTCTTCCTACATTCTATTACATATTGCTTATAGAATCTTAACTTGTAATTTATGCTAAACATGTTGTGTTTATTGATATATTTGTTTTTAGTGAAAATCGGAAGAGTAGAGAGACAGAAAACTAAGATATTTCAATAACTTCATTAATATTAGCAATAGAGAAAAATAGTATTAAAGAACAATTGTAGAATATTTCATTTGCAACAAGTTTGGTTATATAACATTTTTGGATTAGACTCATATTAATGGAGACAATAATCTTTTGCACCCAACCTTTTACTAAACCCTCATTTCGAACTAATACGCCCTCTAGAGCACAGAAGACATAACAACTCAAATTTTTTCATGCGAAGGTCAGATAAAGACAATATGTCGAATTTAAGCTGTTAATATGAAAAAAATAGGGGTGGGATTTCACTGAATACTAACAAAAAAAAAATACTTAATTACCAGGGTTACTATTCTGATAAGAAAAGAAATGTTTCTACAAGATTTTTATATGGACGATCTGGCTCATAATAACACAGGCTTTTAGAAAAAGCGGTTTTCACCCTCTCTTGTACCCCAACTCCCACCTATTGGCCCCATTTCAGCAGTAAACAAATATGGTCTTTCGTTTGATATGAAACGCTCAAATATTAATTTCCGTAAAGATCAACAAAAATTATGACCGCTAGAGCGGTGATATATACATATATATATATATATATACACACATGAGCCAATGTCAATTTACTTTCGTCATCTCCTTGGCAAGAACGATGGGCATTTGAAGAAAATTTTAGACAGTTTTGTGATGAGTACAAACTCAATCGCTTATTTCCTTAAATGAAATCTGCTAATACCGCCAAATTGGAACATAAGAAGTGCATGTTTAAGGCAGAGGATAAAATTTGAAAATCTGCGTTATTAACATCTCGTCGAGAAAGATTACATAAATAACTTTATGTTATTTACTACAATTTTAGTTCTGTACGTGAAATTATGTGCATCCTTGGAATAGAAACGTTATGTGATGTGTTTGTATTTTTTCATTATCTGCTCAGTGTAAAAACGCACTCTTACTAATTCGGTTTTCCTAAAACCTAATATAAGCTTAATTCTTTTAAGTCTAGATGAAATAATAAGTATTATTTACGTTGGACATTTACTAAACGAAAAGCAAGGAATTGAAGGAGGTTTGATACAGTCATCTGTGTGCGTCAGTTAGTGACCTAACTAAAGTTTTCTTTATTTTCGTAAATTCGCCAATAACAATTATTATAGAAAATCATAAGAGTTTCAATATTTGCTTAAATTGATCACCACCTTTTATGAAATATTATTCGTTATTTCTTTATTCATTGTTCATGATGTAAACTTATTCTGATTTATAAATAGCCCCATATTAAAGGGTTCCTGATGTCAGGGCATATATACAGCAAGAATTGGATTCCGTACTCTAACATAAACACTTATCCCTCTCCATTCACGAACATCTTCCTAACTCTGTTATGATAATATAATTCTGAAACATTAATTGCACCCATTCATTTTTTTTATTTTATATTTCTTGGTTAGACCAATTTATCTGAATAATTCATTTGAGTTGCCATTACTCCTTATAAATATTTTTTCTATAATTCTTCCAACATGAATTGCATCATATATGTATCCATATATACAGGATTATCGCAGATAAAACGGCCACGCTTATAAAATCTTGAAAAGGGAGCGTTTTAGCGAAAAAGTCAAAGTGGAAAACTTGTGTGGCTGGTCGAGTTCTGTTAAACCCTGACATCAGGTTTTAAAAAAAACTTGCCCTGCAAGAGCACATCTGGGTCTTCAAATGTTGGGGTGTCTTCTAGACCCCACCAGTTTTATCACGTTTTTATAAAGAGCTTATGAAACGCTAGGAGCCTGTTTTTCGCGACCTCTATTAATTCCCGAGTGATTGCTATCCAATATATTTTATAACTTTTTACGCTTTATTTAAAATAATATTTGGAGAACCCTGCTTCCTTTTCCCGCCAAATATAATTTTTAATACTGATTTTTCTTTTAAAATATATGTTGTATGATAATACTTCTTAACTGTAAATTTTAAGACATGTACCGACTTTAAATAGCCCAATTTTTACGTCATTATTGTGGTAAACGAAAATGAACTAAAGAAGTTAGCCAAATGAGTTTTTAAATTAACATTAACCCCATTAATATGCCCATCGATTTACTATGCACATTTCCATATACATAAGATATTTAATGTTTGCCCCTTTTATCTGGCAAGTACACCCATGAACATGAATTTCATAATATGGTAACAAATACTGGCTTATTCAAGTCATGCCACAGTTTTTAGACATATTGTTCGAATAAAGTTATTGCTTTAGTTAAAAAAATATTAATGATTTTTTCCCTATGCGCCAGTAAAAATAAAACGAGAGTTGGATTATTCTTTAACAGGTTCAGGAACCATTTCGCAATTGTTAAAAAAAATCAGTTTGAATGTTTACAAAGTTAATCTTTTAGATGAAATTTGTTCAGCCACAAGGGGACCTAGCTTGTGCTTGTCGGAGAATTGTGTATGTTGATAGTTCCATTCCCTGATCTTTCGTTCTTATCATCATCTATTCGCAATTTTGCTCTCCTTTTTACACTATAGCTAGATCGTTCACTCTTCTGCCCATTCTTTCACTAATTCGTGAATGGTCTACATTATACAATTGTATAACTAAAATATAAAGAGTACTAGAGGTTTCCCGGTCTTCGAATTCCTCGATCGAGAATCAAAAGTTCCTCCTCTCATACCCGCGCGCAGTACGCACTTACTTATTTAATATGTACAATATATTAATAATATTGTATAAGTTATTACTTAGATTTGATCATAATATTATTTTTTTTTCTGTTTCAAATGTCTGTAAAATAATATATAAATAGAACCTATAGCCTGGCCTTCCAAAACCTATACCGTATCCTAATGTTGGTACAGGCAGAACAATTTTAACTCATTTACTATTTACATTAAATTAAGACAATTTGAACAAGTTTATTATTGTATACTTTGTCCGGAGCATGATATTGCTGGAATGTATTAATTGAAAAATGCCCATGAGCAAATCTTGTATCTCAAATTCAGTTCATGTTAAAGACATTTTCTGTAAGGATCGAGTAAGTAATTTTAACTAATAGAATGGTCGTCCTTTAAGTGAAAATGTATAATATTTTCTATGATTATAACATATTCAGACCCTGTAGAAATGGAATCGAAACAATAATAACTTGAAAAATTTCGGGAATATTACAAATATTTGGAAGCAAGATGTAAATATTATTAAGAACCTGTTTTATGCAAAATGGTGGAAAAAGTAAAACCTTAGCCATATATAAAATATTTCGGAGAGTCTTCCTCGTAGGGGAGCTGTCCAATTTATATTAAATCCACTGATTGTCTACAATAAAGGTTTTGATTGGTATTTGAAGAATCAATATTGTTATAAAGGAAGTGGTTTACTTAATTCAGTTGTCCCATGCAGACTTTGTCCGAAGCCATGAAATAATAATTTTGACTCGCGTTTATTAAAATCCAGATAAAACTGGAGTACATTAAGGGGAGGATGTCCAGGTGCAGATCTGTTCATACGGCCTCCCTTCCTACAAATGGACCCATACTCCCGTCAATATAAGAGTCTCTTCTCATTCCCTCTTTCTCCCGTCCCTCGACTCTCTCTCTCTCTCTCTCTCTCTCTCTCTCTCTCTCTCTCTCTCTCTCTCTCTCTCTCTCTCTCTCTCTCTCTCTCTCTCTCTCTCTCTCTCTCTCCTGGCCATGCATTCCCTCTCGCGCCGGAGCAAAATTTTTAATTAAAATTTCTAATTAAATAATCCGTGAGATAAGATGGTGCGGAGGGAATAGGAATGGAGTATGTAAAAGCTGAGTGGGGTCGGGAGGTGTGCAAGTCTCATTTGGAATGCAGGGCCGACCCAAATACATGAAATGCCAATTTGTGTAGTGTGCTACGGCTCGGCTCTGGGGGGATGGGTGGGGGGGAGCCAATTCCAAAACACCCTCCCCCCCCCCAGGCCCTCTACAAGTAATCCCTTCCATCCAGAAACTGTAAATACTCGCCGCTACTGCTCCACAGTTTATTTTAGCCCAAAACAAACCCTAGCCTTCAATTTTCAGTACTCCAATAGTCTCCAAACAACTCACGTTCCGACCTCCCTCTATACATACTTTTTAACATTATTAATGCATTTTAAAAATATTATAATAAATATATCAGCAGATGTAGCTTACGGGATCTTTTTTACAACTATCTTCAAACAGTCTAAGACTCCACCCAATTAAGGTCATTTCAAGTTTATATGTGCATATATATATATATATATATATATATATATATATATATATATATATATGTAATGCTTATTAATATAGTGTCTGCAATTTTTATTTGATAGAGCCCTCTATTTTTAAGCAATTCAAATAAAGCTTTACGCCGGCTGAATGTTCAAACCCGTTAGGAAGTGCATTTCAGAGCCAAATCATTAAAAATCGTCAATACCTCTCTTGTTAAGAGTCGCATAAATAACTAGAATTTCAATAACTCACATTTCAAAATTTAGATGTCAGACCGGACCAAGAAATTACCGTGCCCTGAAATACCGCGGGCAGAAAAATCTGAAAAGACGAGTTTGTTCTTTCATTGGGCACACCAAATTAACCCACAGTTATTTATTGAAAGGCCTCTTCTCACCAAACAGCTGTAACGTTTACCATCGCATCTTCTTCTAACTTGTGAAAATATGATCGTCCAAGAAAAGCGATGAACGTTAGACCAAGCTTAAAAGAGCTCCATAGAGATGACGAATAGGACATTAAAAGGCTTATAGCTTTTTTAAAGCTAACTCATTTGTTATATTAAATATAGACCCACATACCTCTAATGATTTAATAGTAGATGCGGAATAATGTAATAAATAAATCACATGCACTTAAAAATTACTTGCAAATGTTGCAGCAACGTCATTTCATGACGCTGTTGGTCCAAGACATTTTTCAGTAACTGAAATAATAATGGAGTTGTTCATATATTTTAGGTTCAGCCTCAAGTATAGCAACATTCTAAATAAAGTGATTCCCACTCTAAAATTATATATTTTGATATCTCAAGTCCAACTTAATTCTGATGTATTAACTAAGGGAGGCACATGGAATTGAAGTAGAGAAGTGTTAACGAGTGGTGTAATTAAAGCTTGCCAAATGGTTGAGCTTTGCACATTAAAATCTAGGTGTTAGTCGTCGAGGACATGTTTCTCTGCACGTTCGCCAAACTATTTCATTTAATGTGGCTCAACTCTTCGACGAAATAGGTTCAAAATATGATTTAAAAGAAATATATTTAGAACTTATGATACCGTTTAATTTCATTGAATAAAATTCAAACCAATAAGTATAATAATATCATTATGGTTTTATTTTTCTTTCCGTGAGTCAATTAAGAAATTAAATAAATGCAACTGAAGACGACCGTTCACCAAATATTTTGTTGCATATTTTGAGAAATATTTGTACTCATAATGGTCAAAAATTGAATAATGTGTCTGAGGGAATAAAATGAAGCACGATAACAAGAGAACGTGCTGGTACAAATAACAGAAGTGGTCTGAAATTATATTATCAATAATATTAAGAATTAGAAAGGTCTGAAACGTAACAGAAATTGATCCCCGCCAATTTTAAAGTGAAAAACACACAAACATAAGAGTTATATGTATGTAGATTCAAACAATTAACAGTCAGACCAATTATGTGCTGCATATTTTAATTTAGCTTATGTTTATCAAAATCCATATTCGGATTTATCCAATTATCTCTTACCAGTTTTTTTTTACATGTTTATACAGATTCTAGATATTTTCAAATTTACCTTTGAACCTAGAGTGGTATATTCTTCTATTTAAGTAGTATTTTTCACATGTGGATCATTATTCTTTCTTAAAGTCTCCGTGAAACCTTTATTACAGTCTACAGGTTAGTTCATCATGAATTAGAAAGATTTATAGAGAAAGAAAACCACTTATGGCCTTTCTGGATTCTAAAAAAATAAAATACACGTTTTTATCATAAAGGATCATATTTAATTTTTATATTATTCAATACTTTAGTTAATTTTCATTTTATCACTTGATATTATAATTATTAGCTCAGAGAAACTACCTTTTGCTTCCAGCGATTGGTGGATAGCCGAGGGAGCATAGTGGGATATTAGCCCAATATGGATGTCTTTTGCTCTGAGAGATTGGCGACGATATAGACGGCATATACCTGCCGAGGAATGAAGGTGGATAGCCGAGGGAGCATACTGGGATATTGGCCCAATATGGATGTCTTTAGCTCTGAGAGTTTTGAGACGATATAGACGGCATATACCTGCCGAGGAATGAAGGTGGATAGCCGAGGGAGCATACTGGGATATTGGCCCAATATGGATGTCTTTTGCTCTGAGAGATTGGAGACGATATAGACGGCATATACCTGCCGAGGAATGAAGGTGGATAGCCGAGGGAGCATAGTGGGATATTAGCCCAATATGGATGTCTTTTGCTCTGAGAGATTGGAGACGATATAGACGGCATATACCTGCCGAGGAATGAAGGTGGATAGCCGAGGGAGCATAGTGGGATATTGGCCCAAAAAGGATGTCCTGTCCTCTGAGAGATTGGAGACGATATAGACGGCATATACCTGCCGAGGAATGAAGGTGGATAGCCGAGGGCGCATGGGGGGATATTAGCCCAATATGGATGTCTTTTGCTCTGAGAGATTGGAGACGATATAGACGGCATATACCTGCCGAGGAATGAAGGTGGATAGCCGAGGGAGCATAGTGGGATATTAGCCCAATATGGATGTCTTTTGCTCTGAGAGATTGGAGACGATATAGACGGCATATACCTGCCGAGGAATGAAGGTGGATAGCCGAGGGAGCATAGTGGGATATTGGCCCAATATGGATGTCTTTTGCTCTGAGAGATTGGAGACGATATAGACGGCATATACCTGCCGAGGAATGAAGGTGGATAGCCGAGGGAGCATAGTGGGATATTGGCCCAATATGGATGTCTTTTGCTCTGAGAGATTGGAGACGATATAGACGGCATATACCTGCCGAGGAATGAAGGTGGATAGCCGAGGGATATTGGCCCAATATGGATGTCTTTTGCTCTGAGAGATTGGAGACGATATAGACGGCATATACCTGCCGAGGAATGAAGGTGGATAGCCGAGGGATATTGGCCCAATATGGATGTCTTTTGCTCTGAGAGATTGGAGACGATATAGACGGCATATACCTGCCGAGGAATGAAGGTGGATAGCCGAGGGAGCATAGTGGGATATTGGCCCAATATGGATGTCTTTTGCTCTGAGAGATTGGAGACGATATAGACGGCATATACCTGCCGAGGAATGAAGGTGGATAGCCGAGGGAGCATAGTGGGATATTTGCGCTACGTTGAAGGGAGTATGGGGCTGGGGGTGGGTGGTTGGGGGTGGGGGTGGTTGGGTGGTAGAGGAGTTATAAGGCTGAAGGGGATAATCTGGTAGATGCGGAGAGCGAGAGAGTGGGAGCCGGTCTCCAAGGCGACCCTCCCCCTACCACTCTCTCGGCATGGCCTTCTCCCTGGACGAATCCTAGGCCTCGCTCAATATATGAATCGTATTCCCCCTACATTTACCAGCTAGCCCAACACCCTACCCTAGATTTATTATCAATTTTACCTTACAACCTACAACAATTCCCCTTCACTCTCCCTCACGGCTTTTCCTACCTTTTTTTTCCCTTTTTATTTTACACTCCTCTTTTATTTTTCTCCTCTCTCTCTCTCTATCTGTGTTTTTTTTTATTACTCGCTTTATCCCTTGCCATTGAAGAAAGTCACTGTGTCAGTAGGGCATCTTTTTTAACACCACTTTTTCTTTTCACTCTTTATTGTTTATAAATACACTCAACTTTCTCTGCTCGTTTATTATTCAAGGCCAACACAGTATAAAACGTGCCGTATTAATTTTAATTCTCGACCTGAAACATCTGCCGTGTGGTTGATCTTCCCACAGTCCAGCCTTTTTTTTATTAGTAGGTACAAACCCCTTCTACAGACGTGAGAAGTAAATTATTTAATTTCGTTCCAATCAGCACCCTTTGGTGAACAGTCCCATATCTCTTTCTACTTTTATTTTCATTGAAGAAATAATGTTCCCTTTAATGCTTTACTGGGGCATTAATCAGTTCCTGTAAACAAAGTATTTCCTTTATATTATAATCCCTCAGTTCAAATCTTATGATAATTTTCCTATTTTTTTTTATACAAATTTCAACAGTGAAAATTGTTCACTTTCTCTCATATAAATTCCTATTGACTTCTATGGAATATTAGTGGTGTAATGTTTATATTCTATTTAAATAATTCTGGGAAAATTAAATTAAATAAAACTTACCAGTCAAATAAGGATTTCGTCTCGTGAATTTAAAATTATCCTATAGAAACATGACTCACATTATAAAAACTGGAGAGGCATGTAAATGGTGCCAAAAATATATATACATACATTTGAATCATTTACTGCTGTATTGCCCCGCTTTTACATCACACAGGGTAAAATTCCTTGACAAATATATAGGTAAACATTTTGGATTACAAGAGTGAAAACAAAGCTAATGATGTATTCTGTTTCTTACCAAAAGTTGACAGTATAAAAGAAAGAATTTTATTATTTTTATGGGGTTGCTTAAACAACAATACTCCACACATTATTTATTATATGCAATTTTACTTATTATTAGTATGCTGTTAGACATACATCTTAGAGAAGAATTAAGTTAATTTGATATGTCATAAAACTGATCATTATTTAGATGAAAAGAATGAATTAATCTACATTTACATTAAATCATGATCTATTGAATTAAGTAATATAATTATTTAGATTAATATTTATATTGTATTACATGCCAATGTATATGCTGTTCATTTGTGAGTTAGAAATAATTATTATTTTATTTACACATTTTTTAAGAAGTCGTAATATATTAATAACCATACTAACAGTAATTGGCCAGACTCTTGGCAACATGTTTGTAAACAAGCTAATAAAATATCTATCTTTTTAATTCTGGAAAAATTGTCGGTCGTTGATCTAAAACAGTGTTTAGGTTTAAATTGTTGTAATACACTTAAAACATATTATATCAGATTATTGAGTAAATGCTTCTAAGGATCTATAGATGTGGCAAAAATCCACAGTAGGTAAATTCTTAATTTCCCTTTGTTTTTCTTTCATTATTAAGTTATATTTTTTCCTCTCGTAGACAAATTGGAACAGAATTATTCAGACATGCAAGAGTTTAAACTGAACGAGGGATATATTAGCACTTTTTCATTCGTTCATTCCTTTTAAGTTGAAACTTTTAATTCCATTAGTGACAAATAATAATATGTACAGTTTAGCAGATTTCCCTTATCTCGTGTTAATATACGTCGAATAGAAAAAGTATATAGACCCAATCTTACTACAAATATAATAATGTTCTATAAATGTTTCTTCACTACCTTGATTATTAATCAAGATAATTCTATTTTTTAGTCTTCAGCCTTTCGTAAACCCCTACTCCTACTAATGTCATATTAACAATAAGTTGTTAAATCACGAAGCGCTTTATTCGCATCTTAAGTACCAAATATTGTCTTCATTCAACTTTTTATTGTGTGAGATACATCACGATGGCGTCATTAATTAAGATTTTCCACTCTTGACTCGAAAATGTTTATTTGATCAAGACCATACTCAATATATAATAACAGTTTATTTTAACTCTTCTCGAAGAATTTGTGCTTGTGTTTGGGATTTTGAGGAATATTCTTGTATTTTGCCACAACTGACTTTTTAACTATGTGGCAATGTTTTTAGGTTAGATTGAGAATCCGTAAATTAAATTCCATGATCAATTTTCTTGTTATAAACAGAACAAAATCAGGAATTATTTTATTTCTCTATTTTAATTTTAATAAGCATTTTTGCTATTGCATTTATGCTTGAGAAAGTTAATACTTGGCAATTAGGGCCTACACGAAAAGTAAAAGTGAAATGTGATATGTAAAAGAAAATACCCCTGTCACACACTACTTAAATCTCTAGAATGAAATTCGATACTAGCAATGCAAACCCTCAATATTGCTAAGTAGAAGATACTGTGGATCAAACTTTTTTAATGAGTTATGAAATATGTTGGTACAGTAAGCCGGGCACGTAGAATTAGGTTAGTCGGGTAAATGTAAAACAAAATTAATTATAATCTATTTCTATCCATTAGATACAAATATGCTGTATTATTCAATTTGAAGATCGTTTTGGGATAGGCAATGTAGGCAGATTATATTTTATGAATGCACAATACGGGGAAAGTCATAATTAAACGATTTATAACCACACAACTCCACTCCCCCATTTTTTAATATTTCTATTTAATGAGTTAAGATAGCAAACTATTAAATTAAAAAAAAAAAAAAAAAAAAAACCCAGTCAAAGGAATACCATATATATACTGGATGGATGTGTGTATTTCACCTCGTTTGAACTTTTGAACAGCTAAATCAGATTATTTTTTTGTTGGTTATTCGCAATAAGAAGACAACGTGGACCCACTACCTGTCTTAGTTTATCTTTTTATTTCCTGGTTTGCTTCTTTGAAAATCAAGAATTTGTGATCCCAAGGGCGACCTTCAGGAGTTGGTTGCAGATATGACATGTGTCTTTGTCGCCTTGAAGAGTAACAACGAAAAGTATTTTTGATCTCTGGTTTAGACGTTGCGGTACCGTCTACTTACGGTAATGTCGCACGTGCCTAACGGGAAGTTAGCTAGAAAGGTTGAGAGTATATTATAATCGGCGAATATGTTTAAAATCATAAGCTTTAAGTTACTGAATTGATTAAATAATATCATGCCTTGTTCCACCAGTGACAGTTAGAATGTGCACTTCCAATGTTCTAAATGCTTCTGTCAGACAGATATCTCAAAGATTTAAATATTCACGTGGATTTGGCAACAAAACCGGAAAGTGCAATATTGACGTCTTTCTCACCCCACGCTGTTCCCCCGAAAATTCGGAGAGGGCTCTCCTCCTCGTGGCTTACTGAATTAGTCATCAGGTCTAACAATGTCTATATTTTAATGAACCTGAGTGAGGTGCATGAGCCATGACACTTAGGGGGCTTTGTTGCAGCACTGTCTGGCAGAATGCAGCATTTTACTTCAACCTCCTTCATTGTTACAATTGAGGCGAAGCAACACCCTCTGTCTGTTTTTATATCTTTTGTGTTGCTCCCTTTTTTTTTTAATATATAAATAGACTTTTGAGCTGCGTCCGACCCTTACTGCATACTTAATATTATCACGGATGGTGATCACGAATAATAAGGAGAAGTGGTATTCCAGGTTTTCGAATGCATTATGTGTTCTCAACCCATCCTCTATGTATTCTGAGGATCGTTGCTGGATTCCCATAGAGAATCATTCAATATCTGTAAACTTTGAATTAGATATATTATCACTACAAGTTATATTTGAGAATATAATTATTATTATAGCGTTATAACTTTCCATATTATTATTATTTGATTCATATTAGCACTAGAATTCAATGAGCATTATTATTTTGGCTCTTTAGCTCTTTATCATTATTAAAAGAGCTATATAGCTCTCTTAAATCGTGATATAGTATTTATTATAACCAACTACAAGCCTCTATGACACACTCTTTTATCAATTAGAAATCAGAGAACCTAAAATTCAAAGATTAATTACAACATTAACTCTAAACTTTATATGACTAATGTTTTTCTTATAAATTGTACTGTGTAATCCACTATTACATATCAACCAAGTGTGTATCTTAATTTTACTAAATTTTAATTCACTCTGAGCTGTGTTTCGAAATTTTTATATAATCTATACCATACTCGATATTGAACGGTTTCAATAGACCCTAAAGATCATATTTGTTATTGGCTGAAACGGGACCTGTAACAGCCGGATTTTAAAGGGAGGGGTAGGCAGAATTCTAAAATTCAAAATATCATCGTTATTATGAGTCGGATCGTAAAATGTTATAAAACCAATCTTGTTAAACTATTGATGCTCTGCAATTGGTGTTCCATGAATTTTTTACTTGACTCAAGTATTAAGGGAGTTATTCGTACAATCTTATTTTCAGCCTTCATTAACCCCCGCCCTCCTCCAACTCATCGTTTTTTACATAGAAATAGAGACTATGTGAGGAGATGACGTCTCATGTGCGTTATACCAGTACTTGGGAAATCTGCTTAGTTTACGCAGCTCCTGTGTGACGACTTTTTCTCTCCAAACTAGTACTTTATCATAGACAACTTGTTGTGTATGTTACGTCACTTTCTACACATTAACTGTAGACTGAACAAAAATGCATCGTCATGTTAAACGAAATTTTTTGTTTTCTTCATGTTGTGAATCTTATTTTGTGAACAGCATCGAACCGTCAATCTTTTTATAAACAAGGGTTTTAACTTACATAATCTTCACTCAAGTTGTTCACCATTTCATACGTCGTGGTATAATTTTCTACATTACCACACATTAGCGGTTTTGAAATAGGTAGATCGTTGCTAATTGAATATGTACTAGTACGGTACAAACGAACCAGTGAAACTGTTAATAGTCACGGGGCCGATGCTCAGTAATATAGGATTTTCAGATCCGAAGCACCACCTGGTCTAGTGAAAATCCAATAATAATATACATAAAGGTGATTATACTCTGCTTTTGCTAATACTATATTTACCCTATAGTTATTGTAATATGTTAAAGCTTTGCGTGCATATGCTACAACTATCGGAATAGCCAGTTATAGATTCGTTACTCCTAAAAAATGCTACCATCCAATATTACTAGAACACCACACTGGGATAGATAACAAAATTGATTTGATATTTTTATGTAGCCATTATTCTCTACACAAAAAAATATGCAAAGAATGAAACCGTTAAATGCATGTATTATTATTATTCTTACAATAATCGCATTTCGCTACAGGGGTGATTTAGCGACGAATCAGTTAAATTTATATAATCACTTTATTATATTTATGTAAGTATGCTCATTTCTGCAAACATTTTCAGTATTTTCCTACATTATAATTTTTTGAAAATGTTGTTATGTTACAGATAGTAATACGAGGTCTATATACTGGCTAGTCATGTAGTAGTTCAGTCAAAGTGTATGGTAGGTCTATGTGAATCCTTAGATAGCAGTCAGTTAGTATATGTTTTATAGTAATTTTAACATTATAGTGTTGGCAGTAGGGTTCTTTTTCTCCAGTAAGTAAGTAAGTGTGAGTCGGTCGTGAATGGCCAATTCTTAACTACTCCTCTTCTAATTAGCTTCTTTGAGGAAAGCCATTCACCAAGTATATGCTTCAGTTCTCGAAGTTTGTTATCAGTTGTGGACAACCAAGATTTTTGCTATGAATTGAGTATCATATGTTTTGCTTGGGCTTGAATATCTTCATGTGTACAATATGTGTTGTCATAAGTTCTTTTTTGAGTAGCTGATCAACCTGCTGATTAGGCGAGTTCTCCAACTTGTGTGCTCTGTCTAATGTATGTATGTCCTGATAAACAGTACATAGTTATTATGAAATGAATGTAGACTTCACTCAAGAGAGTCAGGTATTTATGTTGGGCTCATGACGCAATTTCAAATTCCCACCGATCCTAACTTCTGTCTATTTTTTCTTTGTTAGCAGGACATTTTTTATACACAACTAGAGCCCTGGGAAATGCCGACACTGTATTCCTAGAGATCGCTGCGTATCCAGCCATGAACAGAGGAGTATATCGTGAATAGTTCACCATGATTCATCCTCCGCCACTGAGGTGAGATTAGATGTCCCAGATGACACAATGCTTCTTCAAAACTGCCGGAGACGCCTGGTCAAGCTTTGGCTTCATACACTTTCTCCAGAGCCATTATCGTCAATTTGAATAGCATATCAGGTAAATACTGGTCTCCATCTAAACATTTTATGCAGTAGGACATTGCACTTAAGGGTGTTTTACAAAAAAGCTATGCAAAACTATTCCCATAGATTTCATTAATGTAATCACTTTAACTTATAATTTTTATAATTCTCAATCGCGCTCAAAATGGGTTTGAGAAACTAACAAAGAATATTTGTAGACATTAAGTGTAACACGATTTTTATGTTGTTATTTCATTGGCTATAAAATAAGAATCCTGGGATTTATTATTTATGTTGCCAGTATTTTATTAGTAATGATCTCAATACATTTCAAAGCTGAAATATGCATATAACGTGTTATGTTCGTAATGTTTATATATTATATCAATCAGTAGTATCGCATGTATAAAAAAATTGAAATGGTGAACTATTCTTTATTTTTTTAATTACAGTTTCAAAATAATGAAGAAAATATCTATTTCTAGCGTCCACTTCCTCAGATCAAAAGCCAATTGGAGAGGCACACTTTATCACTCCCATCCCATCCCTAAACCTCTGTGAACAGATGGTATCATTGGAATCAAATGATGCAGCTTTACATTAAGGTCCACGGTAGAATGAATAAAGGTCTCTACAGTGCGCCCAACAGAGCTTTTCAAAAGCGTCCCTTTTTCTTGATGCAACATGATATATTACTTTAAAAGAAGAGTAGATAACTTATGTTTAAATTCCTTTATTCCGTATAGCGCATTACAATATACCTCAATAAGAAATGTAGAAAAATTATATTTAGTTTAAAAGTGTTAAATCTTGTACATTTATAGATCTAATTCTTCCTTTCAGGTTAATATCAAGCTTCCAGAAGGTCCTAAAATTTAAATTCAATTGAAATGTGATTTCTTGTCTTTTAGATAATAGAAATAGAATATTATAGATCTATCAACTGCATCTAACCTTCCTTGAAACCTAATTTACGGTACATAACCTACATGATATAAAAAGATTGTTTAGCCCAAAAATGATCAAAAGTGTAACACTTTAAACTTAATTTTAAATTCTATAATTCACCAGACATAACGAAATTGAATGCTAAAAGTTAGTTAAAGCTGCATGGAAGACAATTACAAACCTCTGGCCTAAAACTTGTCATAAAATATAAAATCAACACAAGAAGCCCTTCACGCAGGGGCTGCGTAAACTAATCACATTTCCCGCATCCTGGACACGTTACTCATCTGACACCTTCTATTCTCCAATTTCCTCGTTTAAAAAAATGTCAATTAAACATTCATTCCAAGTCACTTAAAAATTAACTCTCAGTAGGCGTGATGCATATTTGACTTATTGTCAAAAGGCCAAACCAATGTATGAAATTCAATTTTTATTACACGAGTTTATCAAACAATTAACATTTAAATCGTCCGGAGCTCCCCTCAGTGCCTATTGAGGATCTTATAATTACAGGATTTAAATTTATTTTAATTGTGCTACATTTTTTCTGCCATTAGACCCTGTTGCCGAAAAAATCTCGTCAAGACTAACCAAGAGAGAGAGAAGAAACCAAGATGTCTTCAAAGACACATATGGGTATAGTGAATGATTCAGCATAATTATTTAGAAAATTATTCCTTGTCAATGAGATTAAAAAATATGTGGCATGATATGTGATGTACGTGTGTGTGTGTATGTGTGTGTGTGTGTGCGTGCGTGCGTGTGCGTGTGTGTGTGTATGTGTGTGTGTGTGTGCGTGCGTGTGCGTGTGCGTGTGCGTGTGTGTGTGTATGTGTGTGTGTGTTTGTGTGCGTGCGTGCGTGCGTGTGGGTGTGTGTGTGTGTGCGTGTGTGTGCGTGTATACGCATCTTTAATTTATTTTTTCGTTTAAATGGCTTCTAAAAATATATATACTTTGGGGAGAATCAAATCTCTCTTACAAAATGTGTCTTACCTATTTAATTAATTTCAGAAGCTGTGAAAATTATTGGTAATAAAAAGAATATATACAATTTGATTATTACGCCTTATCTTTAAAAATATAGATAAGCTTATTAATAAAAATGCCTTAGTGACAAAGACTAATTTTTCTTCATGATTTCCTTGATGATGATTGACTCTACGTCTCCCATGGCATATGCATAAGCCAGACGTTTTGAAATGAACTGATGTCTCACAAGGGGAGTGCACGGCCTTCTCCCCACCGATTTGAATGAAAATTTTTTAGTGTTTAGTTCCTGGTGGAAACCCAAATCTGTTAAAGTGAGAGAACGCACTTCTCAAGCGTTCATTCAATAAACATTGTCATTCAATTGTTATTGTTATTTCAAGGATTCCCCCGTTGCTCAGGGGATAGCGCTTTCTTTTTGTAGCCGGAAATCTCGAGATCAAAACTCGCCGGGAGCAACTTTTTTTGCTTCTAGGTCGTTTATTTCATATTAAAAAATAAATAAATAGTTTTTTTTTAATTTTTAGCGTGTTCTTTATATTTAAAGAAAATTCGAATGCTTTCTGTTAAAAATTGAATTGGTATAAGGGAATATTTAATGTTATACAAGAAATATATTACTGATCACTGACGTATATTTCTATCATCAAAGTTAAAAATTTTACGTGTCTCTGCTCGTATTTGAACCAACAGAATCACAAAATATCATGTAGTTAAAATACATTCTACTCTTCAACAACGTTGTCATCCGATATAAAATTGTTAACTTGATGATAGAAATATACGCCAGTCATCCAATGTCAAGCATAATGAAAATATAGCTCTAACATATAAAACTGTTAAAGAATATTTTTATGTCTAGAGCTAGAAAATTTTAAATGCCTTTATTAATTGTAAAATAATATAAAATAAAATAAATTGGTAAAGATAGATAAAATAATAAAATTTCTGCGTTATTGTTGATAATTGTAATATACTTACGTTTTAGCAGATTTCCTTTAAGAGAAATCAGCTATTGAGGTTGTACTCATGACGTGATTTTGAACATTTTTCTTCAAATGTCCATCGATCCTACCTAGGAGATGACGAAAATGAGGTCCGTTCAAAACTGTATATATATTTGTCTGTTACCGTTCTAGCGGTCGCAATTATTATTAAATCGTTACCAAACTGGATATTTAGTCGTTTTATGTAAAAAGACAGAGCAAGTTCGTTAATGGCTGAAATCGGACAAGTGGAAGGGGGGGTTTAGAGGGGAGGATTTTCGAAAATTCAAAATATCTCCGTTACTATACGTCGGACCGAAAAGTTATATAAAATTAATCTTATTGCAAATTAACTTTACCATAAATATTGTTATATACATTTATTCTCTATCTTGAATATTAACCGAGATATTTGCATTTTTATTAAATGTAGACGGGTAACAGACGAAAGTGAGTTTCCCGCCAAAAGTTCGGCCGTTTTTGTAACTGTTTGGCTCTTGTGAAATTTCTCTATTGTAATACTTTCTCGTGTGAAATCTGCTTACTTTACGCAGCCCCTGAGTGACGGACTTTTCAATTAATAATATATTTCTTGTATAATATTAGAAAGCATTCGAATTTTCTTTAAATATATGGAACATGCTAAAAATTAAAGGAAACGTTTTATTTATTTGTTAATATTAAACAAACGACCTAGAAACAAAAAATGAAAAAAAAAATCCAGAAAAAAATAGTCGCTCCTAGCAAGTTTCGATTTTGAGATTTCCGGCAACAAAAAGAAAGCTCTTTATTCCCTGAGCCACGGGGGAATGCTTGAAATAGATACTTTAGGAACAATTCAAGACGTTCAGGCAAACTTTAAAATTTTTTTTTAGACGAACGCTTGAGAAGCGCGTTCCCTCACTTTAACAAAATTTGTTTGTCATTAGGTACTAAACACAAAATAATTTTCATTCAAATCGGTGGGGGGAAGGCTTTGCACTCCCCTTGTCAGCCAATATCTGGCAGTCCTTTAATCTTGATGTCACCTATCTGGCAGAAAAGTCGTATGACCCTCTAGGTTATAGCGCATTAATGATAATACCATATTCTATGGTCATTATTTTCTGAAGAGGAGTCAAGAGAGGGGTGAAACATGTAAACGTTTCACAATAAACTCATGTTCTGGAAACTCATTTTTATTCATTGATTTGACCAATTTTATTCGGCATTGTTTATAAAAGTCATAAATAGTTGTCAATAGATTAGATGATTATTTTTCATGTAACTTTCTCAGCAGGTCGGTCTCATTGATAGTCGTGCTGGAGTGAGGGAAATAGCCGAGTGACTTTGATGTTATGAAGAGCAATCACTCTAAGTAGACTGACAGCTACAAGTCTTGATTTGTCTGTCAGGGAATGAATACAGCCTCTTCATGTGGGACAAGCTACGTCAGATACCTTGTTATATGCGTTCCACAACCTCGTCTGTATATCTATCTCTAGTAACGTCAGATGTAATAAGGATTTGCCATCACTCATAACAAACCTATCAATTAATGAGCTATCATCATAAACAGCCATATCAGTTTGAAAAGAATAATGTCAATAATACACTATGTAACTCCACTATGCATAGCACAATATTAAATGGCTATTCTCTTTAAGTGAGGGGCAGGAAGAGCCAACGATTTTGAAATATATTTTTTTATGAAACGGAAATTTTCTAGAATAAGAGTAATTATATTTTTATTATTTTATGCCTGCAGTAGTTGGAACACTCTGGAAGAATGGATCTTGTCAGCCTTTCCCTAAGTTACACGGTAACCCAGGTAGGACAAGAAAAAGAAGCAGACCCAGAGAGTGAAGAGGAGTTTCGGTGAGGATGTTCGAGGGACCTGGTTAATGAATGAAGGTGAAGATATGGGCATACACGCTGCAATGTGTAAAGTTATAAATTCTACCTAAATGTAAGTAATTTATAAAATTATTATTTAAATTAAATTATTTACTAACGTGAACTTTTTGCAACTAAGGATATATGGGATGGGTTATCTACAGGTTACCCTTTTCTAGTCAGGGTAGTACTAAGGATTTTATTTAATGAATTCCATCACCAAATAAATTCCTTTGTCCAGGCGGGATTCGAACTCGCCGCTCTAGGTTTGCAATGTGAGATTAATGGCAACGCATTAACTCACATGACTAACTTGAGCTCCGAATTATTATTTGAAAACTAGAATAGGGGGAAAGTCACTTCGCCCCCCCCCCACCCACATTTAATTTAATAAAATTGCAAATATCTCGGTTAATATTCAAGATAGAGAATAAATTTATATAACGATATTTATAGTAAATTTAATTTGTAATAAGATCGATTCTGTACAATTTTTCGATCTGACGTATAATAACGGAGATATTTCGAATTTTTGAGAATCCTCCCCTCTAAACCCCCCCCCCTCCCACTGGTCCGATTTCAGCCGTTAACGAAATTGATCTTTCTTTTTACATAAAACGACTAAATATCGAGTTTGGTAACGATCAAACAACAATTGCGACCGCTAGAGCTCTAACAAACAAATATATATATACATATATACAGTTTTGAACGGACCTCATTTTCGTCATCTACTAGGTAGGATCGATGGACATTTGAAGGAAAATTTCGAAAATTCCGTACAACCTCAATAGCTGATTTCCCTTAAGGGAAATCTGCTAAAACACATACCTACACCAAAAACATGAAACCAAAATGAAAGCTCAGAGTGTTTTTGGCTATATACAATATTTATTATCTTAAAGATTCTTTGAGCCAGCGAGGCCTTGAACTCAAGACCCAAGGCTATGTAGGACATTAGAGAGAAGTAGTAAATTATTGTCTAAAATTAAATATGGTAAGTAAACCAAACAGAAAATTAATGTCGTTCATTCCAGTCATAAAAAGAAAAACGTTAAGACAATTTTCCAAGGGTTGAAATAACATTTAGATGACGTGATCTTCCTTAAATTGGAACAAAATGAGGAACTGTTCTGCGTTATCTAAGCAGATTTCCCACGTGTGTCACGTATTCGCATTTACCTCAAAAGTTCAATGAGAACAATATTTGGTATTAAGGCTTCAAATAAAGTATTTCATGATATAACAGTTTATTGTTAATATGGGATGCGTAGAAGTGGGGTTTTACTGAAGAAGTGGTTTGACGCAGAAAACTAAAAAATGCAAATATCTCTGTTACTAATCAAGATAGTGAAAAAGTTTACATAACAACAATTATAGAACATTACATTTGTAATGAGATTGGTTCTACACTATTTTCCGATCCGACGCATAATAACGGCGATATTAAGAATTTTCTTAATTCTCCCCTCTAACCCCCCCCCCCTCCTACTGGCCAGATTTCAACCATTAACGAACTCGATCTTTTGTTTTACACAAAACTTTTAAATATCGAGATTGGTAACGATCAAACAAAAATTGCTACCGCTAGAGCGTTAACAGACAAATATATATATATATATATATATATATATATAAATAATAGTTTTGTTGTATTCGACCAGGTTATATATATGGTATTGTTGTTTTTCGGAGTTTTGGTCAGTGTTGGTGAAAAAATCTTAGTTCATTCCAATATTTCGAGAATATTTATTTTCACTTTTTCATGGCTAAAAAGTACTGACCAAAACAGCGACACCATATATATATATATATAGTTTTGAAAGGACCCATTTTGGATCGATGGGCATTTGATGAAATGTTTCGAAAATCGCGTCATGAGTACGACCTCATTCCCTTAAGAGAAATTTGCTAATAAAATCAAAAGGTATCAAAAGGTAATGGTATCCTTGCAAATTCTCTTTCTAAACTACATGTAGAAGCCAAATTATTTTCGCATAACATACTTATCATACAATCTTACCTGTGAACATTGATAAAGCATATGTCTCTAGCAGAGAAAGATATGAAAATGACACAAGCGAATTTTTAATTTAAAATTTGAATGTATGGCTTTTTAAATTAGCACTCAATGAGAATTTTAAAAAAAAATGAATTAAAGTGTCAAAGTAATCAAAAGTCCGTCACGCAGGGGCTGCGTAAACTAAGCAGATTTCCCACGTGAAGTTTAGTAATAGATAAATATACATACTGCTAACACAACACCACCGTGAATAAATACAAACGTAAATAAGAAATTTTCATCTGATTTCAATAACCTGCCGACAGGAAGCGTTGGGTTAGAAATGTAAACAAACGGGTCTGCCCGCCTCGCACTCATTAGAAAAATAATTACTGAAATATATCAGAATATAACATAATCATTTTATTGAGAACTATTTACTATATCTATTACTGTAATTAATAATGAGTAGAATAATTGTTATCTCAATCAATCAAATTTTAGTAGTCCAAAACCTTATGACGGGGGGGGGGGTCACCGGGACATATTTGCATGTATCTCGTATAATAAAGGTCTCTTGAAAACAATATTTGGTATTTAAGATTCATATAATGTGATTTATTATGTAGCAGAGTATAGTTTATGTAACATGAGTAGAAATGGCGGCTTGCTAATGGCTGAAAACTGAAAAATGCAAATATCTCGGTTAATATACAAGATAATGAATAAATATATATATAACAATACTTATAGTGCATTTAATTTGCAATGAGATTGGTTCTCTACAATTTTTTGATTTTTTCCCCCTCTAAACCCCCCCCTCCTCCTGGCCCGATATTAATGATATTTATATTAAAAAAAATAAAAACATGCTAGGCCCCATACATACCACAAAACAGCCAATATCCCTATTCATTTTTGAGCAGTTTATATACAGTTTTGAACGGACCTCATTTTCGTCATCTCCTGGGTAGGATCGGTGGACATTTGAAGAAAAATTTCGAAAATCGCGTCATGAGTACAACCTCAATAGCTGATTTCTTAAGGGAAATCTGCTTAAAACGGTTGGAGGTTGCCTCCCAAGCACTTAGGCCTTTCAAATATTAAATAGGAGTTATGGACGACTGACTATGGGCAATGATCGACCATATGTAAATACACAAGTACGTACGAAATGAAGTGGAATCACATTAATTCGCTCTAAAGGATATATTTGTGTGACACATTGACGGGCAGACGGACAGGCTCACACAATGGAAAATCTATAACGGGCCTTAATATTGTTTGTTGTTTGCACAGATTCGCCGAGTAAGGAAGGAATGGCTTAGCGGCCAAAGAACATTACTTCCAATCGGCTGGAGGTGGTCCCTATTTGAGAATTAAACAAACACGATTGGAGAGAGAGAGAGAGAGAGAGAGAGAGAGAGAGAGGGAGAGAAGGAGAGTGGTATTGGAAATAGAAGGAGAGAGGGGACGAGGGGGGGTGGGGGCTGCCCTGTCCAGTCGCTTTGCCGGCCCACTGTTTTGATGACATTATCGGGTAAAGCACCTCAGTCGGACACCTCAAACTACCCCCAATAATTGCCTCACCACCAATCATTTTTTAATTAATTATACTCAGATTGAGACCTTTATGTAATGGGATAGTGACGCAAGTGCAGCGTTCAATTATACAATACCGTGAAATTATAATGCCTATGCACAAGACGAAATCCTTTTCAGTCGCATGAAGTGCCAGCTTGATTTTCTCATTTTGTGTTGATCTGTCGTAAAAAATATATGACCCTCATTTTATGTTCTATTTAAACTGGATTATAACTCATTTGATGATATCAGAACACAATTAATATATATATATATATATAACAAGATTTATAGTGCATTTAATTTGCAATAAGATTGGTTCTATACAATTTTTTGATTTTTTCCCCTCTAAACCCCCCCCCTCCTCCTGGCCCAATATTAATTATATTTATATTAAAAAAAATAAAAATATGCTAGGCCCCATACATACCACAAAACAGCCAATATCCCTATTCATTTTTGAGCAGTTTATATACAGTTTTGAACGGACCTCATTTTCTCCATCTCCTGGGTAGGATCGATGGACATTTGAAGAAAAATTTCGAAAATCGAAAGTCCGTCAAGCAGGGGCTGCGTTAACTAACTAAATTTCCCACATACGTCACATCAAAACTGGCATTTACCTCCAAATGTAAAAGTTCAATGAGAACTAAATTTGACGTTTAGCCTTCAAACAGTGTGCTTCATAATATAACAGCTTATTGTAAATATAACATGAGTAGTAGTGGGGGTTTATTGAAGTCCCAAAACTAAAAAAATCAAATATCTCACTTAATAATCAAGATAGTGATAAAAATGTGCATAACAATATTTATGGAACATTACATTTGCAATAAAAATGGCTTTATTAGCAGATTTCCCTTAAGGGAAATCAGCTATTGAGGTTGTACTCATGACGCGATTTTCGAAATTTTTCTTCAATGTCCATCGATCCTACCCAGGAGATGACGAAAATGAGGTCCGTTCAAAACTATATATATAAATATATATATATATATATATATATATATATATATATATATATATATATTTGTCTGTTACCGCTCTAGCGGTCTCAATTATTGTTTAATCGTTACCAAACTCGATATTTAGTCGTTTTATGTAAAAAGAAAGGTCAAGTTCGTTCGGGCTGAAATCGGTCCAGGGGGAGGGGGGAGGATTTTCGAAAATTCAAAATATCTCCGTTACTATAGGTCGGATCGAAAACTTGTATAGGACAAATCTTATTCTAAATTAAATTTACTATACATTTTGTTATATACATTAATTCACTATCTTGAATATTAACCGAGATATTGGCATTTTTCAGTTTTCAGCCACCAGCAAACCGCCACTTCTACTCATGTTACATAAACAATACTCAGCTAGTATAATAAATCACATTATTCGAAGTTTAAATACCAAAAATTGTATTCAAGAGACCTTTATTATACGAGATACATGCAAATATGTCCTGGAGATCCCCCCTCCCCCCGTCTTAAGGTTTTCGACTTCAAAAATTCATTGATAGGGATAACAATTATTCTGACTCATTATTAATTACATTACACGATATAGTAAATAGTTCTCAATAAAATGATTATGTTATATTCTGATATATTTTAGTAATAGTTTTTCTTTCCGGTGTGAAGCGGGCAGACCCGTTTGTTAACATTTCTAACCTAACGCTTCCTGTCGGCAGGTTATTGAAATTGTATGAACCATTTCTTATTTCCGTTTGTATTTATTCTCGGTGGTGTTGTGTTACCAGTATGTAGATTTCTCTATTGTAAAACTTCACGTGGGAAATCTGCTTAGTTTACGCAGCCCCTGCGTGACTGACTTTATATAATATTTCAATCCAACTCATTATAACGGAGATATTTCAATTTTTCTAAATTTCTTCCATTTAAACCACCCCCTCACCTCCCACTGGTCCGATTCTAAATATCGAATATGGTAACGATTAAACAACAGCGACCACACAAGAGCGTTAACAGACAAATATTATATATATATATATAGTTTTGAACGGACCTCATTTTCGTCATCTCCTGGGCATCGATGGGCATTTGAAGAAATGTTTTGAAAATTGCGACATGAGTACAACTTCCATATCTGATTTCCCTTAAAGGAAATCTGCTAAAACCCGACGTAACGGAGTATACGTGTACTCATGGTTGAAAACAGAAGGGGATGAATGACAAGCAAGTTTTACTTAAATTAAGCAGATTTCCCATGTCATAGATTTGCACATACATAAATGTAATATAACACTCCGTTAACTATTTTGACCTTAGTGGACACCCTATGTAAAAAATCATTGAAATTAAGCTGAAAATGAATTGTAGATGTAGTGATATAGCTTAAAGAAACCTTTGCATGAGTGGGAGTTTAGTAATCATAAAGGAAACGTAAAAATACCAAAATCCTAGGTATTATAGGAGGTTGAAAAAAACGTGAACAAAAATATTGAAGGAAATTATTTCATCAAGAAAATTTAATATATTAAAATTTTCTATCTTATATATAAGACTGGAGTAAGCTCTGACGTTTCTTTGTATTCATTCTGTACCCCTACATTTCTTCTTGTCTTGATCCTTATTTTCATGTGATACGTATAATATGTAATTTGGAAACTGTTAAACAAAATCATTGGCTGCTCAAATTAGCTCAAAATCAATAAAACTAGCGTATTTATTTCAGTTAATGAAACCCACACGCAGAGAGCCACAAAAGCCTTCGTGGAATTGAACACAGGAAAATCTACTGCCTGGAGTAAAATGGGGGCATTTTACTTACAAGCCTGGAATATCAGTAAGAACATATTTAAACATTTACACATTAAGTTGCTTATCAAGATGATAACCAGCCATTATGTTTGCTTCGGACGAATAAATTGCACTATAACAATTTTATAGTGAATATTAATATAGTAATAAACAATGTTTTACTAAGAAAAATGAAGAAAAATAATTGATATATCCGTTTAAAAAAAGTAGTTTATACTTCAATTATTAATGGTTTCGTTCTCGCCCTGGCTAGAAAATGGTGGTAACCTGTAGATAACCCTTCCCAATTAACCTTAGTTGCAAAAAGTGGACGTTAATAAATAATTTAATTTTAATTTATAAAAAAAATTCGTCACGCGGGTGCTTATTTCCCACGTAAAGTTATACAATAGAGAAACCTCCATACGAGTGCCGAAGAGTTTCGGAAACGGCCGAACTAGCTTTTGGCGGGAAACTCACTCCCGTTCGTTACCAGTCGACATTTAATAAAAATGCAATTATCTCGGTTAATATTCAAGATAGAGAGTAAATGTATATAACAATATTTATAGTAAATTTAATTTGCAATAAGATTTTATACGATTTTTCGATCCGACTTATAGTAACGGAAATATTTTGAATTTTCGAAAAATCCTCCCCTCTAAACCCCCCCCTCCCACTAGTCTGATTTCAGCCCTTAACGAACTTGATCTTTCTTTTTACATTAAACGACTAAATATCGAGTTTGGTAACTATCAAACAAAAATTGTGACCGCTAGAGTGGTAACAAACAAATATATATATATATAGTTTTGAACGGACCTCATTTTCGTCATCTCCTAGGTAGGATCGATGGACATTTGAAGAAAAATTTCAAAAATTCCGTCATGAGTACGACCTCAATAGCTGATTACCCTTAAGGGAAATCTGCTAAAAAAGGGAAAGGAACTATTCTATTTTTTTTTTAAATTCCTATTTCAAAATAATGAAGAAAAGGTCTATTTCTAGCTTCTTCTTCCTCAGATTATATACCAATTGGAAGATCACACTTTTTTACTCCCATTCCATCTCTAAAATCTGTGTGAAGCGTCGGTCCCGATACAAGCAAATGATGAAGTTTTACATGAAGTTTCACAGTAGAAGTAATAATGATCTTTACAGTGCGTACACCAGAGCTTTTCCAAAACGCTTATTTTTCGTGATGCTGCACGCTAAAATATTTTAAAAGCAGACTATAAAATTCATGTTTAAATTCATTTACTCCCTTTAGAGCATTACAATGAATATCAATAAGAAATGAAGAAAAATTGTATTTTGTTTAAAATGGTTAATTATTTTTATTGTATGTGCATATCTAATACTTCATTTCAGGTCCCATCAAGCTTCAAAAGGATTCTAAATTTTAAATTCAATAGAATTTTGTCTTTTTTCACCCACAGCTATCCTTTAGAGTTTTCCCATGGAACCTAATTTGCGGTATGTACACTTTATGATAAAAAATATAGTTTAGCCCAGAAATGTGCAAAAGTATAACTCTTTAAACTTTTAAAGCTGCATGGAAAACAATTTAATTACTCTGGTCTCAAACTAGCCATTAAGAGTCAATAGATAAGGTCAGTCATGCAGGAGGCTAAGCAAATTTTCTGTATGCTGGACACCTTACTGATCTGGTACCATCTATTTTCGAATTTTCTCGCTGTTAAAAAAAAATAAAAATAAAAAGGATTTCCAAGCTATTTTAAAATTACTAAGGCTTATCGGGACGAGTTTTGAAGAAATTGTAGATTATATATATATTTTTTAAAACATTTCAGAGGTTGCATTTTATCTTTGAAAGCGTCTTCTATAATTTAAATCGAGTCGGTTGTATGAATAAAAAAATAATAAATGAGAAAAACTGAGTGGAATTTTCGACGCTTGACGCGTCGGATGGAAACTAGGACTGCAGTAAACAACAGCATCTAATTAAAAATAAACACTGAAAGTGCCCGGCAACCTATTTTTTTACTCGTGAAATCCAATATAATTGTCAAACGCTGATTTAGACCCAATAATTTGTTTCTTTTAATTTCAAATAATAGGTGATGTTGTGTTTTGGCTGATAGACCTTTTAGCAGAGTTTAAAGCATCTCCTGGAATAATAATTTACCAACAAGAGACAACTAAAGGTCATTCAAGTCTGTATTTGTAATTTTTATATAACCAAATATGATTTAGTATTAAGATGACTATATTCTAATTATTCAACTCCATATAACCTGGCTAAAAGAAAACTATTTGTTCAATTAATTATTCAGTTTACTCTATTTTATTTAGGAATAACAAAATGAAATATTTTTTTTCTGAATATTAAATGAAAACTTTAATAAAAATTAATAGTTTCTAATAAAACATCATAGTCACAAGAAGAGGAGCGTTTCATTCTATTTCATTGGATAATCTCAATCATTAAAATTTGAAACATGGAACTGGTAGAGAATTTCCAAAGGGAATGAAATATACCATACTTATTGTAGCCTTAAAAATGTAAAATGTACTTAAACGTTTTTGGCAAATATTTAATAATGCTAATTTAAAAAAATATAATTCTTAATTATGGGAGTTGCTAAAGGCTGTTTTGTCATTAAAGGATTCAATGTTATGAATCAAATTTCGCACCAAAAATGTCTGGTATACTCATTAAACTGGTAGGCGTTTTAGTGGAAGAAAGAACAAAACTCTTCGATTATCCATGAAGCAGAAGACATAGAATAAAGGAAAATAAACATCCTATTAGATAGAGATAAATGATAAAGGACAAAGGATTCAAGATGAAGGATTAAGGATTAGTACCGAAGGATTGAAAAGCGAATAGAAATCACCGGAGGGGAAGGTTAATTTTCTTTCCATTCTATTAGTATAACTGAAATTATTTATATTTATTTTTACGAAAAATTAATTAACCAAAACAGAAGTATTTCGCGGTAGTGTTGTAGGAGCTTGCTGTGTTTCCTTATGAGCGCACGCAAGTAGCTCTGAAGATGGAGATAATAGTCTTTGAAAGTGCTTAGCGCTGAAATAAAAGTTTTTTGAAGAATTGGACGTTTTTTTCTCTCCAAGTCTCCAAGTAAATCAGAAGTATATTAATCATACTTTTGTTTTTCCACTCTGCAATACACAACTGACTATCAAACACTTACTTACAGACTGCAGACTAATAACTGACATGAACTTACCCACCAACCTATCTGAACTACTACACGACGACAGCCCATACATTACAAAAGTCATGAAACACCTCAAAGACACACACATTTACAACCAGATATAACATTTAAATAATATAATAATAATAAATAGACTGCAATAATATCCACTGGAGAAAAAATAAATTACCGTATTTTTACCTACCTCTGTAGATTTTTTAACCTTTTTTATTGGTTTTTATAAGGTGGCTTTACCTCTACTATTTTAGAATCATAACAAGAAAATGTGTGAATCGCTTAAATTGCGACACATCTAAATAAACTAAATAAATAAAAAAACTTTTGTTTTTCAAGAAACATTTTTTTTAAATATCCTCCAACATTTTTAGCCCGGTTTCATGTAATTGAACTTCCAAATACACAAAATCCGCATGGTCAATCATATATATATATATATATATATATATATATATATATATATCGAATAATTAGCCAGGACACAAGCTAAATCCACCCTTCGTTTGACAGATCTAAGATGCAAGTTAACAGACCCCGACTAAACGTAAACAACCTAATACGGAGAACAGATGTATAAAACCTTCTGAATGGATAATAATTTATGACGGGCTTGAAGATGGTGCCATCGCATCGAAAGCACAATGCCATGCTGTACTCGACCATCCGTCAGTGACGACGGTCTTACAACAATATATATACATCCTATCCAATATATATAATGGAAATATTTTAGTTAGATGTAACGACGAAACGCACGAGATTTAAAAACATAATAGTCATTATATAAGAACAATTTACGTTTTAATTACCCTCCCCTCCCTCCCCCCAATTAAGGCAGCGTCTCGAACGAGATATTTGTTGGCAGTAATTGGAGATAATTGATTCTTAGAGAATGAATGAAACAATAAAGGGGGATGTAGCGGAACTAAACGTAAAAATCTTCTGGTATTCATAAAGCAGAAAAAATTGAATAAAAAAAAAGAAAGAAACCTCGTGGTAGAGAATCGTAACAAAGCACTTCAGAGGAGTGAGAGATTCAAGATGAAGGATTAGGGTTAGTACGGAAAAAAAATGGGAAGGGGATTGAAGGGCAGTGGGGGAAAAGGGGAATAAGTAAAAAGAAGAAAAAAAAGAGAGAGGAAAAATAAAGAGATAGAAAGGAGGAAGAAAGTCATTCCTAATTTTTCTTTCTGAGTGTATTGGGGTAGGAGGGGGACGGGGGTGGAGGAAGCTTGTACCTTAGGAGCGGGGAGGGGATGCCGGGAGGGGGGCACACTTAACCACTCGCCCGCTCCCTCTCTCTGCCTTCTCCGTTCAGATCAATACTGCTAAGTCTCTTGCCCCTCCTCGGCAACTTTACCTACTTTCATTTAAAGCAAATAAACCCTCACTTGCAAACAAATACACACAGAGCACGCCTTTTTATCTCATTATTCTTGCCACATTTAAAAAAAAAATAAAGAAAAATAAATACGTAAAAAAAATAAAAGGAAATATATTTAATGAATTTTATATATATATATATATATATATATATATATATATATAATAGATAATTATTATAATAATACAAATTTTCTGTAGACATTATTATAACAAGAATTTAGTTAGACTTTTATTAATACAATAAATCATTTGTTTAATTACCAAATGTGCTATACCCGACATCTGTATCTATTTATTCAATGGAGAAATATTGTGGAGAAATTAATAGTAAATATTGATAATTTTTCTCTATATCAGCCATTATTAACAAAAAAAAGATAAAAGAATTTTTGTACTTTTTTTTTTTTAGAAGTAGTTTAATTCATACCAAATGTTGGGAAATTATCATATATATATATATATATATATATATATATATATATATATGGGGGATAAAATCCTAGATAAAACTGTTTTCTTTAGCCATTTATATAATTTCTACTAGCGGACCCGGCAGACAATGTCCTGCATGATATATCAAGCGATCAGGATATTAAATTTAATAATATTATGTTTAAAACAAAAGCTACTCTTAATAACACAAAAAAACAAGATTTGTTATGTGCACGTTTGCCTAAAAACGAATAGAAAATTAAATATCGGTACGCAAAAAAAAAAGGAAAAATAAGAGAAGAAAAAAAAGACGTTTTAGTTCTATGATTATCTGGGAGAATGCGCACTTCACGTAGTTGTCGTCCAATAATTAAAATAAACCCTCAACAATAATAATGCAAATACATAATGATAAATAAAGAAAAGAAAATAATTGCGACATTCAAATCAGATTAAAATAAATTTGGATAATAAGTAACAGTGTCTGAAAGTAAAAACCTCTCGCTGCTGCAAGCAGCTTTATTTAGATGACATATTTAAACTCTAAGGACATACATAAGATAAACATATTAACATTTCATTACATTTCCAATAACCTCACCCTTCGCCCTTCGACCGGAGACCGGGCTTGCGCGAAGTGAATATAACAAAAGTTACTCTAAATAGGAAAATAATTAACTTTTATCCTGTCCATATTTGCCGAAAAACCAATAGGAAACGAAATATGGCTATTTTTAATTTTAGCCCTACCTCACGACCCCCACTCCTGCTTCATCTGCCGGGTTGATCTGTGACGCTAAACCATCCGAGGCGTCACCCAAACGCATTCAAAAAAATTCATTCAAATCGGTCCAGCCGTCTAGGAGGAGTTCAATGACATACACACGTTCAGTAGAATTATATATATAAAGATTAAGAATCCAGTTTGGCTTGAACTAATACAATAAGTTATTTGTTTAAGTACCACATGTTCTAAACCCAATATCTGTATCTACTTATTCAATTGAGAAATAATGAGGAGAAATGAAAATATAATCACGTAAATATCGATTTTCTTTCCGTATTAGCCATTCTAAAGGAAAAAAAAATAAATGATTTTTTATATTTTTTTAGAATATTTTAATAGACACTAAATGTTGGGAAATTATCATATACATAGGGGATAAAATCCTAGAGAAAATTGTTTTCTGTAGTCATTTATATGGTTACTTATAAGAATTCAGTTTCACTTAAACTAATACAATAAGTAATTAGTTTAATTACCACATGCACTAAACCCGATATCTAAATCTACTTATTCAATAGAGACACAATGAGGAGAAATTAACATATAATCACGTAAATATCGATAATTGTTTTCCATTTCAGCCATTCTTAGCAAAAAAAAAAATAAAGGGTTTTTTAATTTTTTTTTTAGAAGTTGTCCTGTTCTGTTGGAAAATCCTGGATAAAACTGTTTTCTGTAGTCATTTTATAATTGCTATTAAAAATTTAATGGTCTTTTCTATTTTAGGTACGTCAGTTACCTTTGACGAAGATCTGTGATTTATTTTAATACTATGCTATTGTCATTGTATTACATATGTCGTTTATTTAAGAAAAACAATTCAACTTGTAAATGGCCTTTATTTACCAAAACAAACAAATACTTGAGCTCCTTTAGAAGGGTGCATAACAATATTTCATTTGGGTGACCAATAATTTTTAGTAGATTTTAGTATACATTCAAGTAATTTTTGCTTTTCATAACGTCTTCTCGAAACAAATTCTAACTAACAAGAGTGAAGGCGACTTCTTCTAGTCCCACATACAATCTTATTCCTCCTCTTGACGCTGGCCCTCTGGGCCTTGGCTTCTGTCAATTGGCTCTACATAGTTTTCGCTACGATCAACAGGGTAGTACTTGTACCGGAGACCTGCAAGCTTCTTTAGTCCATTGCATGACTTCCATAAGTCAGAAAAGAATGTCGTACCTGGGCGAATGGAATATTTAATACACTCTATAAGCGTCGCTGCGGTCTGTCGGGTACTGCGTTTAAAAACACCTCTCCGTATTTCCGAAGTGCCTTAAATGCTGTTTCATCCGATTTAAGAACACTACTGAGGTGAATTTAATCCATGATTACTAAGTATAATTTTCGAATAACCCTAATGACTTAATAACCCCTAGGACTTAATATATTGATCACATGGAAGAATAATAACTGTATTTGGGAAAAGTGATCATATTACTAGAAAAAATAACTGGCGTACCTAAAGAACATATGACTCGAATTTAGTTTGACTTAAACTATTTTATTTGTTTTTTTTTTACCAAAATTACCAAATGTACTAATCCCGTCATCTGTATCTACTTATTCAATGGAGATATAATCAGAAGAAATTAAAATATAATCGCGTAAATATTGAGGTTTTTTTTTTTTCATATCAGCCATTCTTAACAAAAAAGAAGTAAAAAGGATTTTTTATATTTTTTTAAAAGTAGTTTAATTGTCGCTAAATGTTGGGAAATTATCACACACACATATATTTTTGTGTGTGTATTTGAATTAACGTGTGTTTCAAATGGAGCGTTTCTCCTGGCAAAATTAAGGAATGGAAAAATGAATGGCTGCTTTCTAAAATGGATACAAAAGGTAATTATAATATTGGTATTCTTTTATTTGTATATCAATCATCATTTATATTTTAAATGCGTCGATAAGGTTTCGAATTTAATCGAAGCTGTAATGAGTTAGGCAGTAGCTCATTACCATCAATAGGTCTATATTTAAATATTTATTTTTGAATTTTCTTACGTACAACGTAAAAATAAATTCTAGGTTATATGGCTTTCTTTCACATGTGTAATAGACATTTTTATTAAATTAATGTATTTTATGAGAATATTAATAGGAATTTATCTTTATTATTGTTTAATTTCTATTCCAGTTTGTTTCCAACTGAGGACATTTTTTTTTCATATAAAAACTTTTGCAGAATATTATAAAGAAATATACGAGGTGTTTTCAAGGAATTAATAAGTAGTTATTGTTGTTTTTTATTGTTTACAGAGGGATATTTGCAGTGGAATGCCAGAAAGATCAGATCCGGTCTTTCAATGCTCCAGAGGAGTGAGACTCCAACAAATGATTTGAAATTCTAGAAGCCTTGCAGTTGACAGCTATGAATAGTCAATCATGCTGGAGGTTCATCAGGTTCGATGAAGGCCGACCGATTTTAAGTGAATAAATGAACTACACTACTGGATAGTTTGGTAAATATTGGTAAAAATGAGTAATATTTATGTATTATTAGAATCCAATGGCAGTGAAAATATGTATATCTAAAATATAAATACGGGAAAAACAAATATGCATTTACTGAAGTCCAAGAACTCAATGAACTATCCATTATATTATGGAATGAATTCAATGTTACTGATTGTAAAGTATTAGTTGTGATTATATATAGTTTTTTTTTTTATATATTAGTAACCGTTATTGCATTAAAATTAAATTATTTATTAACGTCTACCTTTTGAAACTAATGCTAATTGGTACTGGTTATCTACAGGTTACCGCCCTTTTCTAGCCAGGGTGGGACTAAAGATTTTATTTAATGAATTCCGTCACTAAATAAATTTCTTTTCCCAGGCGGGAATCGAACTCGCAAGTCTAGGATTACCATTTGAGATTAAAGGCAACGTTTTAACTCACACGGCTAACCTGAGCGCCATTGCATTAAGCTGTTCTAATATCAGGGGTAGTTCAAATGAGAAATTAGCTTTCTTGATAGATGGTGGTCAATTAAACCTTGAAACATTAAGTTGGGATCATTCTTTCAGAGAGAGCGTGCTATTCGGCTTCAAGGATAGATTACGACGATAGCTAGAGATAGTTAGGGGCATGGGGTTGAGGGGATATGATGGCAAGTCAGGAACACAGCAGTGGAACAGACGAGCTGAGGTGGCTGCCCTCCCTGATGTTACAGCCCTCATAGAACCATACTTGAATATCACTCTCTCACTCTCTCTCTCTCTCTCACTCACTCACTCTCTCTCACTCACTCACTCTCTCTCTCTCTCTCTCTCTCTCTCTCTCTATCTCTCTCTCTCTCTCTCTCTCTCTCTCTCTCTCTCTCTCTCTCTCTCTCTCTCTCTCTCTCTCTCTTTCTCTCTCACTCAATCACTCACTACCTCCCCCCTCATTAAACGGGCTATTCTTGGGCTATTCCTTCATCCAAAAAATTTTATTTCTAGGAGAACACTTACAATTTTTATCCCGACTATCTAGATTAACGCAGACAAGATTGATCTGAAATGTTCATTGACAAAAGTACTGAAGTACAAGGGTTGGTATACTGACGGCTGATAACTCAAAGCTACAAATAAATAATAAACAAAGAAAATTTGAGTTGGGAAAATGTAAAGAAATGCAATTAAACGAAATGGCTCTTTGAACAATATTTGTATAACATGATATTCTAAAGACGCATAATAACGAATGTATTTTTATTCGGCATTTCATCCAGGCCCAATTTTAACCGCTCATAAATACATCCATGGCTTGAGAAAAAGATCAACACTACTACTATGCTTTATTCAACATTTTAATACAAATAAAGATATTTAACTGATTATATGTAGAGAGATTCAAGTTGGTAGTCTTTAATTTTATATGAGTCATTCAAATGTCACATAGATAAATTGCAGAGTGAGTAGACACACACACAAGCACCTCCCATATATATATATATATATATATATATATATATATATATATATATATATATAGATAATACCTATGATTATATTCTGTATGAGCCTCGTCAGGAACATAACAACAAAATTTCTTTTCTCTCCACTAAAGTGGAAATATAAATCAGAAGCATTTTTACAAATTAATTAAATTTCAATCAAACTTAGTTCTATCGCTTCCAAACTGAATGCATTTGTTTCATGCAAAACTAAATATCAATTTCGTTAATGGCTTGAACCGGGTCTGGAGAGGTCTGGGTTTTCGATAAGAAGTGACATATGAATATATACCTACTGTTATACATGCGGGAATTTGAAGTTTCCAATCTTGTTGATAAATTTTCGTTTCAATTTTGACTTACACCTTCGGCACTTCTCCAATTATCCTACTTCACGCGATATCTACTTTAATCTGTTACATCACTTAACATCTTATTTCCAGCGTTAACGTGAAATGTCTTATGCATTTGATGCCTATTATGGAAGAAATAGGGAATAGTATGAGGTGATGACATCATCTGTGCTTACAGAGCTAGGCGGACTTAAGGAAGAATTATTCATCTTTCTCTTTTTCCATGAAAGAAGTATTTGAAATGTGGAAGTTTGAACTAAGCAGAAGTATAAGTACTACAAAAAATTCTGTATATTTCAATTTAATGACTTAACAAAGGCTATGAACGTCAAATTAGTTGTCTCATTATGTGTGTGCATTCGTGTATGCACACTTGGCTTCGTTCAGTACCACGTGTAATATTACTCTGACGGACCCAAATTTGAATCCCTAAGACCTACTTACATTACGAAATATTGCTCCTTCTTACGGAAATTAGATTTTTATTTTATTCTCTTCATTTAGAAATAAATATCAAATAGTTTTGGTTCACGGGCGTTTATTCATTCATTAGCCACGGGGCTCATGCTACGTTATTAGCAAGCTTACCGGCCCCTTACCCTGCTCCCTTTTCAGAGCAAACTCAACACCGTTATGATATACTGGAATGTGTTAAATATTTTTTTAAACATTTTTTAATATGTTAAATACAAAGAATAGAAACGATACGATCGCCATTGTACCAAAACATTAGCACGTGAATATCTTACTATGTTTATTATTTAATGGATTTTAGATTAGTTACCTACAAACAGATGTAAAACTGCGAAATCGGCTTTTCCTGATTACTTGAATTTTTATGAAGGGGTAGACATCTAATTAATTTGCAATTTTTTTTGTTTTTTTAGATTAATGACATATTTTAAATCATTGCTTCCCTCGTGAATTGTGATTTCTCCCTTTAAACCTGCTACGATGTTATTATTTAAAAAAATATAATTTAACACAGACCTCAACAACTGGAAATAATAACAGTATCAAAATTTCACTTAGAATAAGATGATTAATGAGAAAAAAAAATGAACGAAGCAAAAAAACTTGGTCGCATAGTGTTAAAGTAAACTATTAGAGCCTCGATTAATTTATTTATTAACGTCCACTTTATGCTACTTTGGCTAATTGAGACGGGTTATCTACAGAGAACCACCCTTTTCTAGCCAGGGTGGGACTGAGGAATTTATTTAATGAGTCCGACCCGAAATAAATAGAAGCCTCGATTAATAGTTACGGGATTAATTTATTGCTAAGTAAGGTTAATGATTAAAAAATCTGATTATCGCCATTCTGTTTCTATAGCTTTCTTTTTTCTTGTGAGTAACTTATTAGTGATGAGTTATGAGCAGCGAGCCAGGACACTTTTTAGAATCCATATTCTGAAAAAACCTGAAATAAATAAATTATTTTGATTACTTTTATAGTTGCAGAAATCTGAAGGAAAACAATACATGCTGGCATGCAATCCAGACATGTTTAACTATAGTTAAATACAGCTAAATGAAAATGTATAGAGCATTAAGTTTCTCACTATTTTTAATGGCCTGGGAACGGTTATTTTCGAAAAGGCTATAAAGAGTTCATATATATGTATTATAGTATTTTTTTTTCTATCGTCGAAATGTGACCTCGATTCAATGTTCGTTTGAAGGATAAGTACCCAGATAGGTGAATAGATGAAAAATACGACAAGTATATCACTGATTTATTTTCCTCTGCATGCTTCGCGTCCTCTATGCCTCATCAGGAGTAATACACAATTATAAAACGTCCGTCACGCAGGGGCTGCGTAAACCAAGCAGATTTCCCACGTCTAGTTTTACAATAGAGAAATTTCACGAGAGCCGAAGAGTTAAGAAATCGGCCGACCTAGCTTTTTGCGGGAAACTCACTCTCATCCGTTAGCCGCCCCGATTTCATAAAATTGCAAATATCTCGGTTAATATGCAAGATAGAGAATAAATGTATATAACAATATTTATAGTAAATTCCGTTTGCAATATGATCGATTCTATACAATTTTTCGATCCGACGTATAGTAACGGAAATATTTCAAATTTTAGAAAATCCTCCCCTCTAAACCCCCCCTCCCACTGGTCCGATTTCAGCCATTAACGAACTTCTTTCTTTTTACATAAAACGACTAAATATCGTGTTTGGTAACCATGAAACAAAAATTGCGACCGCTAGAGCGGTAACAGACAAATATATATATATATATATATATATATACAGTTTTGAAAGGACCTCATTTTCGTCATCTACTAGGTAGGATCGATGGACATTTGAAGAAAAATGTCGAAAATTCCGTCATGAGTACAACCTCAATAGCTGATTTCCCTTAAGGGATATTTGCTAAAAGATTCGACCCTCCCACCTTGGTGGTCATACACCTTATGATTGAAACAGGATTTGAAAAAGTTGATAATTTAGAAAATAGAACATCTTTGGCCTACCATTCTTTGACATTTAAACATAAATTTAATTTTGATGGGGTAGAAATTTTAGATAATCACAAAAACCCAACTGAAGATATCCACATAATTAAAAACAAGCATATTATGGACATGAAACTGAGATAAATAATTTTCATATTATATTCATCAAATATTTAAATAAACAGCAATCTATTAGATGTAGATATGCTTTTTCTGGAATCAATTTTTACATTGTTCATCATTTTAATGCATCGATATTGTCAGCTGTGTGTTATGGTACATCTCTATTATTGTTAGTCTAGGTGGTTAGGTCGAATCTTTTTATAATTGTCTATTAATCTTGCAAAGTCGTCATAGAGGACCCGAAACATTTAGAGAGAAATAAATCAGTGAAATAGTTCACGTATTTTTCATCTTCGGCCATTTCTCCTTCAACGAAGCATTTTTTTTTCTTTTCACCAATTCTACATAATAGTTCGAAACACCATTGTAATTTGAAATTATAATCAACTGTGTCTACTGGTGAGCCAGTCTAGAATTACCCTAACCCTGAAGAGAATATAAACATATTATAAGCTTCGTTTGAGGAACGCGGAAGTAGTTTGATTTACAATTGTTTTCCCTGATTAAATCATTTTTAAAGTAAATTCATTTCGAATAATGTTTGATGTCGTTTTGTCCCATTATTTTTATAATTTTTGTGAATAATAATAAAAAATCTACTATGACAAAAATGACTTTAGCAAATTGCAAACAAATATCGAAATAAAACAGTCAGATACCTCAGTCCAGGAGATAATGAATGATCTAATTGTTGAAATGAAAACTCACAATTATAATCACACAATAGTATTTTTATAGAATTACTACATTTTTACCAGCAGGAAATTAGATATTAGTTATTTAGTGTCCATTTTAGCTATAACTACTTGAACTTTAGGTTTGTTCAAGTAGAAAGAGGACAATGTTGCTTTAAATCGAGCCAGATTTATATGACATTTTTTTATTCGTATGGAGAAAGAGTACAGATAGAATATGATTTTCTAAGCCTATGAGATTAAATGTATAAAACTAGGCAATATTTGTTTTAATAAATGTGTCACTAAACATCTTGGTTAAGTTTGCCCCGCTTGTCGGTCAACCCGACGACATCGGCAGAGTCCATACCAATGTTACCAATGCAGGGCGTAATTAGCTACCAAGAGGTCATCTATTTTTATATCGAGTAGAGATTAGGCAATTAACAGCTAATTTGAGCAGCTAAAACGGTTATTTGTTACCTCCTAATTACAAATATGCCTTTCATTGTAATATTGAACAATTAGATGGTACTTTAACGGTAGCCGATATGTTGAGAACTCTCCATAGTAATGTATTAAGAGCCATAAGATTACTCTTGTGGGAGAAAAGAAGAGGGAGGGAGGGAGAAAGAAAGTTAAAAAGAGAATAAATAAATATTCATTTAATAACAGGTTCAATTCCGCCCCAAGACAAATCACTAATTTAAAAAAAAAAATGGGCCATGAGAGGTTGAACTATGAAAAATTGACTTGAAATAAATTAACTCTGGTTGAAAATTAATTTGAAATGATTGACACACTATTTTGTCTGGCTTAATCGGGATAAAAATGTAAAAGTAATTATTCAGAATAAATTATAGGGCCCGTGTATAACTAAATACACTTGTTCCTGGCATTATAATAATTTCGATCTCTTATAAAAAATAATGGTTCTTCACAGAAGTCTATGTTTATATCATAATTATAATCTCGTTCTGAGGGTTATTCTCAATTATAAAATCACAATAAAACTGCCCTGTATTAGAATAGCCATCAAAGACAAAGCTGAATAAAATAACATATAGTAAATTTAAAAACAAGAAATATGGTTCTTGATGTGTCATTTCTTCTTCAGTCATCCTAAGAGCTTTCATAAATTTCGTTTTCATTGAATTACGTTTTAACCAGCCAAAATTTATTCCCATCGTAAAAAAATGTTAGAGTGGTCAGTCCAAATACCATTCCCGTCTACTAGTGAAATTACTTCCTATCCATCCTAACAATTTCATTTATTTTTTATTAGTTTTTTCCACCAAACAATTATACAATTGCTTGTGCTAGTTCATATTTATGCATTTCGTTGCATATCTGAAGACTAAATAACTTAGTTCAAATTGCTTCATAAGATAAAAGAGGATTTTGATGTCAAGAAATACTCACGCAAACACAAAATAGTTTTACCAATTTATTCAGTTCACTTACTTATTATTTTTATTTAGCATTATAATTCAGTATATGTCGTCCTCGCGAACAGATGAAGTGTCTAAGACAGAATGATTTATTTGATGTTTCTGTTTTGGAGAATAAAACTATTGCAGGTAAAAATTTAAGTTTTGGAAAATTTTGGATTATAGAATACATCTTTTTCCAGTTTAAATTGGTTCTAAATCCCCTACTTTAATTGAGCATTATCAGGAAGAAACGTAGCCATGATACTTAGATTTGCCTAAGATATTCATTCATTATAAAGGGGAGTACAGATTTTGTGGGTTTAATCAGTGAGGTTACTAGAGTTCTAGAGAAAAAACATTTAACGAAAATTGTTAATAGAACTATATAAGAATGCATATGACGGAGAAAGTAAATCTATATTTGTGAACGGATAATAATTTATTAGACTTGGAATTGTCATAATAAAATAAGTCAATGTGGACATAAAGCCAATATTAAATGAATAAAAGGAAAGAAAAAGCGGGGTTTCTGAGAAAAATAATGTTTTCTTCTTTCGAATGAACTGTAGATTTTGTTTATTAAGGGTAAATCTTGCCGTGGGCAGGAAGTCCTTGCCATTCTCAAGAACGGCCTTAAAAAGAGTCTCATTACGACAAGGTCTGTATTTCCTTGTTTTCTTCGTGGTAAAGCTAAGACACAAACGAACCAGGAAGAAGAACTTAGAAGGAAAAGGCGATTCTTTCCAGGGTCAAACGACCAGGAGCCTTCTCGCTAATTAGTTTCACAACAGACACATAAAGACAATTGAAAATCATTTACTGTTTGAAAATTCAAATACAATTTTAATAAACCATAGAATAGGGCAAAATTTAGGTAAGGACATGGCAAGGGAAAACTGAAACGAAATAGCAACAGATAAAATGAAAACAACCATCGCTTCTGTCAGAGGAGGAACCAATAAAATGTTACCCCTTGCCCTAGGCTAATGAAGATAAGATCAATAATAGAGATATCATCCTTAGTCCGTATGCCAACTAAAACTAAGGCAGTCTACTCGCAATTGGTTCTACACATTGGTATTGTGTAGAAGAACAGATAAGGCATTGCTCCATTCTTCTTCTCGTTTTGAAACCTGTTCCAGACAATGGTGCGCGGGAGTTAAAACGATTATCGCGATTAATAATCCCAGGAGATTTATAACAGAAATGTAAAAGAACATTCATACATTCTTTCTTGGTGCCCGAAGTGAAATTTCCTTATAGTACTGTATATTTTAACCAAATGGGAATAGTCAACCCCGAAATGAAAGCTAAATCACAGGAATTCGATAAAACCTTTAAGCTTCCGTAAATATGAAAATAAATTACAACCTCCTTTGGTTTGAGGTATTTCCTGTGACGTCCAGTCAAATGTGATATTTAACTAAATTCCCCAAATCAGAGCCTGAAAAATTAGGTTTCGATATAGAATAATTAAGAAAGCTCTATTAGCAGAACCTCACGAGAGGAAGGGCTTTACTTTTTTTAACTTCAGTTTATATCTGGCTATAAATTCGTTTAGTACGGAAGACCAATTTACTCACATAAAGTATTAAACTTCATATCGTCTGCTGTAAAAAATATAGTACAATTTAAAAATAAATTAAGAATCTCATTATAATATAATAAACTTTTTTTGAACCAGTTTGGGACTCCACTTAAACGTATATTCCTTTAAAATTGACATCCAACGAAAGCAAAATAAAATATAACTCTACTTGATTAACTAAATGAGTTTTGTTTTTTCTTGGTTATTCTAAACTAAGCAGTGTAATATATTATTCATGAACTTTTTCACATAGCACTTTTCAAAATTCTAGAACTTATTATTTATACGAATATAATTAGTATATGTATAATTTAATGTCCGTTTTGAAACTTTTGAATAAAATCTTTTAAAAAATTTATACAAACAATTAATGTATTAATAATTTTTTGAATGAGTAATGCTCCCAATCATCTAAATACAAAAAAGAAATTAATCCCTACTGGCGTTGAGTAATTTGTATAAACTTCTTGTTCCGTCTCTAATAAGGAGAAAGATGAAGATTATTTATTATTATAACAGGCCAATTAATTCATATTTAACCCTTTTATTTGGCAATACTCCTACCTTTTTTGAATCTTAAATAAGTGCATAAAGAAGTAGTTGCATTATGCGTGGAACAAAAGTCTTCACGGGTACAAAATAATTGAATCAAATCTCATGAAAATACTCAAATCAATGCTATAATATTATAACCTTCACTGTACGGTATTTGATTTGTATATCTAATGTAAAATTATATTTTTTTCTCTCTCTCTTTTTAGAATATTTAGGTTATTAATTAAGAGATTATTTTCCTTTAATTTATTTTATTGCCGGCAAGTAATGGTATAATGCAGCTTCCTCGAATTAAGACGAATCATAAATATTTCCCCGAAAACGATACCCCTGGTTTTGTAAATATCGTTAATACTACTTCCCTCTGCTCTCTTACATTATTTAAAACTTATCTTCGGTTACGTTGTTGAATTTCCCCCATTCCATAAGGCAGGATTATCGGAAATAACTTTTAAATTAACAAGACGTAATTCTCCAAATGGCTTGAAACGCCTCCTAATTTAAATGTCGGATTATTCAGTATCTCAATCTGTTATTACTAAAGTTCACCTAGACACAAGATAATTTCTATAAGTTTAAAACATTTATTAGTGTATATTAAAATATTAATAAGCAAAATATAATTATAAAAGCGAACTCTAGAGCCTATGTATCTCTTTATTTTAAGAATAAAATATATTAAAATAAATATTTTTAAGAACTATTTCATTTTCTTTAGTGTTAACTGTTTCAGGGTGAGGGGTGTCTCTCCCCGTTATTGAGTGTAGACCCCGAAAAAAATTACCAATAGAAAACACAAATGAAAAAGTAAAACAAAAAAAAGTACATATAACCTTGTTTTTTTTTTTCTCTCAAAACCTTATAAAAATGAAACATCATGCTTCAGTTAAATTTAAAATTTATTTTATTAAGTTTTCTGATTCCTGATCATTATTTTATGTTTTAACAACTACGAGTTGTATCGTCAATGTTTCAAAAGAATTAAAAAAAAAAAAAAAAAAAAAAAAATATTAAAAATTACTTTATAAACGGTGGAAAAATCCCTTGAGGAAAACTGAAAATTGGCGGGCACTGTGTGTTCAGCGCTCCCCTTTAGCAGCTGGTGGAATTAAAAAATGCTGGGAGTAGAATTTTCCCTCGTCAGGGGCGCTGGAGGTTTTTTCCTATTTTTCCAGGACGAGAGAGTGCTGCTGGTGGCCGGTATTTGAACTAAGCAGGAAAGGGATACGGGGTTTGGTAGGGGGTTTCGGGGGTGGGGGGGGTGGCGAGGATGAAGGGGGAGAGGCGAGCAAAGGGAGAGGAAGACTATTACAGGGAAAAGGTGGAGGGAGGAAGAGAGAGAGAGACCGACTGATGTAGTGGCTGCGTGTGTGAGAGGGAGGAGAGGAATATTATTCAAAATGTCTAACCCTCAGCGAGCCTTGCGGAAAGAGGGTGGGAAGGGGGTGGCTGGAATGGGCTCATTACGCTTGCAGAAAAGCCCCAGCGGCCATGCTGGATCCAGAGGGCGGAGGGGGGAACGGCTCCGGAAAACAATTGGGAAAAATTATAAAAGACGCCCCCTGGACTGCTCATGCAGGGGCCGTGCAGTTTTCTATCGGAGTGGGGGCTAGAGGGCGGGGTCTAAGCCACGCCTACTAGCCCGCTCGATAATGCTTCAAACCTTGCCCACATGGGCTCACACGGACACAGGTTGAGGAGAAAAACTCTCTAGCCCTTCCATCCCCTACTCTGGAACCCTCTCAGCCCTCCCCTCCCTCACCAGCCACCAACATGCCCCCAAGAAAAACCCTTCCCTCCATAAAAACACATAAATTGTTTTCAGGCACCACCCTCTACTCCCCTGGCTTATCCCCGACCGCATCCAGTCCACTCTCTACAGGATGCAGCTTCCCATTTTATTCTACACTACACCTAATAATAAGAGGATATAATTATTCAACAAAACCAATTCTAAGATTTTTATAAATGATTTACCATAATCTTGTTTTAATGGTTGTAAAGCATTCTTGATATGCTTGGAGTATATAAAACAAACTACTAATATATAAATACCTTTAACTCTTTTTAAAAGTTCCTATATATTAGATATGTTCTGGGTTCAACTCAAAGAATTCCTTTTTTCTTGTTAGGCATTACCTTAAAAATACTAATGTCCATGACCTCACCTGTTTAGTAAAACGTTGTGTGACCGTGAATAAAACAACAAAGCAGATATTGACCCAATGAATATTCAATAAAAAATATTCCTTTATTTGCAGTTTTTCTTTTCTTATTCTTCTTAATATTTAATTTAAAAGACACATCGCTCATCTGTTAAAATTTAGAAGGTACTAGAAAAGGGTACTAAACCCAATAATTAGTTTATAGCTCTACACTCTTGCTCGCACTAGTTTAGGTGTAAAAAAAAATTGTATTTTTTTTTTTTTTTTTTTTTTTTTTTTTTTTTTTTTTTTTTACCATTCATTGTGACTAGAAGTTTCTTCTCGGCCTGTCACTAACCAGGGTCTGCCTGACCTAGAATATTGTAGAATTCACCATTTGCACAACACAGAAGATTTTAATTGTTAACAAAATACTCCTCATGAAATATCTAAGATGATTAGAAACATGTTGCGTGGAAAAAAAAATAATATCATTTCTAAAAATTATTCCACTTGCTCACCATCCATCAACTTTGTGTGATAAGTGGTACATCCCATTTTTATTTTTATTTACCTTTCTTCTATATTATAATCCATATTTTTACTTACTAGCCCAGAAGACAACTTAAAATACATAAGAGTTGTGGCCATTTGGGCAGAATGTTTGTCATAGCTGTCATGTGAATGTTTAATTAAAAAAAAAAAAGTAACATTTGTGTAGATCGTTTTAGATTTCAAATGATTGGAATATTTATTTATTTTTCAATTTTAAGTAATGAATTTTAAAAAGAAAATATTCCTATTGAAAATACTTTCCGGACAAGTAAATGAAAATATTGAGAATTTCATAGTAGTTTAGTACTGTCGGGCATTGTCTCGTGTAAGCTAATCTCTTTGTGTCCAAAATACCTCCTGTTTACAGAAGACCTTGGTTTGCTTAGAGTCAGAATGAACAGATTCATTTGACCCAATGTAGGGGGAAGTGGTTCTCATATGAGCTCAATACCCGTTTCTAGCCCAAATCAAGGCCAACCTCTCTTTACTTACTACATTGTGTATTACTAATCTCTATGTAGCAACACTAGGAAATTCCTAAGAAAAAATTTTAATTGCAATAATCTTATTGTCTGACTACTTTCCTGCATAATTGCAAGGTACAATTAAAATTTATTCACAATAAAAAAAAAGAAGCAATATCTGTGCTATTTGTTCCGAACCTCGCACAATGGCTGATGATTATACATATTGCAAAAAAAAAATGCAGGGTCGTCCTTTTGGACAGATGTAATGAAATGGTAAACAGTAGCCTTTACAAATTAAGTGACCCCTAATGAACTATGCCTCCATATTAATAGATACTATTTCTTCCTAAATTATGTGGCCCGTCACACAGAGCGGCGTAAAGTAAGCAGATTTCCCACGTGAAGGTTTGCCATAGATAAATCTACATACTCGTAACACCACCGTGAATACAAAGTGAATAAATACAAACGGTAATGCGAAATCTTTCAGTCAATTTTAATAAACTCCAAACGGAAGGCGTCAGAATTGTTAACAAACAGGTCTGCCAACCTCGCAGGGCTGAATATAAATATTCTAGATCGGAACAAAAAAAAGTTACAAAAATTATATTTGAATATAACTAATTTATTGATAACTATTTACTATATCTAGTACTGTAATTTATAAGGAATCAGCGTAATTTATATCTCAATCACTCAAACTTTAGTAGTCCAAGAACTAAGGACCGGGGGGGGGGGGGGGACAGAACGTATTTACATGTATGGGGGTGGGATCAAAAGAACATATTTGCATGTATCTCGTATAATCAAGGTCTCTTGAAAACAATATTTGGTATATAAGGTTCAAAAAAAGAGGTTTATTATAAAACAGAGTATTGTTCATGTGACGTGAGTAAAAGAGGTGGTAAGCTCAGGACAGAAAACTGAAAAATGCAAATATCTAGGCTAATATTCAAGTTAGAGTATAATTGTATATAACACTATTTATAGTAAATTTAATTTACAATACGATCGGTTGTATATCATTTTTCGATCCGACGAATAGTAACGGAGATATTTTGAATTTTCAAAATTCTCCTACTCTAAACCCTCCCCTTCCCCCGGTCAAATTTTAGCTGTTAGCGAACTTGATCTTTAGTTTTGCATGAAACTGTTATATATCGAGTTTGGTTACGATACGACTAGAGCGGTAACATACAAATATATATATATATATATATATATATATATATATATATATATATAATTTTGAACGGACCTCATTTTCTTCATCTCTGATGATCGATGGACATTTGAAGCAATTTTTCGAAAATCGTGTCATGAGTACGACCTCAACAGCTGATTTCCCTCAAGGGAATTTACTAAAAATGTACAGTAAAATGGGATAAGCTTAAACACTAGTTGATTATTTTATTTATGCATTTTTTATGTTACCTATTTTGTTTTACATTTTATTTATTAACGAACACTTTGTTTTACATTTGTGCCCCTATAATATGTAATATGGCAAGAACATTGAGATAATTTCAACAAGGAATAGAATATTTAAGATCATAATAATATTAGATCAAAAATAAAATACCAGTATACATATTAAAGAGACCACATTTCTGTAGATTTCTACTCATTCATGCTCATTAATGATAATTGACTTTTTTATTTGGATTATATCAACTAAAAGAAACACTGATTTAACTCTTGAGAACGCAAATTCAGATCTACTAGTCAGTTGCCTTGATATTGTTTTTAATACCTCAACAACCTGTAGATAATATGCTATCAATACTCAACTCAAACTGAGTGGACACAAGTCTTCTATAATATATAAAATGAAGAAAGTAGTTAGTATTTATTAAAAGTGTAATATTAACAATGTCCAACTTCCTCCATTATATAAAGTGCCTCAATATTTATTGAGGAGGGCGCATCACCTTAACAGAGTAAGGGAAATTATTAGGAGATTAAAACCTATTGATTAATTGACTTGAGAGTCAGTGCTACTCAATCTTGAGAACATGCTAGTCCCTCCTAAACCAATTCAGGAGCTATTTGTATAAAAGTCCGTCACGCAGGGGCTGCGTAAACTAAGCAGATTTCCCACGTGAAGTTTTACAATAGCTAAATTTCACGAAAGCCAAACAGTCACGGAAACGGCAGCACTAGCTATAGACGGAAACTCATGACAAGACCCGAAGGTAGCCGAACTCACTTCGACCGTACCAATTAATAAAAATGCAAATATCTCGGTTAATATTCAAGATAGAGAATAAGTGAATATAACAATAGTTATAGTAAATTTAATTTTCAATAAGATTCATAATATACGATTTTTCGATCCGACGTACTGTAACAGAGATATATAGAATTTTCGAAAATCCTCCCCTCTAAACCCCAACTCCCCCTGGTTCGATTTCAGCCGTTAACGAACTTGGTCTTTCTAAACCCCCCCCTCCCTCTGGTTTCGATTTCAGCCGTTAACGAACTTGATCTTTCTAAACCCCCCCCCTCCCCCTGATTCGATTTCAGCCGTTAACGAACTTGATCTTTCTTTTCACATAAAACGACTAAATGTCGAGTTTGGTAACGATTAAACAATAATTGCGACCACTAGAGCGGTAACAGACAAATATATATATATATATATATATATATATATATATATATATATATATATATATATATATACAGTTTTGAACGGACCTCATTTTCGTCATCTCCTAGGTAGGATCGATGGACATTTGAAGAAAAATTTCGAAAACCGCGAGTACGACCTCAATAGCTGATTTCCCTTAAGAGAAATCTGCTAAAAAAGTAGAAGAATATGTAGAAAAATATCTTTTCAAAATGAAGAGAAATTCTTAGATAGCACTCTCATGCATTCCACAAATTGAGCCTAATTTAGTTTTTTTGTTAGCTAATTAGTTTGTGTCATACTCGATAACTAGAGATCAGAATTTATTGAATGTAAATTATTTAATCGTTAGTTTTGATAAATGAACGTAATTTTATAAGATCGCAAGAAACATTAGTAGTTTAGATCTCATTTATCAACCGGCTAAAAAGTTTTGTGTAAAATTTGAATATGCTTAATATTTAAAGTGCATTTTTATTTATACATTTAAAGGCTTTCGAAAAATAATTTTAATATTATTAGTTATAGGTTTTAATATTTATACTTTGACAACTTTAATACACACCCAGTTAACAAGAAATATGTTATTTTGTAGAGTCTACTTTGAGCTACTAAGGCTGTTTGGGACGGGTTCTCTTCAGGTTACCATCCATTTCTCGCCAGGGTGGAAATAAGGATTTTATTTAATGAGTTCGTCACCAAATAAATTCCTATTACCCAGGTGAGAATGAAACTTACATTCTGGGTTCACGAAATGAGATTGGACAACGCCATTACATGGCATTAGCCTTCTGTCAGTAAATTCTCCCAAATGACTTTCTACAAAAATATTTAAGCAATGAAAAGTTGTATTGTATAATATATCCATACTTACTGATCATAGACTATGATTAAAATTTCAGATATTCCTGATTAAATTATTCAAAACTAGCTGTTTTGACCTCACTAAATAGTTTGTGTAAATAGGTAGGAAATTGGTTGTCATTTCAATTACAGTCTGAAAAATATAATTTGATGAGGAATTCTGAACAATAGTGACATTTTAATTGCCGTTAGAATCGATAAAATGGCATTAGCCATAATAAAAACTCACTTCTTAATAAGTCTATTTTTTATGTCCCACTTTTGGAACTACTTCAAGAACTCATAGCCACTAAATATTATTATACTAATAACTTTTTTACATTTTTGGCATCAATAGCCCCGCTGGCACGAATATCACAGAAATACTGTTAAAAGCAAGACAGATTTTCCACCCATTGCTGATTCCAAAATCAGCTAGATTCTAGTTATGTGAGTCATAAGTCTAATCATATAACTAAATTCACATATTTAGAAAACGTTTTCATGGTCAATAGTATCATACTGATAGCACTTTAAGAGCGAGTATTCTGCCCATAAAAAAAAAAAGTCCGTCACACAGGGGCTGCGTAAACTAAGCAGAGTTTAAGTGTAAACAAAAAGCTCTGCCAACCTCACACCTAGAAGAAAAACGATTACAGAAATATATCAGAAAATAACATATTAATGTTATTGAAAACTATATACTATATCTAGTAACGTAATTTGTAATGAATCAGAATAATTTTTATCTCAATCGATCAAATTACAGTAGTCCAAGAACGTAAGATGGGGGCGGGGGTGTCAGCAGAACATATCCGCATGTATCTCGTATAATAAAGGTCTCTTGAAAACAATATTTAGTATTTAAGAATCGAATAATGTGGTTTATTATATAACAGAGTATTGTTTATGCATCATGAGTAGAAGTGGTGGTTTGCTGAAGGCTGGAAACTGAAAAATGCAATTTTCTCAGTTAATATTCAATATAGATAATAAATGTGTATAACAACATTTATAGCGCATTCAATTTGCAAGAAGATTGTTTCTATATAATTTGTCAATCCAACGTATAATAATGGAGATATTTTGAAATTTCGAAATTCCCTCCTCTAAACTCCCTCCCTCCCAATGGTCGGATTTCAGCCGTTAACGTTCTCGTTCTTTTGTTTTACATAAAACGATCAAACATAAATTACGACCACTAGAGCGGTAACAGACCAATATATATATAAAATTTTGAACCAACCTCATTTTCTTTATCTCCTAGGTAGGATTGATTGGCGATTTGTGTAAATGTTTCAAATCCGCGTCATGAGTACGACTTCAATAGCTGATTTCCCTTAAGGGAAATCTGCTAAAATGTCTGGTTAGGTGGCAAATGAATCGACAACTTAGTTTCATGAAGCATTAACAGAGTGTATAGCGTGGAAGACCATGGTTCCAATTTCAACAAATGTTTTTGAAATATAGAAAAATATAGTAATAAATAGTAAAAGTTTAGTCCGGCCTTCTAATACAAAATTATGGAGTGTGGTTTTTTTTTACGGAAAACTATATATGCCTAACATTGTCGTAATAGAATATATGCGTTTGATCCGAAATCAACAAGATAAAATTTAAATAGGCAAAAATCCTGGAGAAAAGTTTGTATAGAAAGGAACTAAGACAAGTTTCCGATATTTTCATTTACCATATAGTGATAAATAAAGTTTAGCTCCCTTAAAATGCATTACAAAAGGAACAAACGTATTCATTGAAACGTTCATTTTCGAATGTTGAAAGGCGTATGTTATGCCAAAATTCCTACGAATATGAAATATAAAATAGGAATTACCTAATTAAATATTAAAGCTTCTAAAACGGAAATTTCATTATAGAAATACCATTGTACATACTGTTTGGATAGGAGAAACGTTTCATTTCTCTACAATAATCAGCCAAATTTAAAACGCTCGCATTCCAGTCTCATGAAAATCCTGTTATCGGATAGTTAAAAAAATCCAAAACCCCTGTATGCAAGTCTAAAACATTCTCTTTAAAAATTATATATATATATATATATATATATATATATATATCTGTGTGTGTGTATGGATGATTAATACGTCAAATAAATGAAATTTATGTCGGTATATTTCGAAAATTAAAGACCAAAGGGAGTTCAAGTATTCCTGTCACATGATTAAATAAGAAACTGAGATGTATTTCTAAGTTGCATATTTATATTAAGTACGAAAAAAAAATCGTCTGGAATTACATTTTAGTGGAAAAATAAATAATTAGTTGACTATTTGGATCTTTTATTCCAGTCGTTGCCAATTTCCTTTTAATGAACTTAATGGATGTGTTCAGTATTGACACAAATGATATGGTGAATATTCTTTCAGTATAATGACTCATCTAACTTAATATGTGTATTGGCTGTCATATTAAATAGTTTTCCAATTTTTTATTGTAGGATTATAGAAATTTATTTTTAGATGGGGATAACCACCATGAAATCATGAATGCAATTCTGAGCCTATAATTTCACTATGTAATCAATCTAATACTTCATTTTCATACAATTATATTCCGTGGCGCGTAATAAAATATGCCTCGATATAAATATGTTCTTTTTCTTCCTAAATAAAAAAAAAAAAAAAAACAGCACGCAGGGGCTGCGTAAACTAAGCAGATATCCCTCGTGTACTGATATATAGAAATAGTTTTACCGGAAAGAAAAACAATTACTGAAATATATCAGAATATAACATATTAATTTTATTGAAAACTATTTACTACATTTAGTACTGTAATTTATAATGAATCAGAATAATTAGTATATCAATCGCTCAAATTTTAGTAATCCAAGAACTAGCGACAGGGCACCCCCCTCAACAGAAAGTATTTGCATGTATCTCGTATAACAAAGATGAAACCTTGATAACAATATTTGGTATTTAATTTTAAAATAAAATGCTTTATAATATAATAGAGTATTGTTTATGTGGCATGAGTAGAAGTGGGGGTTTGCTGAAGGCTGAAAACTGAAAAATGCAAGTAGCTCTGTTAATATTCACTATAGAGAATAAATTTACATAACAATATTTATAATAAATTTAATTTTCTATAAGATTGTTTCTATACAATGTTTCGATCCGACGTACATTACGACCGAAAATTTGATCGAATTTGAGCAGATTTCCCTCGTGAACTTTAACAATAGGTAAAACTACATACGTGTAACAAAACCACCGTTAATATTAAACAAATAAATACAAACCATGATAAGAGCCACCAGACAGGAAGCGCCTGAAATGTAAACAAACAGCTCAGCCAACCTCACACAGGAAAGAAAAACGATTACAGAAATATATCAGAATATACCATATTGATTTCATTGAAAACTATAAACTATATCCAGTAATGTAATTTATAATGAATCAGAATAATTTTTATCTCAATCTATCAAATTTTAGTAGTCCAAGATCTTAAAACGGAGGGGGAGGGGGGTCATCACATCATATTTGCATGTATCTCGTATAATAAAGGTCTCTTGAAAACAATATTTGGTATTTAAGATTCGAATAACATGGTTTATTATATAACAGAGTATTGTTTATGCATCTTGAGCAGAAGTGGGGGTTTGCTGAAGGCTGAAAACTGAAAAATACAAGTAGCTCTGTTAATATTCACGATAGAGAATAAATTTACATAACAATATTTATAATAAATTTAATTTTCCATAAGATTGTGTCTATACAATGTTTCGATCCGACGTACATTACGACCGAAAATTTGACAGTAATGTCCCAAAAACTTTGACAAATAATATAGGGTTATTGTATAAATCTACTATGTGTGTATAGGGGGGTGTATGTAAATACACATTTTTTAAGCAATACCTTCTTTTATTTTTACTTCGTCATAGTGAAATCGATATTTCATTAAGCTTACTTGTAAAAGTAAATGTCAAAATCGTAAGTGTTGGATAAGGAGAAAGTGACCTGTCTATTTTTTTTACCATTCTTTTCTGTTTAAAAATATGTTACATAATACGTCGTATTGGATAAGTTATTTAATCGAATTTTCTTTTTATATATATATATATATATATATATATATATATATATATATATATATTTCTTAATATTTAAATTAATTACGACTTTGTTTTTATTATTCAATGTAAACCTCCAGTCCTGCTTATGTGATTTTCACATTAGTCTCACATATAACGAACACCTTAAGCCCAGCTTAAATACTAGGTAGCACTGTCAATGTGTCTTTACCAAGGGAGAAACACGTACTTAAAGGTGAGATATGTGAGTAATTTCAGTGACGGAACTCCATTTCAGCTTGTGTTTGTTCTTCTGTAAATTCGTCGCGGTTGTTAATCATGGAATTACAAGTGAGAAATTTACAGAGTGACATATATTTTATTTTTAATTTTATTCCTTTATATATTTAGTTAAACTCATAATATGGGTCTATAATAGTAGCTATTCTTCGTTCAAATGGTCATTTCATACTATTATTCAATGAAGTATACCTTCTATTTCATTACAATACTGCTATCTGTGAGTAATAATGTCCATTGTTCATTCCAATGCTCATTTTATGCCTTTGTCCTTCAAAGTAAACCATCGATTTCATTACAATGCTTGCTGTCGGCAAGCACTGGAGGGCATTGTTCATAACAAATTTCATTTTATTCCTATAATATATTTAAATAGAGAATAACTTTTATTAACTGACACTGCGAATTATGATGAGAAAGGGATTTGATAAAATATAAATAATGTTTCCTTTTTGTCTAATCTAATTTCCTTTCTCAAATCTACATTAAAAATTAAATATCACTACGATATTTGACAATCCTACGAACATTTGGTCAGCTCATCTTCCCCGCATATCCGAAAACGATTAGGTTTTTAGCAGATTTCACTTAAGAGAAATCAGTTATTGAGATCGTTCCTCATGACGCGGTTTTCGAAAAATTTCTTCAAATGTCCATCGATCCTACCCAGGAGATGACGAAAATGAGGTCCGTCCAATATTATATATATCTCCCTTACTGTACGTCAGATCAAAAAGTGTATAGAACCCATCTTATTGCAAATTACATAACCGAGATATATTCATTTTTCTGTTTTCAGCCTTCAGCAAACCCCCACTTCTACTCATGTTGCATAAACAATACTCTGTTACATAATAAACCACATTATTCGAAGCTTAAATACCAAATATTGTATTCAAGAGACCTTACGAGATACATGCAAATATGTTCTAGTGACCCCCCCCCCTCTTACGTTCTTGGACTACTAAAATTTGATTGATTGAGATAACAAATATTCTGACTCAACATAAATTTCAGTACTAGATATAGTAAGTAGTTAAAATTAATATGTTATATTCTGATATCTTTCAGTAACTCTTTTTTCTTTCCGGTGCAAAGCTGACATATCTTTACATTTCGCTTCCCGTCAGGAGTGGAAAGGTTTCATATTAGCGTTTGTTTGATACACTTAAAATTCACGGTGGTGTTGTGTTACTAGAGTGTATATTTATCTATTGTTAAACTTCACAAGGGAGATCTACTTAGTTTACGCAGCCCCTGCGTGACCTACTTTATTACTTTAGAGCGGTTACAATAACTCTCAGCTTTCTTTAATACCCTCCTCCCTCATCTAATGAAGTGTTCCGTTTTGCCAACGACTACTGTCAAAGCACGTGACGCCGCAACCTCTTTGATCCCACAGGGGGATGTACCTTCTCTACAGTTCTTCTACATAAAATTCGCCAAGCCGTCCCCTTCTTTATAGGTCATTACGTACTTGTCTTTTAGAAGATTCTCCTTTAGGGAAATCAGCTATTGAAGTCGTGCTCTTGACTTTCGACAAATATCCACAAATTCTTGCCCAGGAGAAAAAATTAAGTCCGTTCAAAGCTATGTATTAATATATATTTGGCTGTTAACACTTTAGCGGTAGCAGTTTCTGTTTAATCGCTACCAAACTCGATATTTAAACGTTTTATGTAAAACTAAAGTTCACTTATAGCTGGAATCGGACCAGTGAAAGTGGGGATTCAAAGGTGGAATTTCAAAAATTCCAAACATCTCCGTAATTGTGCGTCTGATTGAAAAATTGTAAGAGACTAATCTTATTCCAAATGTAATGTTCTATAAATGTTGATATGTACATCATTTCTCTATCTTGAATATACAGCGAGATATTAACAAATTTTATTTTTGGGCATTCAATAAAGCCTCACCCCTACTAATTACTTGTTTACGATAAGCTGTTATATCATGAAACACTTCATTTCAAGGTTTTATACCAAAAATGTTTTTCAATGAACTTTTAGCAGATTTCGCTTAACCGAGATATTTGCATTTTTCAGTTTTCAGTCTTCAGCAAACCCACACTTTTAGTTTGAAAACTTGAAATATCCCCATTACTATAAGTCGGATCGAAAAATGATATGACAACCAATCATAATGAAAATTAAATGTATTATAAATAGTGTTATACACATTTATTCTCTATCTTGAATATTGGCCGATATATTTGCATTTTTCAGTTTTCAGCTTTCAGCATACCACCTCATCTACTCATGTCATATAAACAATACTCTGTAATATAATAAACCACATTATTCGAAGCCTAAATACCAAATATTGTTTTCAAGAAACCATTATTATACGAGATACATGCTAATATGTTCTGTGACCCCTACCCCCCTTCTTAAGTTCTTGGACTACTAAAATTTGATTGATTGAGATAAAAATTATTCTGATTTATTATAAATGACAGTACTAGATATGGTAAATAGTTTTCAATAAAATTAATGTTATACTCTGATATATTTCAGTAAGTGTTTTTCTTTCCGGTAAGACGTTGTTTCAGGCCTGTTTGTTTACATTTCAGGCGCTTCCCGTTGGGAGGATTCTTATTATCGTTTATATTTATTCACTTAATATTGAAGGTGCTGTTGAGTTACCAGTATGTAGATTTATCTATTGTTCAACGAGGGAAATCTGCTTAGTTTACGCAGCCATTGGGTGATGGCCTTTTATTTTAGTTTTCAGCCACTAAGGGGAATATAATTTAACTGGAATAACACTTTCATAAAACTCGAGCCACCTGGTATTCCTGCTAGTAATATACAAATTTGAGCTTGGAACCCCAATTTCGCTAGCGTCCTCCTCCTTTACCTATCGTCTGCTTTCTCATTTCTTGAATCAATGGCACATTCCCTTGTGGGATCAATTTTTACAGACCCATTTAAATCAAGTTGGTCAGGCTGAAGAGTTATTGAAACATCCCTTTTTAAGAATACTATAATATAATGAATTTAAAATTTAATCTTCTCGAAATTTAGCATTTAATTATTTATTTGGCATTTTAACATGATTTATATATATAACGATTATTTTTAGTGATCAATTAAATTTCTAATATTACTTATTTTTTTGTCAACAGGCACTGTGGATGGAGAGAGGTTTCCGAAATTGAGAGAAGGCCTTACAGATGATGATAATTGAGGTTTCTTTAGATAAAACATCGCTTTTCATCATTAATTTGTGTAGTACCTTAGAAAGAGATTTATGAATAAAAAAAAAAGTACAAAAAATATTAGAACCTATAATATTCCACATCTTTTCCTTTCACAGCACTAAATTCATATCTATATATACATTACTTAAATACAAAAAGGTAGGTAAATCGTACATATAATGATTCTTGATAATCACACAGAAAATACTAATTATTATAAAAGCAGTTAGCTTAAAAATAGCTGAAGTCTAAGCTGAGCTGAGCAGTCAAGATTAAGGTGAAAAGTCCCCCTTGCAGGGGCTGCGACAACTAAGCCGATTTCTCACGCGAAGGTTTACAATAGATAAATCTACATACTGGTAACATCACAGTAAATACTAAATGAATTAATACATTCGGTAATGAGAAATCTTTCAAACAATTTGCATGTTAATAACCTCTACTACGGAAAGCGTCTTCATTGTAAACAAACTGGCCAGCCAACCTCTAAGAGCTGAATAAATAGACAGAAATATTCCATCACAATAACAATAAATACTGAAATACATTTGAATATAATCTATACATATATATATATATATATATATATATATATATATATATATTTGTCTGTTACCGCTATTGCGGTAGTAGTTTTTGTCTTGTCGTTACCAGAGTTGATATATAATCGTTTTATATATAAAAGAAAAAAACGATCATGTTCTTTAGTGGCTGAAATCGGATATAGGGAAGGGGTGGGGGTTTAATTCGTAATATCTCCTTTAATATGCGCCGTATCGAAAAATTGTATAGAACCAATTTAATTACAAATGTATTTTTTTTAAAAATGATGTTATGTAAATATTTTCATTATCTTGATTATTAATCGAGATATTTGCATTATTTAGCATTCGATCTTGAGTAAACTCCCACTCCTACTCATCTCGTATTAACAATATGCTATTATGTTATGAAGCACTTTATTTGAAGCCTAAATACCAAATATTGTAATCACTGAACTTTTACGTTTTGAGATAAATGGAATTAACGCTCGTGGGAAATATGCTTAGTTACCGCAGCCCCTGCGTGCGGAATTTATGAAATTCCCCCTCTAAACCGTCCTGAGGCTGGTCTGATTTAAGCCCTTACCAATTTAGATCTGTCACATAAAATATAAATTATATAAAATTATAAAATATATAAATAAAAATAAAATTTCAATAAAGATAAGAATAAATTGCGAGCGTTGACATTATATATATGCATGCATTTAGTTTTGAACGGACTTCATTTTCGTCACCTCCTGGATAGGATCGATGGTCATTTCTCGAAAATTGCGCCATGAGTTCAGGGCAGTCACCAAGAGACTAGGGATTAACTACGTTATAAAGAATGCCAGTATTAATAAAAAATTCATTTAGAATAAAATAAATTGTTATTTATAAACAAGGAGGTAAATAAGGTATTTTTATGTCTTAAATGTTTAAACGTTTATTTGTATATGACACCTAAATTTGGAAAATGAATATTATTTATTAATTCCTTCATACATTCATACAACATATTAACCAACAATAACAAGAACTATGCTAATGGTTTTTGCTATAAATAAAAACGTCTTATCAAATTTTCTGTAAAATTTAGGAATATATATATATATATATATATATATATATATATATATATTAGTGTCATTTCTCCTTCTAAATAAACATTTTATTCCTATTTTCGAATGAATGACGTAGACATTCAATGATTCATGGCTTATTAGAAGTGAATAACAGTACAAGGTTGCATCTCATTCATTAAAACTCCAATGAATATGTTGCTTAATTTCTGCTTGTAATGTTCCTTTCAATAGATGATTTCCCCATTAAAGGAGATCTTCTTTTTTTGTTATTTTGCTCTGGTTTTAAATTTAATAATAATTTAGTCACTAAAGGAATTATAATAAATACTTTTAGACCCTTTCCGCTGTTCCTTATTAGCTGATTTCCATTAAGATATATTTCCTCAAATGTCCATCCATCCTACCCAGGAGATGAAGAAAATGAGGTTCTTTCAACCTATATATATATATATATATATATATGTGTGTGTGTGTGTGTGTGTGTGTGTCTTTCAACGATCTAGCGGTCCCAATGTTTGTTTAATCGTAACCAAACTTGATATTTAATCGTTTTATGTAAAAGGAAAGATCGAATTCGTTAATGGCTGAAATCGGACCAGTGGGAGGGGGTTTAGAAGGGAAGGAATTTTGTAAATTCGAAATATCTCCGTTATTATACGCCAGATATAAACATTATATAGAAGCAATCTTATAGCAAATTAAATGTTCTATAAGTATTATTTTATACATATTTTCTGTATCATGTTTATTAACCGAGATATTTGGATTTTTTTAACTTTTAGCCTTTAATGAACCTCTACTCCTACTTACGTCATATTAACAATAAGCTGTTATATTATGAACCACTTTCTTTTAAGCCCAAATACCAAATATTGGTGTCATTGAACGTTTTGAGATAAATGCAAATATGTGACGCACGTGGGAATTCTGCTTAGTTAACGCTGCCCCTGCGTGACAGACAAAAATATGTTGTTTTACGATGGTTTCTTTAATTATATGAAGGAAAATCTATGTGCAATGTATTAATAAAATTACTAAATATGACAATAATTTGTGTTTACTCGTCGTTAAATATAATTTTAATATAAAATTTGGTAATATTATTTATTCACCCTATGCACTTTATGTTATCTCATAAGATTGAAAACGAATTATTTAAAAAAAAAGACCTCGTGTTATATTAAGAAAGGCGTTCAGAAATATTTTGCCTTAGCCAGTTTTTACCTACATATATCTTTGAGCGAGAGCGAGGTATAAAACAAAATTATATTCTTTCATTTAAACTTACATTTTTAATGATACTAAGAAGGTTGCTTAGGGTCCTAGGCGTTTCTAAAATGATGAAATGGTTTTTTGATAATATAAAAGCGCACTTCGTCAACAGTTGATTGAGCTTATCCCTAATTGTTTTTAGCAGATTTTCCTTAAGGTTTTAGAGGGGAGGAATTTTGAAAATCCGAAATATCTCTGTTTCTATAAGTCGGATCGAAAATTTGTATGGAAACAATCTTATTGCAAATTAAATTTACTATATATATTCCGTATAATGAGTATTAACCAAGATATTTGGATTTTATAGATTTACGCTTTTTGTAAACGCCTACTCCTAATGGTGTCATATTAATAATAAGCTATTATATCATGAACCACTTCATTACAAGGTTAAATACCAAATATTGTTTTCAACAAAGCTTTATTATACGAGATACAAACAAATAAGTTCTGTTGCCCCCCTCTGTTGTTCTTGGTTCACTAAAATCTGATTGAGATAGAAATTATACTGATTCATTTAAAATTACTCCATTAGCTATAGTAAATAGTTTTCAATAAAATTAATATGTTATATTCAGATAAATTTAATTAATTGTTCGTCTTTCTTGTCTAGAATAATTCTATCTATTCAGCGCTACGACGTTGGCTGCCCTGTTTGTTTACAATTCAGATGCTTTCCGTTGTAGATATTATTAACATGTAAATTGACTGAATGGTTTCTTTTTGCAGCTTGTATTTATTCCCTTAACCTCCACGTGCTTAGTTTACGCATTAAACTGTACATGTTTTGGGTTCTTTACTTTAACGCCTCATCTGGAGTACACTCATTAAATTTAAAACTATAGTCAGTCCAAGGCCTAGAGAGGCATTGAACGTCAAACATGTAGAATTTTGAAAGTGAATTAAGGAGAATAGTACTTCTATAATTTCTGCCCTGTGAGTGGTACTAGATCAGTGTTGTTGGGTCATTGCTGAATCATTAGTACTCTACGTTTCTAAGTTTTCTTTATGTTTTTACAAATCATTTAAAAGAATTATTGATATATAGAGTTCTTATATGTATCCAGTGATGTTAGTTGGCTTGATTCTATTCATTTAAACAAAAAATGAAATATTGGATACAGATTTCTTAAATGTTTCTTATTAGAATTTCATTCTTATAATCAACTGAAAATAGAAAACGTAATAACTAGATTTTATTTACAATTGCTTACAGGATTATTCCCATGCAATTGGGGTTCAGCTTATATAATTGTGTTAATCTATCTAATTAGTTGTTTTATGGTACAATTATTTGTTATATGCATATTCTTGAATTAAAAAAAAAAAAAACATTTTCTTGGCTAAACGATAATAAAAATAAAATTATTTAAAGCAACCATAAAAACATACAAAAATATTAATGATAATAAATGCATAAAAAATTATTCACAGAGCTGCTTTTTTTTAAATAAATAAATAAAATTAAAAAATAATTTCAAT